>OZ021708.1:1205000-1654085 GCA_963978555.1 Galerucella nymphaeae
AGAAATATTTGAGCACTTTTCCCACGCTTGGATTGTATAAATACTACGGGGGCTTTCGAAAATGTTTCTGAATGTTAAAATTCTACATTTATTAACAATAAACGTTATCATAGCTTTTGTTTTTATTACAGATATGGCATCTACCCTTTGACGGCGTTCGGTGCTAAGCAACCTCCTCCACCTCGTTCGAGGGCGATATCACCGGAAATGGCGGAGTCCGTCAAATCCGTTACCCCCGAACCAACTGACGTAGAATCTAGGAAAATTGTTAATATGATGTGTGATGTAAAATCCAAAGAAGAAAGCTGTGATTTATTGGTAAGAAAAAACTATTTACAGTCATAAACAATCATAAAATTTCACGAAATATATATATGGCGCCAACTATTGAGGAGTAGCTGAACTAAGCAGTCCGATTTTTTATCGCCGTGCCCATTTTTTTTTGTAGTCACGTGTTTTGCTTTATAATTGACATAATTTTTAAATAAAACAAGAAAGTAGCTTGCGACATCTATGATTCAGTAGTTGAAGTCTTACCGCTGCATGTTTTTGCACCATAGTTCTAGAAAAAAATCTGGTTACTTTATTTGATTTTCTCCAATAAAACGTTCTTCGGTTTTTTACAATTCCATTTTTTTCTTTTTAACTGATATGATCTTTAAATACTACAAAACAAATGTCTGGCGACATCTATGATTCAGTAGTTGAGCCAAATAGTTCAAATGTTGACCGCCGCACCCTTTTTTTTGGTTCGAAAAGATACTGCATCGTAGTTCTAGAAGAAAATTTAGTTATTTTATTTGATTTTCTCTAGCAGAACGTTCTATAACTGTCCTCAATTTCTACAGAATCACATTTTTTGTCTTTTGAATGACTTGATATTTAAGAAATACAAACCAAATATCTGGCGACATCTATGACTCAGTAGCTGAACCAAACAGTCTAAAGCTTTAGCTGCATCATTTTTGTTGGAAAAGTTAATGCACCGTAGTGCTAGATGAAGATCTGGCTGCTTATTTTGATTTTCTCCAATAAAACTTTCAATAAGTGTCTTTTATTTTATTATAATCACATATTTCCCTTTTTAATTGCCATAATTTTTAAATAATACAAAGAAAACATCCGGCGACTTCTATGATTCAGTAGATGAACCAAACTGTCTTGAGTTTTATTGCTGCATCATTTTTGTTGGAAGAGTTCTAGAATAAAATCTGGTTACTTTATTTGATTTTCTATAGTAAAACGTTTTTTTACAATCTCATATTTGTTTTTCAATTGACGTTATCTTCAAATAACACAATGGAAATATCTGGCGACATCTATGATTCAGTAGTTGAACCATACAGTCTAAAGTTTCACTGCTGCATCATTGTTCAAAAAGACAATTCACAATACTTGATTTTCTCCATTAAAACGCCAAGTTAGTTTCTTTATTTAACGCACTTTTCAATTATTCCATGATATCTTTCAAAATTCACTGTTATACTTCACAATTTCTATTATTTTACAGTTGACTATTGTACTACGAATGGATGATAAGATGAATAGGCAGTTAACTAGTTGTATATCGCCTGGAGACAATCCGAAGGTGTTAGCGCAGGAGCTAGTCCATTACGGTTTTATAAATGAAGTAAGTTTTAGAAAAAAAAAATACTTTTCCAATAACACGATTAAATTCTTATTATTTTATTTCAGGTGGATCGTGATAAAATAGCCAGCCTAATAGAAGAATCGATACAACATACGACATCGGGTAACAGTAGCCCAACGCACACATTTCCAACGTTAACGACAATCCCAATTTTAACCTCGTTACCGCAACCGGTGCCGTTAATAGCGAATTCCTTAGCTCCGGTCGTCGTAACGACGCAAGTACCGATGCACTCCACCAGTTAGTAAATAACCTACCCGATTGTTAGAGGTAGAATCGCGCCCGAACCCCCGCCGCCGCCGCCATCGATGAGAAAACCCACAGCAGGGTTTGCTTTGTGTAAATTAAAAATAAAAATCGAGAAGACTGTTTTCATTTCGAGTAGAAGTAATCGTTGGACGTCTCGCTAGTCAAAGTGACCATGTGTTTCAATCTGTGATCGAGCCTGTTTATACGACGTTTGACATAAGAAAAAATTATTAAAATATGCGAAATGGAAGAAAAGAGAGAGAAATAGAGAGGATATATATTTAAAAAGAGAAAAATGGGCATAGGACTGGTTTTTTTTTTCAAATTATTAGTCGTAGTTTCTTTTTTTTTATCCTTCAAAATGTGATCTGATTTATCGAGGAAAGTTTTTTTTTGTTTTCAAAGAAAGCGCGCGTTTTAAAATGAAAATTTTGTCCTCTTGAATAGTTTTAGCTTCCGTTTTTCTTGGTAATTTATCCAAATACTCGTTAATGCAAATATTTATTATCATTTGCCCCTTTGAGACTGATATATATTGTTAAAAAAAAATAATAACAAAATTTTTGTAGAGATTAGCCTTTGACGTACAAGCAAAATAGAAGGGATAATTTTTTTTTGTTTATTTATCGATAATTTCCACAGATTATGTTCAAATAAACTACCAAGCCTCTGGTTTGAGTATTTAGGCAGAATAGGTAAGACTTGGATCGGAAATTATGTTCAAATGAACTACCAAGAGGAGAAAACGAACATAAGAACAATCTACAAAGCTTCAGGCTTAAATGTTTTGCCAGGAAAGAAAAAACTCTTACTTAGGGCGGAAATTATGTTCAAATGAACTACCGAGAAGAGAAAACGGACATAAGAATAATCTAGAAAGCCTCAGGCTTGAATATTTTGCAAGAAAGGAAAAATCTCACTTAGGTTGGAAATTATGTTCAAATGAACTACCGAAAGAAGAAAACGGATATAAGAACATTCTACTTAGCCCCAGGCTTAAATATTTTGCCAGGGAAGAAAAAATTCTTGCTTGGGTCGGAAATTATGTTCAAATGAACTACCAATAGGAAAACACGAACATAAGAATATTCCACAAAGCCTCAGGCTTAAATATTTTGCCAAGAAAGGAAAATCTCTCACTTAGGTCCAAAATTATGTTCAAATGAACTACCAAGAGGAGAAAACGGACATAAGAATATTCTACAAAGGCTCAGGCGTGAATCTTTTGCTAGGAAAGGAAAAACTCTATCTTAGGTCGTAAATTATGTTCAAATGAACTGCCAAGAGGAGCAAACGAACATAAGAACAATCTACAAAGCCTCAGGCTTAAATGTTTTGCCAGGAAAGAAAAAACTCTTACTTGGGGCGGAAATTATGTTCAAATGAACTACCGAGAAGGGAAAACGGACATAAGAATAATCTAGAAAGCCTCAGGCTTGAATATTTTGCAGGAAAGGAAAAACTCTCACTTAGGTTGCAAATTATGTTCAAATGAACTACCGAAAGAAGAAAACGGATATAAGAACATTCTACTTAGCCCCAGGCTTAAATATTTTGCCAGGGAAGAAAAAATTCTTGCTTGGGTCGGAAATTATGTTCAAATGAACTACCAATAGGAAAACACGAACATAAGAATATTCCACAAAGCCTCAGGCTTAAATATTTTGCAGGAAAGGAAAAACTCTCACTTAGGTTGGAAATTATGTTCAAATGAACTACCGAAAGAAGAAAACGGGTATAAGAACATTCTACTTAGCCCCAGGCTTAAATATTTTGCCAGGAAAGAAAAATTCTTATTTAGGTCGGAAATTATGTTCAAACGAACTACCGAGAAGAGAAAATATTTAAACTAAGCTCAGATTTAAATATTTTTGCAGGAAAGGAATGACTTTTTTTTGGATATGAATTAATCAACAAATTATCTACTAACAGCTGAAAAATACATAAAAATGTCGAATATTATGTTCAAATGAACTACCAAGAGAAGAAATCGAACATAAGAACATTCTACAAAGCTTCAGGCTTAAATATTTTTGCGGGGAAAGAAAAACTTCTTATGTTTGAATTAATCTTCAAATAAACTACCAACATCAGAAAAAATACATACAAATGATCCACCAAGTCTCTGGTTTAAATAATTTCGAAGGAGAGGGAATGAATGTCGGAAATTATGTTTAGATGAACTACCAAGATGGTAAAAAAGACATAGAATGTTTCGGGCTAAAATATTATTACAGTTATTGAAAATTTCATATATGGGTGGGAAATAATGTTAAAATAAACTACCAAGAGCAGAAAATTTACTTAAAAAAAAGATTCTACATTCTACTTAGCCAAAATATACAAGAAATGAACTACCGAGATGTAAAAAAGGTCTAAGGATATTCTACTAAGCTTCAGGCTTGTATATATTTAAAATAACAGGAAAGGAAAGACACTTATAATGGATATAATGTTCAAATGAACTACCGAGAGAATAAAACGGGTATAAGAACATTCTACTAAGCCTCAGGATTAAATATATTTGCAGAAATAGAAATACTTTTTCTTGGGTTTGAATTAATCTTCAATTCAACTACCAACAGCAGAAAATACATATACAAATGTTCTACCAAGTCCCTGGCTTGAATAATTTCGAAGGAAAGGGGATGAATGTTTTTAATTATGTTCAAATGAACTACTAAGATGTAAAAAAGCTCTAAGGATATTCTACTAAGTTCCAGGCTTGTATATATTGAAAATAATAGGAAAGGAAATGATGTTCAAATGAACTACTGAGTTGAGAAAATAGCCATAAGATGCATTAAGCTGAGGTACCTACATAAAGGTTACAATATAAAAAACAAGAAGCTACATTTTGAGGAATAAGATTTCTTCTGGCTACTTTTTAATAAAAAGGAAGAATGAAAGGAAGGAAAACATCAAACTATAATAAAAAATAAATCTTTTAAGCAAAGTTTGCTGTTACTCGTACTTTTTGGAAGTTAGGTAGGGCTGAAACCTTTTTATCCCTTCTATTTTGTAATACACATGATCAGGACCAATCGGAAACCGCTGATAAAGTTTAGGGAAAACATCGTATAGAATTTTTTTAGGTTGTATAGCGTGCGCAAAATTCTAGTTTGAATTTGGGGACGAGATATTTATATATACCGAGAGGATTCTCATAAAAAACGATATCTTAGCATTTATTTTATTTCAGAATTTTTTTTTAAAAGGGTAAGTCGAGGTACAAAAAACCGACGTGGAAAAAAAATAGTCGGGGAAGTGTGCGTTTATACAGGGAGTTCTAAAATAAATCTCTTCGATTCTGCTGAGTGTATACAGGGTGTTTATTTGTAGAGTTTAATTTGATGCGCGTTTATGAGAATCTTTTCGATGATATATTTGACTGATAAAAAAAGTTGGACTGGTAAATTTCGATAAATTTTTTGTTTTCTATATTTTGATAACTAGCCAACGAAATGTTTACATTTCCCTCGTAACTAATGAATATAAATAAATTGTTTGCCTAGAAAGAATAACAAGAAATGAACCAGTTTGAACTATTTGAGATTTTATAAAAAGCAGCCTGAACGAAAAAAAAAATTTAACGATGCAATTCTAGAAAATATTCTTGCACTTGATTCAGACAAATATTTTCAATATTCAACTCTTCCCAAATATCTCAGTTAAACTGCCGAAAATAAACCGGGTTTTCTAACGTCATTTTGACACATTCTAAGAGTCATATGTTTGAAATTGGTAATTTCTCATCTAATTTTCCATTCAACAATATAAATATTTCTCTATACTCCTCAATTTCAATATTCCAAGTTATTTTCTTCCTTTACAATTCACTCCTGTGGTACCAAAGTTTTCTAGAAAAACTCTTACACTCTTTTCGCTTCATCCTGTATACTACTCCCTATTTTTAACACTATTTCTTCCCAATTTTGATAACTCCCCCTTAAATTATATATTCTATTAGCAGTAGTTCATTTGTACCAATTCAATTCAACTCGACTTTCTAAAATGTGATAAAATATCGTAAGAAAACGCAGTTATCAAATAATATTCCTCGATTTTTTTTCGTTTAAGCTACAACCTTGCATAATATTATAAAATAGGTGTATATAGTCTAAAATATTAATAGCCTTGTATGAAAAAAAAATTGTAGATATTGAATTTTTTTATTGATAAAAAAATAATAAAAAAAAAGGAAAATATTTGTAGGTATAAGAAAATAATTATTATATTATTTATTATATTGCATTGAGTTGAAAAAGGAAGAACTCTTTCAGTGGAAATTTTTATTTATAAATATTGAATTACGCTGCTCAAAATAATTTGTTGACTGTTTAAGAGTCTAGACACTTCCAAATTTGTTTATCCAATAGAGCTTAATATATACCAATTCCTTTGTTGTTTTACCATTAGCTTAGGATATATTTCAACCTTCTGCTTCTCAAAACTCATCTATGCAACAAATATGTTCAATTGTGCACAAATAATAATACCAAAGAACGTTTAACCATCTGCAAAAAAGATAAATCCGCTAAAAAATGTTCTAAAACTTGTTCTTTTAGTTCTACAACTTTTAGCAATTTTATCATTCCTCTATCGATTAAAATGTCTCAATTAGAAGATGGTTTGTGAGCAGCATAAACATTGTATTTTGAGCAGTGTATTGGAAGTTTCTTCTCCACTTCTTCTTCAAATCCAAAATGTTATTTAATGTGAATTCTATTCGTGATGGTAGCTCAGTTGTTTATAATTTTCAAAAACTTGTGCCTAAATTTTGTTTATTTGCAAATTTTGAAATTTATCTGATGCATTTTGAATATTTACGACTCTTTGGTACATTTGAACTACCTTAAATCGTATCACATTCAAAATTCCATCAAACAAATTTTTAAATTTGTCACTGAACAGAAGTTCTTGAAATTACCATTACTTGAGACAATTGAACTACTATTAGTGGTAGAAGTGTCATTGGATGAGATTTTGGGAATTTTCTTTCTCATTCTCTTTAAAGAAGCGGTGTAGGTGGAATGACTCCAAAAATCTTTAAAATAATCCAAAAATTGATTCTGATTTCGAAAATTTCAGTTTTAATATGAAAATTTCTACTGATGCTTTAGAGGTCCCATGTGATATTACGCTCAAAATTAGTTCAGCCCAAGACTTTACTAACTCATTAGTTTTTATTGCATCTAGGTTTGTTTTTTTTTTGCCAAAATTCCGTAGTCATATTTGATAATAATAATAATAATAAAAAAGAAAAAACGCTATATTTGTTTTTATGTTTTAAGTTAAGATTAAAAAAAGAAGTTTATCCTTCACAGTCTTTCGCTTCAAACACTTGTATTTTGAAAAATAAATTAAAAAAACTGTTCTTCCTTACAAAATAATTAATAAAAATCAATGATAACACAACATGCAGAGTTTGTTATTTATTACGTTTAAAATACGTTTTTTATTTATCTAATAAATGTTATATTTTCATAATACTTGACTTGTTTGTTTTTATTCACCCAACCCATCCCAAACAAAAAATGATATATAAATATTGTTACTTATTATCCTGCTTTCCCGATACATGGGGACTCTGGAGAGCAGAAACCCGAATACGTGTAGCAGGGGTAGCATAATCACATTTCTACATTATTCGAAACAGGGGCTGCCATCTATTATTGGGAAGCTCAAGTGAAGGTACATTTATTAATTTATCGATCATTCAACTTGTAGAAAACTGTACTATTTTGTATCAGGCTACCAGACACCCGAGCAAGTGTACGTAGTATCAGGAGTAATTAGATATGTCGAATCGCGAATTTTATTTTTGCTACTTTTCATATCCTCGCAATATTAGTAAAAATCGCAGATTAGCTACTCCTGATATTTTGTACACCTCCTCGCGTTTCTGCTCTCCTGATACAAGGAAATGTCTCCGAATTGAACGAAATTGGTTGAAATTTCAATAATTTCTATTAAAAGTGATATTTTGGTAAAATACTTTGTATCAGGAGAGCAGAAACGCGAGGATGTGTACAAAATATTAGGAGTAGCTGAATTATACAAATTCGTAGATTTTGTTACTTTTTACACCTCCTCGCGTTTCTGCTCTCCTGATACAACGAAAAATCTACAAATTTAACGAAATTGGTTAAAATTTCAATTATTTCTCTTAAAAGTGATATTTTGGTAAAATACTTTGTATCAGGAGAGCAGAAACGCGAGGAGGTGTACAAAATATTAGGAGAAGCTGAATTATACAAATTCGTAGATTTTGTTACTTTTTACATCTCCTCGCGTTTCTGCTCTCCTGATACAACGAAAAATCTACAAATTCAACGAAATTGGTTAAAATTTTAATAATTTCTCTTAAAAGTGATATTTTGGTAAAATACTTTGTATAAGGAGAGCAGAAACGCGAGGAGGTGTACAAAATATTAGGAGAAGCTGAATTATACAAATTCGTAGATTTTGTTACTTTTCACACCTCCTCGCGTTTCTGCTCTCCTGATACAACGAAAAATCTACAAATTTAACGAAATTGGTTAAAATTTTAATAATTTTTCTTAAAAGTGATATTTTGGTAAAATACTTTGTATCAGGAGAGCAGAAACGCGAGGAGGTGTACAAAATATTAGGAGTAGCTGAATTATACAAATTCGTAGATTTTGTTACTTTTCACACCTCCTCGCGTTTCTGCTCTCCTGATACAACGAAAAATCTACAAATTTAACGAAATTGGTTAAAATTTTAATAATTTCTCTTAAAAGTGATATTTTGGTAAAATACTTTGTATAAGGAGAGCAGAAACACGAGGAGGTGTACAAAATATTAGGAGAAGCTGAATTATACAAATTCGTAGATTTTGTTACTTTTTACACCTCCTCGCGTTTCTGCTCTCCTGATACAACGAAAAATCTACAAATTCAACGAAATTGGTTAAAATTTCAATAATTTCTCTTAAAAGTGATATTTTGGTAAAATACTTTGTATAAGGAGAGCAGAAACGCGAGGAGGTGTACAAAATATTAGGAGAAGCTGAATTATACAAATTCGTAGATTTTGTTACTTTTTACACCTCCTCGCGTTTCTGCTCTCCTGATACAACGAAAAATCTACAAATTCAACGAAATTGGTTAAAATTTCAATAATTTCTCTTAAAAGTGATATTTTGGTAAAATACTTTGTATCAGGAGAGCAGAAACGCGAGGAGGTGTACAAAATATTAGGAGAAGCTGAATTATACAAATTCGTAGATTTTGTTACTTTTTACATCTCCTCGCGTTTCTGCTCTCCTGATACAACGAAAAATCTACAAATTCAACGAAATTGGTTAAAATTTTAATAATTTCTCTTAAAAGTGATATTTTGGTAAAATACTTTGTATAAGGAGAGCAGAAACGCGAGGAGGTGTACAAAATATTAGGAGAAGCTGAATTATACAAATTCGTAGATTTTGTTACTTTTCACACCTCCTCGCGTTTCTGCTCTCCTGATACAACGAAAAATCTACAAATTTAACGAAATTGGTTAAAATTTTAATAATTTTTCTTAAAAGTGATATTTTGGTAAAATACTTTGTATCAGGAGAGCAGAAACGCGAGGAGGTGTACAAAATATTAGGAGTAGCTGAATTATACAAATTCGTAGATTTTGTTACTTTTCACACCTCCTCGCGTTTCTGCTCTCCTGATACAACGAAAAATCTACAAATTTAACGAAATTGGTTAAAATTTTAATAATTTCTCTTAAAAGTGATATTTTGGTAAAATACTTTGTATAAGGAGAGCAGAAACACGAGGAGGTGTACAAAATATTAGGAGAAGCTGAATTATACAAATTCGTAGATTTTGTTACTTTTTACACCTCCTCGCGTTTCTGTTCTCCTGATACAACGAAAAATCCACAAATTGAACGAAATTAATAAAAATTTCAATAATTTCTCTTACAAGTGATATTTTGGTAAAATACTTTGTATCAGGAGAGCAGAAACGCGAGGAGGTGTACAAAATATTAGGAGTAGCTGAATTATACAAATTAGTAGATTTTGTTACTTTTTACACCTCCTCGCGTTTCTGCTCTCCTGATACAACGAAAAATCTACAAATTGAACGAAACTGGTTGAAATTACAATAATTTCTCTGGAAAGTGATATTTTGGTATAGGACTTTGTATCAGGAGAACAGAAACGCGAGGAGGTGTACAAAATATTAGGAGTAGCTAAATTATTTGAATTCGTAGATTTCGTTACTTTTTACACCTCCTCGCGTTCCTGCTCTCCTGATACAACGAAAAATCTACAAATTGAACGAAATTGGTTGAAATTTCAATAATTTCTCTCAAAAATGATATTTTGGTAGAATACTTTGTATCAGGAGAGCAGATACGCGAGGAGGTGTGAAAAGTAACAAAATCCACGAATTTAAATAATGTAGCGACTCCTAATATTTTGTACACCTACTTGCGTTTCTGCTCTCCTGATACAAAGTCTATAATAAAAATATCACTTTTAAGAGAAATTATTCAAATTTCAACCAATTTCGTTTAATTTGTGGATTTTTCGTTGTATCAGGATAGCAGAAACGCAAGGAGGTGTACAAAATATTAGGAGTAGCTAGGTAGTTTTCTAGAACAGAGCGGTCGATAATTTATTGAATGTTGCTTAGTATGGCTACCGAATGATAGATGGCAGCACCTGTTTCAAATTAATTTTTAAAAATGTAATTGTATCAGGAGAACAGCACTTACCAATGTAGAAACGCGAGGAGGTGTACGAAATATTAGGAGTAGCTAAGAGTAGCTAAATTATTTGAATTCGTAGATTTCGTTACTTTGTACACCTCCTCACGTTTCTGCTCTCCTGATACAAAGTCTACTGCCAAAATATCACTTTTGAGAGAAATTGTCGAAATTTCAACCAATTTCGTTCAATTTGGAGATTTTTCGTTGTATCAGGAGAGCAGAAACGCGAGGAGGTGTAAAAAGTAACGAAATCTACAAATTCAGATAATTCAGCGACTCCTAATATTTTGTACACCTCCTCGCGTTTCTGCTCTCCTGATACAAAGTCCTATACCAAAATATCACTTTCCAGAGAAATTATTGTAATTTCAACCAGTTTCGTTCAATTTGTAGATTTTTCGTTGTATCAGGAGAGCAGAAACGCGAGGAGGTGTAAAAAGTAACGAAATCTACAAATTCAGATAATTCAGCGACTCCTAATATTTTGTACACCTCCTCGCGTTTCTGCTCTCCTGATACAAAGTCCTATACCAAAATATCACTTTCCAGAGAAATTATTGTAATTTCAACCAGTTTCGTTCAATTTGTAGATTTTTCGTTGTATCAGGAGAGCAGAAACGCGAGGAGGTGTAAAAAGTAACGAAATCTACAAATTCAGAGACTCCTAATATTTTGTACACCTCCTCGCGTTTCTGCTCTCCTGATACAAAGTCTACTGCCAAAATATCACATTTGAGAGAAATTATCGAAAATTCAACCAATTTCGTTCAATTTGTAGATTTTTCGTTGTATCAGGAGAGCAGAAACGCGAGGAGGTGTAAAAAGTAACGAAATCTACAAATTCAGATAATTCAGCGACTCCTAATATTTTGTACACCTCCTCGCGTTTCTGCTCTCCTGATACAAAGTATTTTACCAAAATATCACTTTTAAGAGAAATAATTGAAATTTTAACCAATTTCGTTTAATTTGGAGATTTTTCGTTGTATCAGGAGAGCAGAAACGCGAGGAGGTGTAAAAAGTAACGAAATCTACGAATTCAAATAATTTAGCTACTCCTAATATTTCGTACACCTCCTCGCGTTTCTACATTGGTAAGTGCTGTTCTCCTGATACAATTACATTTTTAAAAATGAAATTGAAACAGGTGCTGCCATCTATCATTCGGTAGCCATACTAAACAAAATTCAATAAATTATCTACCGTTCTGTTCTAGATAACTATTTAGTGTCTCTGCTTTTGTTGGTGCAGTGTCGAGGTAAAATTTACTGTCAAAGATTTGGTTGAGCTAATTATTAATAGATGGCGAAAGCTATGACTTTTGGAAAACTAAATGTATCTTTAGGAAAAGATAATAAAAATTAGTTTCCATCGTTGTATTTCATTGGAAATTGGAGTAAAGGGATAACAAATAAAACAACAAAATATTATCAATATAGAGTGTCCAAAAATAATGGAAAACAATCGAATAAACAATAGGTGTCAACTGAAAAAGCCCAAGACCCGGAAACGAAGAAGGCCTGTCTTGAAAAAGTTTAGTGACATCAACATTTTCGATTTTTTCCTATCAATTATGGGACACTCTGTATATCGTTTATTCTTTTCACCTTGACGCCATAATAGGCTTTATACAATTTTAACAAGACATCTTGTACATTAATATGTTATGTCATATACCTATACATATATAATTTCTGATTTAGAAATATTTATTATTTGAAGATTTTTCACATATAAGTACAAATGAACTACAAGAATTTTCCACAGGAAAACAGGAAGAAAACAAATAAAATCTGAGGAAAAATGAATATTGGAAGCTTGGGAAGTTGAAGAAATGTGAAAGAAATTTAAAAAAGCGAGCATCTCCAGCATCCAATGGAAATTAGGTTTGTTTTTGTAGGTGCAAATGAACTACTAGTAGTATCAATAGGAAATGAGGAAGAAAACAAATTAAATCTGAGGAAAAATGAATATTGGAAGCTTGGGAAGTTGAGAAATGTGGAAGGAATTTAAAAAAGCGAACATCTCCAGCATCCAATGGAAATTAGGTTTGTTTTTGTAGGTGCAAATGAACTACTAGTAATATCAACAGGAAATGAGGAAGAAAACAAATTAAATCTGAGGAAAAATGAATATTGGAAGCTTGGGAAGTTGAAGAAATGTGGAAGGAATTTAAAAAAGCGAACATCTCCAGCATCCAATGGAAATTAGGTTTGTTTTTGTAGGTGCAAATGAACTACTAGTAGTATCAACAGGAAATGAGGAAGAAAACAAATTAAATCTGAGGAAAAATGAATATTGGAAGCTTGGGAAGTTGAAGAAATGTGGAAGGAATTTAAAAAAGCGAACATCTCCAGCATCCAATGGAAATTAGGTTTGTTTTTGTAGGTGCAAATGAACTACTAGTAATATCAACAGGAAATGAGGAAGAAAACAAATTAAATCTGAGGAAAAATGAATATTGGAAGCTTGGGAAGTTGAAGAAATGTGAAAGGAATTTAAAAAAGCGAACATCTCCAGCATCCAATGGAAATTAGGTATGTTTTTGTAGGTGCAAATGAACTACTAGTAGTATCAATAGGAAATTAGGAAGAAAACAAATTAAATCTGAGGAAAAATGAATATTGGAAGCTTGGGAAGTTGAAGAAATGTGGAAGGAATTTAAAAAAGCGAACATCTCCAGCATCCAATGGAAATTAGGTTTGTTTTTGTAGGTGCAAATGAACTACTAGTAGTATCAATAGGAAATGAGGAAGAAAACAAATTAAATCTGAGGAAAAATGAATATTGGAAGCTTGGGAAGTTGAAGAAATGTGGAAGGAATTTAAAAAAGCGAACATCTCCAGCATCCAATGGAAATTAGGTTTGTTTTGTAGGTGCGAATGAATATACTAGCAGCATCAACAGGAATAGAGGAAGGAAGCAATAGATTTGAAGAAAAAGTACAGGGAAGCTTGGAAAATTGGAGAAATGCAAGTAAAATTCAGAAAAAACGAGACAGTTGAGAGTGGTTTGGTATTTCTCTGATAATTATAAAATTTACCATTCTTGTTCTTACTTTTGCTCCCAATGAGAAGTCTTTTTTTCAAAGATCTAGATCTTAAATATTAAAAAAAAGACCCGAAAATGTATTTACCCCAATAAATAATGTTTATTGGAGACGTAATTTCATGAAAAATAATTTAAATTCTAGAAACTAAAAATACTCAACACAAAGTGATTACTCAAAATAAAAAACCACTTTTTAATCCTTTCGAAAAACCAATTATTATTAATTCTATTATCACAATTCAACCAATAGTACCAAGTACCGTTGAATTTTTTCGGATCCGAATTAGGATCTACATGATGCGAACCTTCCGGTACTACATCCTTCAAATACCTCAAATATTTTTCTTTCAAATTATTCACAACGTCCTGCGAATTTATATCGTTGATTAAATTCTTCGTCTCGCAAGGATCCGATTTTAAATCGAACAGGCAAAAATCGTTACATAAAAATAGCTGCGAATCCGATCTACAAGATCCGATGTTGATTTCTTTGCGTAATTTTTCGATGGAACTTTGCTCCACTGATGATTTTGTTAATTTTTGTATCGCCAAGTTGGTAGGACTTGTTAAAACGTCTGTTATATTATAAGAAGGATCTGTTGATTCCCGGCCGCTGTCTCCGTAGTAACCGTTGTAGATACCGCTGGAGAAAGAACCTAAAAAAAGTGTGGTTAAGTTATTTTTTTTTTATTTTAAATAAATTTTTACCGTTTAATAATTTGAAACGCCCCTCGTAGCCTAAAATTCCGGAATATCCTGACGTTTCGTCGATGTTTAACAGAATTTCCTTTCTTTTTGTCGGGATGTTTTCAGAGATTACTTCCCATTGGTTGATTCCGTCGATGTTGCCAAGATTTTCAACGTCTCCACCGGCGAGATGGTAAAAAGTCGGTAGGAAATCGGTGATGTGGATCAAGTTTTTGTTTACGTAGTTTTTATTTTTCAAAAGCGGACTGTACACAACGCCCGTACCTCGTACACCGCCTTCGAATAACGTGAATTTAAGCTAAAACAAAAATAATAATAATGGCAAATGACAGTAGAGATCTGAAGAAAAAGATATACAGGAAGCTTTGGAAATTAAAGGAATTTAAATAAAATACAAAAAAATTATGTTCAATATCTACAAGAGTTTAAATTTTCTTTAAGTTCAAATGAACTACTGGCAGTTTCAACGGGTAAAGGGGAAGAAGTCAATAGAGATCTGAGGAAATAAAAGTGAAATATAGAAAAGAAGAACGTCTCCAGCATACAATGGAAATTATGATTGTTTTTGTATGTGTAAATGAACTACTAACAGTATTAACAGGAAAAGATAAATAGGATAATGAAAATCTGAAGAAAAAGTATTAGGAGAAGCTTGAGAAATTGAAGAAACAAGTAAAATACAATAAATAATACCGGAAATAATATTTTTTAGGTTCAAATGAACTACTAGCAGTTTCAACGGGTAAAGGGGAAGAAGTCAATAGAGATGTGAGGAGAAATAAGCATAAGAAAAAGCATATTACAATGGAAATGAGGTTTGTACTTACTCCTCTAAACGGCCATGAAGATCCGAAATTTTGGTATAAGCCTTCCGTTTGGGCGCCGTTATCAGAGAAAAATAATATTATCGAGTTATCCAACATTCCTTTGTTCGAAAGTGTGGTTACAATTTCACCAACGGACCTATCCATAATATTGACGAGATCTAAAACATGTTACGTAGTTTAGGCTTGTATTGCTCTGGCTGATGTGATCAAACTTACAATAGAGGAGTTCAGTTTAAGGTCAGTGTGGCCAACCAAAAGTGGTTTTTTCTGACAAGAGTGACAGTTAAGGTCAACTGTTTAAAACATAAGATTCTGCATGGTTTTTATTATTGCTAACATCTATATTGCTTTATTAAAATAATGAATACACCCCCGAAGCGGATATCTAGAAATTTAAAATGACTTTTTAGCTGAATACTCAACATATCAGTGACCAATGATTCTAGGAACTCTTTTACTGTCACCATTTCATTTCTGTTATTCAGTCAACAGTTATGTCAAATGTCAGTGGAAAAAGTAATGAGAAGAATAAAGATACAGCTACTTAGAAATGCTACAAAAATCTAATCGAAAATGGACGTACACAATTATAGTCAAAGGCACTCTTAACGTGCGGGTTCAAAGGTCACTAACCATATGTATCAAATCAGAAAACACAGAGGTTGCCAAAATGTGAGATTGACGAATTTCCACTTCATCTTTCATTCTCGAAATAATCCATCGAACTAAGTACAAAAAAACTGAAAATTCCTACTTATTATTCATATTGTCACTTTGAATCGTCAAAGTGACAAAACTGACATATTTAAATAAAAACTCTGCTGGTGAAAGACTTTTTAGAATCGCTGAAAACTAAATACATATCCTCCTTTTTCCCGTCAAAATTGCATAAGTCTGTCTTATTTATCTAACGGATTTCATTTGGAAGTTATAATTTAACGTAATAAAAGAAAACAAAAACTGTGAGTATGTCTTTGTTGAATCGTATGACCCGCACGTTAAGAGTGCCTTTGACTATACACCAATATCAACAAAATTAAATTAAACTGACATTTGATATAACTAGTGACTGAATAACAGATATGTTATAGTGACATGCCAAGAGTTCATAGAATTATTGGCCACCGATATGTTAAGTATTCAGCTAAAAAGTCATTTTAAATTTCCAGTTATACGCTTCGGGGGTGTATACATTATTTTAATGAAGCAATATACATGTTCGCAATGATAAAAAACATACAAAATCTTATGTTTTGAATGGTAGACCTTAACTGTCATTCTTGTCAGAAAAAACCACTTTTTGTTGGCCACACTGACCTTAGACTGAACTCCTCTATTCATAGTAAACACAATTTACTGCAAATACAAACGTTGAGATTACATACCCGGTTAGTAGATGGCGATAAATGTAATATTTATTGAGTAATTTATTGTAGCAGCAAAATTTGCTGCAAATGAACTAATAGAAATATTTACAGAAAAAGAGGAAGATCTGAAGAGAAAAAAGTATAAGAAGCTTGGAAAATTGAAGAAACGAAAGAAAAATAAAGAAAATAATGGACATCTCAAATATACATTGAAAATGAGGGTTTTTTTAATAGATAGAATCAACTACTACAAGTATTAGCAGGAAAAGAGGAAGACATCAATAAAGAGAGGAGAAAAAACGTATGGGTGTTGAAAAGCTCAATTTCTTTATAATTATCTTAAATTTCACTGGCATGCTACAGTTTTCTACGATTATGAACAATGTGATTAGGTACTTGAACAATAGATGGCGCTACATGTTTTGTTATAATTATTTCAAACAAAAATAAATAATATTTACCTGCGTATGATCTTCTTTCGACTGATTTGATGTAACTATATTTTTGATTAGCAACTTTTACATCGGGAACTCCCAATTCCGTACCATTGGATCCGGTATGACCAGCGAGATGGGCCAGCATTAAAAACAACGGTTTATCATCGTTGTGTTTTTCGATAATTTCCACGGATTTTTTAGTAAATAACTCAGTGGCATATTGTCCTTTTAAACCCCATTCTGCGACGAAATTATTACGAAGATCGAAACCGGTGAAGTTCTGAAACGATACTATCATAAAACATCGCTAGTGCTAAAAGGTGGAAGTTGTTATTTACTTTTTTTGGATCTAGTGGATCTGCCGTACTGACTTCATAGTTGAAATATCCCACGTAACCGCTCCAGTATCCGAAATGTTTGTCGAATCCTCGTTTAGTCGGTGTGTGTTCCTTACAAGACGCTCCCAAATGCCATTTTCCTACTAAATTCGTACTGTATCCCAATTCTTTTAGTCTTTCAGCCATTGTCGGGGTGTTTAAGGGTATTGAACGGTTTTCACCTGGATTTAGAGGAATTCCTTGCAATCCTAAAATTAAAATTGTATTTTACAACATTGAATATATACGTATAGGCAACCGAACATACAATTTCCAACGAAACGTGCGTATAGGTAACTAAATATACAATTTCGAACGGAACGTTCGTATAGGCAACCAAAAATACAATTTCGAAGAGCGTCGTGTTGGCAACCAAACATACAATTTCAAAAGAAACGTGCGTATAGGCAACCAAATATACAATTTCGAACGGAACGTGCTTATAGGCAACCAAAAATACAATTTCGAAGAGCGTCGTGCTGGCAACCAAACATACAATTTCAAAAGAAACGTGCGTATAGGCAACCAAATATACAATTTCGAACGGAAGGTGCTTAAAGGCAACCAAACATACAATTTCCCAACGGAAGGTGCTTATAGGCAACCAAACATACAATTTCCAACGGAACGTGCGAATAGACAACCAATCATACAATTTCGAACGGAACCTGCGTATAGACAACCAAACATACAATTTCGACCGAAACGTGCGCATAGACAACCAAACATACAATTTCGAACGGAAGGTACTTATAGGCAACCAAACATACAATTTCCAACGGAACGTGCGAATAGACAACCAATCATACAATTTCGAAAGGAACGTGCGAATAGACAACCAATCATACAATTTCGAAAGGAAGGTGCTTATAGGCAACCAAACAAACAATTTCGAAAGGAACGTGCGAATAGACAACCAAACATACAATTTCGAACATTTCGAACGGAAGGTGCAAATAGATAAACTATTTCTAGCGGTAAGAGGTAGAAACCAAATAATTTATTACGAAATAGAGATAGTTTGCGAAATATTCAACTAGCATTAATTGAATTTTCGTTTGTTCAGTTACGAAATTTGAAGATTTTAAGTAAACAAAGAGGATATGTACCCATTCTCATAGGATATTTTCCGGTTAATAGTGCCGCTCTTGAAGGAGTGCAGGTTTGTTGGGTGTAAAATTTGTCCAATATGACTCCGTTGTATCCTAAAGCGTCGATGTTTGGAGTTGGGATCTGACTGGATCCATGCAGTCCAAAATCGTTCCAGCCCTGAAAAAAATATATTAAAATACATAATTCAATGAATATTATGGCTGTTAATAAATACAGGTGGGTCTAATGGTGAAATTTTGGCATAAAGAGTGTTTCCGAACATTTTGGTTATTATGAGGCTAAAAATAAATTAGAATTTAGCCACAAAGTACTATTTCATCAAGATATGGGGACTAAATTAGGAAAATGTATACTGGTTTTCGCATATTTCGTCAATGTCGATTCGAATTGAACCATTCTTAATATCGCGACTAGAGCAGAATTCAGGAAATCGATATACAATTAAAAATATGTTATAGAAAGTTCAGATTATACAATTAGCAGGTTAAGCAAGTATTGAAGATATAAAAACGGTATATGTTGTGAAAGGAGCGTATGTGAGTGAGCGATATTTATTAAGTTCTTAATCCATTTGATAAGTATTGGATAATCGATGAAGAATAAATAAATTGCAAATCCAATATCTATAAAAAAAATACACAGATTTTTTTTTAAATTACAAAGAACGAGATTTTGTAAAAAAAGAGTTATTTATGCAACAAGTGCAAAAAACACGTTTTGCACGAGTTGCATACAATATTTTTTCTACATTTATGCAAAAACTAGAAAATTAAAGTATAATATGTTAGGAACTCAAACCGTTCTTCTTTTTTTTGTATCTTTATGGCCTCCACCTTGTCAGTACTTAATCATAGCTGGTTTTCGCTTTGACTATATAAATTTTAAATAATTAAAGATTTTTGCAATAATTGTAACTCGTTATGAGACTAAGTAGTAAGATATACATATATTATTGTTGTATTAGAGCAGGATCAGATACTTGCTATGGATTTTTATTTTATTTAAATGTTTATGTTTGTCATAAATCATCACAAATCTGACAAGAATGACAGATGAGTGCAACAAAGAACCACTTGCTTCACAGAAATGTTGTTTTTTGCATGAATGTAGAAAAAATTAATTCATTCATCATTCTACATCCATAATATGTTTAATTCAAATTTAGAAATTACGAAATCTTCCGAGGATTCATTTAAAAACACAACAACGAAGTGACAATGAATTTTTAATGTCCACGATAACCGGGCCAAGGTGCCTGGACATTTTAAGATTTTTGAGAGGTGATAGGAATTACGTATGAAAGTAAACGAGTTGTTGGTTTGACCAGATAATCTCTGATCGTTTCTGACGGATTCCGATTGCGATTGGAATAGACCTAATTGACAATCAAAATTTTTCCATCCTTCATTTCTCAACTAATTTATTTTTGAACTGATATTTTTTATTGTAATAAAATAGTTATTTATGTAATAAGCGCGTAAAGTAGCCTTTTTTGACGAATGATAAATAATGATACAAGAGTCGAAAAAAGGCCTTTACACACGAATTGCATGCAATATTTTTTCTACTATCGAAAACTTTATCAAAATACACAAGTTTTTAGGTAATATATGCCACTAGAACAGTTTACTATTTTATTTATCTTAAATAGATTATATATTTCGGTAGTGATTACTTAATAAAATGAAAGTTGTTGGTTTAAATACAATTTCTTGATTTTAAAAGAGATGTGATACATTTTTAAAAGCAATTTTATATCATCATTATTACAATATGAATATATAAATTCACTCAAATGATTGAAAATACAAATATATACAGGGTGTTTTCAAATGACACTTATAACGATTGCATGTAGATACCTCTCGTAAAATTGGACAAATTGATATACGGATTGAGGGGTTCAGCTCATTTACGTTTCGAAATACGGGGTGTTGAAGTTATAAAAATTTAAATGTTTTTATTTGATAACTTTAAAATGGATGAATAAATTGATTTGACATTTGGCAGGTTGTTTTTAAATGTAAAAAGGCATATTTTAATAAAAAAATATTTGTCAATTCTTGATCCATTGGTGTACATTTGGAAAATGTCACTTTTCTCCTCCCATTTTTCACGCCAGTGGCATTTGTGGCTATTTTCAATTAATTTTGTATTCCTTAATGTTTTTTCACGTAAAAAACACATTACCTTCACATATCAAAAAAGGTGTAGTTTTCAAGATATTTAATGTTTTCATAAAGTCTGCAACCCAATTTTTTAATAATAAAATGAAAAAATATTTTTTTGTTTTTTTTTAATAACCTTCAAACTACTAATGTGTATCAGAAACTGATTTGTGAAGCAGCAATGCATCTTAAACATTGGGAGAAGACTCTCAAAAATATTTGTCCAAACTTGTGCTTTTATTATTGAAAATGATGTTGCAAACTTCATGAAAACATTAAATATCTTGAAAACTACAAATTTTTAGATATGTAAAGGTTATGTGTTTTTAACGTGAAAAACAATAAGGAATACAAATTTAATTGAAAATAGCTACAAATGACAGTGGCGTGAAAAATGGGAGGAGAAAAGTGACATATTTTTCCAAATGTACACCCACTGGATATAGAATTGACAAATGTTTTTTTATCAAAATATGCCTTTTTACATTTAAAAACAACCTGCCAAATATCAAATCAATTTATACATCCATTTTAAAGTTATCAAATAAAAACAATCAAATTTATATAACTTCAACACCCCGTATTTAGAAAAGTAAATGAGCTGGACCCCCTAATCCTTTGTCCAATTTTACGAGAGGTATCTACATGCAAACGTTGTAAGTGTCATTTGAAAACGCCCTGTATATTATTTTAAATATGTCATACTAACCAAAAACTTAACAAATATACTTTTCCTAAAACCACTATGCGAAACACGCTTTTCTACACACATTTTTATAAGCAAAACAGGACTTTTCTTAATAATTCTTTTGATAACCGCTGGAAAAGTACACTCTATATCACTTTTCCGCAACTATGACTTATCAACTTTTTCTGACAATTCAACCTAATAGTGAATATCTTATTGGTGTACAATTTCTAAATTTAAACCAAAAGTAAGTAAACTTATTATTTATTAAGCATTATTTTAGGAATTATTAACTAAGATTAAAATAATTCATCTTTTGAGTTATTGTCCAATTCGGACATTAAAAATACTCAAGTTACTGTATTTCTTTCATTAAGAAATGTGGCTGTAGAAAAAATATTGTGTATAACTTGTACGCAAATCACTTTTCCCACTCGCTAGATTTGAGCTCGTGGGAAAAGTGACTCTGCGCACTAGTTGTACAAACTACTATTTCCGCACTAGTGGTTGTAGTTTACCAAACGACTGAATAATATTGAGAAATTTATTAAAATTCTGATATAATTTTTAATAAAAAGAAGCGTATGCATCGCCAAAATGAATGTCAAATAATAATAATTATTAATTTGTTGATTAAAAATGTTTTTTCTTTTTTGGGTTTTTTTATGCATGTTAGTAGGAAAAATAGTGTACCTAACAGGTGCGTAAAGTGACTTTTTAGCACTAGTAAGGTAAACTACTATCTAATACACTTTTTTATAAATTTATTTTTTCAAAAAACTACATTTTCACCACATCGTATGCCAAAATAAGTTTCAAACCGAAAGTACACACGATTCACCCTGTATATTCTGCTATTGTTGAAAAGTGACGGTGAATTATGTCTCCATTTTTTCAATTTCTTTGATAAATGCCAAATTTTTGCGACAGTTCAATCTTAGTGTGGAATTATTCAAAAAATATACACCCAGGCATAACAATTAAAAATTTTCCAAATTTCCCTATCAAATAAATATGGCCGTGTCTTTTATAGTACACTCTATATATAGTTAACATTTATAATATAAATAATTTACACTGTATATATTTTCCTTCTTGCAATTTATAAGAATAATATTAAAATCTATAAGCACCTATACTTACCACATCATCTGCCAAAATTATAATAATATTTGGTTGTTTCTTTTTATTCGCGAAAACAACAAAGAAATGTAAAACCGAAAATATAACCACTCGTTGGACGTGCATCACGACACAAACTATGCAAAATAATCGTTTGAAGGATAACCGAGCAGTCGTTAAAAAAAAAACAGGTTTAGTTACATATTATGGAGTGCTTTGAACATAATTAGGGCAATGTTTTGATATCAGTGTAAATATAATTAAGAAAAAAGTTTTCACTTATCAACCGATACTATCTTAAAAGGTTAATGAACGGTTATTTTTTGAGACGATCATCATCTCTAGTTGGACTTAAACGGACAACTTTAAGTGATTAAATTGCGATTCAGATTTAAAACTTATTATTATAGTGAGACTGGATTTGTTCCATTTCAGTATAATCATAATTATTTAAATATTCACGATAGGTATTCAAATATTATAAAGGTACATATTATTTATATGTTTATGTGAATAATATACAGTATGGAACTCCTCAATAGACGTGATGAAATTTATAGAATTGAATGACAGACAACAAAAAATAAATCAATAAAAACAAAACAATGTAGATGGTGCTAAATTTGAATCATCACTTACCTAATGTTTGGCAAGTTTATCTGAACCCACGGGGCATCGGTAAGATGCGAGGAAACATGACGCTTATCTGTCAAAAAGGTACAAATGGCGTACAGTACTTATTTTATAAAGTAAAACTGAAAAAAACAAAGGCCACTGGATAAATCAATATCAGTCAACTTACGAAGTAGAAGGGAAGAACATACGCATGCGCTTGTCAATAAGAAGTCAGCTGTCGATAAAAATCACCAATTATGTAATTCGGAGGGTGTGGTTATTATGGTTTTCGCACAACGTTGCCAGAGCTTGAAGAAACCCATAACAAATTTGAAAAAGTATTTATATATTGAAAAAATAATGTTAATAAACAAAATCCAAGTAATCAAGCACATTAAAGAATTGACGTTTAATCATATTGTTAATATTGTTGATAATAACATTTCTAATTATTATCAACACATACTCATAAGTACTTTACTTTTCCATAGTTAAATGTGGCAATATCGAATGTTTTCGACTGCATTCCTTTCAGAGGTTTAGATAAACTTGCCAAACTATACTAAAATAATTGCATATATAGTCTTAAGTACTTCTATGTACAATTACTTAAGAACCACCATGTAAATTACATAGATTTTAAAACAATCATTTATTTTTTCATTTACATTTATTTTGTAATTATATTCATTTTAATGAAAATATAAAATACAAAACATGACAATAGACTATCTTAACTAAAACAATGATCACAATCGAGTGACCTTAATTTTTTTTTTTATCAATTTAAATGATATCTACTTTCGTTATAGAGTTTATAGTTATCACACTAAACAATTCAAATTATTATTCAAAATAAATTTTACAGGTTCAAAGACCTTTGTATTCCAAGCCTAAGCCAACAATTATTTTGGGTAATTGACACTTATAACCATTTTTAAAATAGTTTCTTCTTAAAAACAGGAATTGAATGTAGAAAACCTAAAATTATTATTTTTGGATTGAGTAGTATCAAATCAGGATTTTAAAATAAATTTTTAAAGTTTAAATTCACTGCCAATCCCTATCATAACTACAGATGTCACTACATCAAACTTTCAATGGAGGAGTTCAGTCTAAGGTCAGTATGGCCAACAAAAAGTGTTTTTTTCTGACAAGAATGACAGTTAAGGTCTACTGTTCAAAACATAAGATTTTGCATGTTTTTTATTATTGCAAACATCTACATTGCTTTATTGAAATCATGAATACACCCCCGAAGCGTATATTTTGAAATTTAAAATGACTTTTTAGTTGAATACTCACCATATCAGTGGCCAATAATTCTAGGAACTCTTGGCATTTCAACATTTAATTTCTGTTATTCAGTCACTACTTATGTCAAATGTCAGTTTTATTTATTTTTGTTGATATTCGTTTAATTGTGTAGGTCCATTTTGGATTATATTTTTGTAGCATTTTTAATTAGCTGTATCTCTATTTTTTTAATTACTTTTTTCACTGACATTTGACATAACTAGTGACTGAATAACAGAAATGAAATGGTGACATGCCAAGAGTTCCTAGAACTATTGTCCACTGATATGTATTCAGCTTAAAATTCATTTTAAATTTCAAGATTTACACTTCGGGGTTGTATTCATTATTTTAATGACAATATAGATGTTCGCAATGATAAAAAACATGCAAAATCTTATGTTTTGAACAGTAGACCTTAACTGTATTTTGTGTCAGAAATAACCACTTTTTGTTGGCCACACTGACCTTAGACTGAATCCTCTATTAGAGTGGACAGTGTTTTGATTGTATTTAGTCAGTGGGGCCGAGACTGCGTTCACAGATATTTATAAACGATACGAATCTTCAAATCGATCTGAAGTGGTAGAAAAATAGGAATTTTTTTTGTGTTGGTAACTTGGATCGAACTCCAGTGTGTAACTATATGAAAGCTGCGTAGAGGATAAGAGGATGAAAAAAAATAAACGCTATTTTTTATTAAACAATACAATTATTTTAAAAATAAAACCAATGTTAATCGTATCAAGTAGTAGGTTTATCCTCTTCGTATTCACCAATTTGAGCTTGGTAATTGAGAGCGTTTTGGTAGGCTCTTTTGACAGCTTTCCTGTCGGTCGGTTTTTTTGGTTCGTTGGCCTATAAATTTAATCGTACACAGAAAAAAAAACGTACCTATGAAGATATTATAATAGCTGCCTTTTTTTTTGGTGAAAATGACATTTTACGAGTATAAGCAATTTTTCAAAAATTATTGTGTACAATACAACTCAACAAATATATCTTGGCCCTTGACAAAATGACAATTGCCCAAATGTTTGTTCAACACTTTTATACTTGCTTTACAACTAATCGGTCGCACCCGGTAAGTACTGACGAAAAGCACACCATAGACAAAATAAAAAAGAGACGGATTGAAGCATAGGTGGTATACGGCATAACGTTTCTGCGCAACCACCCGCGCATAGAGTCGCTGCGGTCGCGAGAACTACAAGACTTTTTACATAAGGGAAATGGAATAAAATAGTTTAAAATATTATAAATTACATTACACTGCAATATTTATACTTCAATGTCGATGAATATTATGAAATATCCTAGTATATCAACTATGAAAATATACAAAATCAATTATAAATTGGCTGGTGTGAATCTAGCTTCTGCTTGTCAAAGTCAAAGTGAAAGTGTCAACAAAATGGTGAGTAGGATTATTTTACTTAGATTTATTTAGTATTTTAGTTCTAATAAAGGAAATAAAAGTAAGTGAACCTTCAAAATATCATCACCAGATATGACTCGTCATAAATGTATTGCAAAAATTGTAATAGGGAAATGGAATAAAATAGTTTAAAATATTATAAATTACATTACACTGCAATATTTATACTTCAATGTCGATGAATATTATGAAATATCCTAGTATATCAACTATGAAAATATACAAAATCAATTATAAATTGGTTGGTGTGAATCTAGCTTCTGCTTGTCAAAGTCAAAGTGAAAGTGTCAACAAAATGGTGAGTAGGATTATTTTACTTAGATTTATTTAGTATTTTAGTTCTAATAAAGGAAATAAAAGTAAGTGAACCTTCAAAATATCATCACCAGATATGACTCGTCATAAATGTATTGCAAAAATTGTAATAGTAAATACTTTTGGTCACTTCGTAGTAAAAATAAAACATTTTTCAAACTTCCACCTGATATTAATCAAAGTGAACAGTGGTTCATAATTTTAGGATTTCCTTCTAAATCCAAGGATCAAAGGTTGTGTGAAGATCATTTTGATAATAATTCATTTACAGGTTCATTATGCCAAATACTTATTAGATTTGTTTTACATTTGCATGAGAACTACTAAACAAAAATAATTCTTTTTTATTAGTAACTTGAGGTACTGCATTTTATTTATTTTGTTTCAGACCTGTTCCTGTCTAGAGAATCTACTTTCTAACTCCTTTTTATTGAAATTTTTGCAGTTTTTGTGAATAATTTTGAAATAATGTGCAATTTGATGCGATATTAGATTAACTTTCCTAAATATAATGTAAGTAGTAAAAGTATGTTCTCTTGAGAAGAATAATATATAAATGTTTCATAAATTGATAATATAGATGTAGATTATTTGTCATGTTATTATGTGCAGTTTAATAAAAAAATTTAAATTTGTGTTGATTTCTCATTTATCTAAATAATGTGTCCTGAAATTCTTTATTAATTATAATCATTTCATTAGAAAAAATTAAATACAATTTTATTTTTTGTAATGAAGTAATTATATATAATAAACAATTTTTAGACAAATTATAAAATTTACCTACCCACAATTCCAACCAACCAATTTAAACATACCACCTTCAAAAATTAGTTCCAACACCCCTTCGAGGTGCGCTTTGATTAACGTGATGCCAACTGTTACTGCAGGGTTGACAACTCATTATATTATATTTCTCCATGCCTATTACTCCAAAAATATAAATTTTAGTAGTCAAAATTTAGTTTATCAACACAAAATACTGAAGCTCAATCAAAGAAAAAGCAAAAGTTTCACAAAACACACTGAAAATAACTAAAACAGCAAAATAAAACCACTTAAATATCAAAGAGCTCATACGACAGCTGATTTGTTTTACTCGTTGCTAGGATTACATTGACATTCCGAAGCGCCATCTATCGAATTCTCCAACCGCTTTTTGTCACGTTGGTAGGCAACATTAAATTTTCAAGCACCGAGATATTGTTTGTTGTGTTGTACATAAAATCGCAACTTTATTTTACTTTAAAAGTATAGAACCATAGAAAATTCCTAAATTAAACAGTCATACCAACCTTATATTCGTCATTTTCGACGTCCAATCCTAAAATTTCCAACTTTTCCGTTGGAAGCCACTGCCAGGTTCTTTTTGCATCGAAAAATAGAACCAAATAAACCTGTTCGGTGTGATTTTTAGCTAAATCTAATACCTCTTGAGGCGGCGACGGAATCGGCACACTTTTATAAACATATCCTTTAAAAAAATTCTTTTATCAAACTAATACTTTTTTTTTAAATTATAAACTTACCTTTCGGTATACCGGGATCTATAATTAAAGCAGGATACCAGGGATACCCTCTACACTTAGCCCAAACTAACTGCATGGGATTCAGTTTCTTATCGTTGTCTTGTCCTTCTGCGGCTGAATGGACAGAGCTATCGGAGCCGTCTTCGTCGGATGCTATTTCTGATAAACTATGTGAATAACAAGTCGATAAACTGTTGTCACTGTCGCTGTTTTCTTCGTCTGTTGTTTGCGTACCGGCGCGATATACTTTGAAGCTTTCTGGTACCGCATCTTTTTCTTTGGACTCTTTCGGATCGGTTTTGCTTTTTTTTACTCTGAAAATATGTCAAAAACTGTAGAATTTAAAAAAAGAAGAACCGACAGGACTTGCAATATGAATTTATTGTCGAATTTATTATTTTAGTAGTTCAAATGTACCCTTCGTACTGACAGTGATTAACATGATTCAATATAGTGGTTCATCTATGAATTCAAGTCCAGAACTATTGAAAATAGCCACAAATGCCAGTGGCGTGAAAAATGGGAGGATAAAAGTGACATATTATTCCAAATGTACACCACTGGATAAAAAATTGACAAATGTTTTTTTTATCGAAATATGCCATTTCACATTTAAAAACAACCTGCCAAATATCAAATCAATTTATTCATCCATTTTAAAATTATCAAATAAAAACAATCAAATTTTTATAACTTCAACACCCCGTATTTCGAAAAGTAAATGAGCTGGACCCCTCAATCCTTATCAATCATTTCGTCCAATTTTACGAGAGGTATCTACATGCAAACGTTGTAAGTGTCATTTGAAAACACCCCGTATAAGTAGTTCAAATGACCCCAACAATAACTCACTCTTTTAATAGACATATAACCTCCTTCTTTTTCTCCTTTTTTACAGCTGCTTAATTTTTTATACGTAGATAAAACTTTGTTTCAATAGAAAATAGAATTTTGTTGAAAAGGGAGAATAAATAGAAAAATATTGCCATAAAATGTACCCTGTATATAAATAAAAGCCAAATCTCAACTGCCGAGTTTTCAATGCATAGTTTGTATAGTTTATTATTTAGTAGTTCAAATGTACCCATCATCAAATGTACTGTCATTAATATGATTCAATATAGTGGTCCTTCTATTTTTTTTTAATAAGTAATCAAGGATTTCAAGTCCTGAACTCTTTCAAGGATGTAATTGAGCAATTTTATTATTGTAGTTGTAGTACTTTTCATCTAAATTTAAATAAAGTAGAGACTGGGATCCTATTTCAAGTATAAGTAGTTCAAATGACTTCAACAATAACTTACTCTTTTATTTGACAGATAACCTCCTTCTTTTCCTCCTTTTTAACGTAGATAAAACTTTGTTTCAATAGCAAATACAATTTTGTTGAAAAGGGTGAATAGACCGAAAAATATTCTCGTAAAATGTACCCTGTATATAAATAAAAACCGAATCCTAAACACCGAGTTTTCAATGCATAGTTTGTATATTTTATTTTTTAGTAGTTCAAATGTACCCATCGTACTGACAGTCATTAATATGATTCAATATAGTAGTTCTTCTATTTTTTCCAAGGATTTCAAGTTCGGATCTCTTTTAAGGATGTAATTTGTCTATTTTAATATTTTAGTACTAGTACTTTGCATCGAAATTCAAATAAAGTAGAGACTGGGATCATATTTTAAGTATAAGTAGTTCAAATAACCCCAACAATAACTCAATCTTTTAATAGACAGATAACCTCCTTCTTTTCCTCCTTTTTTACAACTGCTTACGTAGATAAAACTTTGTTTCAATAGAAAATACAATTTTGTTGAAAAGGGAGAATAAACAGAAAAATATTGTCATAAAATGTACCCTGTATATAAATAAAAACCGAATCCTAAACACCGAGTTTTCAATGCATAGTTTGTATATTTTATTTTTTAGTAGTTCAAATGTACCCATCGTACTGACAGTCATTAATATGATTCAATATAGTAGTTCTTCTATTTTTTCCAAGGATTTCAAGTTCGGAACTCTTTTAAGGATGTAATTTGTCTATTTTAATATTTTAGTACTAGTACTTTGCATCTAAATTCAAATAAAGTAGAGACTGGGATCATATTTTAAGTATAAGTAGTTCAAATAACCCCAACAATAACTCAATCTTTTAATAGACAGATAACCTCCTTCTTTTCCTCCTTTTTTTACAACTGTTTACGTAGATAAAACTTTGTTTCAATAGAAAATACAATTTTGTTGAAAAGGGAGAATAAACAGGAATATACTCTCATAAAATGTACCCTGTATATAAATAAAAACCGAATACCAAGCACCGAGTTTTCAATGCATAGTTTGTATAATTTATTTTTTTAGTAGTTCAAATGTACCAATTTAATTTTTCGAATTTAAACTTACGGTTTCGTCGGACTAACAACTTCCTCCTTTTCCTCCTTATCTTTATCTTCCTTTTTCAAAGCCGCCTGCGCTTTTTTCGTAAATAAAACCGCAGTTCTTCTATTAACGCCCGTCGGAGATGCTACAAAAAAACACGAATTTACAAAATATTTTCAAAAATATATTCAATTTACCATTGGTAGAATTATTTTTAGCCTCTTCGGTGTTATGATCAACGTCCACATCGGATTGAGTGGATGTTTGATCGGTATCCGTTTGGGCTGCTAAATTCCTTTTTGCACGATTCAATTCGCTTCTTACCAATTTCACTCTTTTAGCCCTGGCTAGACCGTGTTTTAAAGCCTGACTTTTCGCTAACAAATCTTCTAACTTTGTTATTATACTCGGTCCTGTTTTTCCCTACAAATTTCAAAATACCCTCAAAAAAAAAAATACCCTCAATATAACTTCCTTTTTTTTGCACACTACGCACCTGTAAATTTTTCAATTCTTTGTCTATGTCAGAAGCCATGGCTTCTTCGACTATTCCAGTTCCAGTTTTCTGCTTTGACCCTTCAGTCGACAAAAGCCCAGCTGCTTCTAATTCTTTTTTGGCGTGTCGAAAAATGACTCCACACTGATCCCGCATCTTAATACCAGCTCTGAAAAATAAAAATTAAAAAATTAATCGAACTTAAACATAAAAAAAACTATTACCTATAAAAAACTGTATCCTTATTATTGTACGCCAAACAATTTGCTATCATCAAGTCAAAATCTTTTTCCAGTGCTGATAAATCTTGGTATAAACCGTCATCTAATTTCTTTCTCATAGTACTCAGATCCATAGGCTCTGTAACTACTGTTAAATAATCGGGAACCTAAAAATTTGTAATTGAAAAAAATAATTTCAATTTAAAATAAAAATTACCTCTTCAAGATCGACTGGTTCAGTGAAAATTTCGTTGGTATCTTTAGCGCAAATCAATTCCAACACGTTTCTCAAACTAGCTTCCAAAGGTTTCAATTTGATCCGCATTAATTTCTCATAAACTTTAGCATATTCCAGCTTTATCTTTTCCCTCTTGCGTACCAACTCGCATAATAATCTAGCTCTTTCCAAATCTTGTCTCAAGCACTGCCAATATTTAAGTTGTCTACACAATTCAATTGTATCCACGTTACTTGTATTTGAATCGCGTGGGGTGCCGCCTTGAGCGCTTTGTAGGCGTCTTAAAAGTGGTACCCCATTGCGGAATTGTCGTTTTAAAGTCCAATAAGCTATAAGACGTTGAATGAATTGTGATTTTTTTGCTATGGTTACTAATGAACCTATCTCTTGTATTCTTTCTGGCGGTATTGTTGGGATAAGTATGACAGGTGCTGAAGTGCGTTTTTTTGCCAACATTTTACGAGCTTGGATCATCTTTTTACGGGAATCATCTTTTTTAGTATCTCCTTAAAGTAAAATTTGTATTTAAAATGTTATTGAATGATTAAATAATAACTTACCACTATCAGCAGGTGCATGAGTATCACAATATGCTATTTTTTGTACCAAAACTGGATGTGATTCGTTCCCGTCTTTCACTGTATCCATGTTCATGTATAAACCGGCTTGTTGTGCACACGTTACATGAAAAGCTGAATAACAACTACTTTTATGGCATTGAATACAAGCTCCTACGCCTTTTTGTTTGCAAATATAACAACACAGTTTCCATCTTGCTGCAGGTATAGTCTCGATAGAATCTAAAAACCATTAAATAATATTTCCCTGCTTAAAAACACTTTTATAATATATACCTATTGGCTCTAAAAAGACTGTATTAGCAAATCTAACTTCTGGAATCCACAATGCACAAACTACGTGAGACCAAGTGCCTCGATCAGTCTGTTTGAAAGCTCCTCCTTTATTTGGACACAAAACACAATCAACTGCTCTACTTGGAGATTGTAAGCACCTGAATTTAACAAAATACAATAATGGAATTGAAGAAAACTAGAAAATTGCTAACCTTCTACATAACCATTGTCCTTCTGGTATATATGGAACTCCATAACAATCTTGATGTACTGCCAAGTTGCACATGTCACAAAAAAGGATAACGTTTGTGTTTTGACATTCTCCGTCCATGCAAATGCAACAAACTGCATCATCATCGACCACTGCACCTGAATGACCATTAACAGTGGCCTAAACATTATAATAAATTATCAAGGTATAATTGAAAACTTGAATACTTACCTGAAAATAAGATTCTTTCTCTAGTCTGTCCATTAACAATTCCAAAGAATCAATAGACACAGGTGCTAAGCCTTGTGCTTCTCGTTTTTCATTCATAATAGATAACCAAGCTGTATCTTCTTCATCCACATCATATTCCACCTGAAATTAATAATACCAAAAGATATATATGAATAGACATGTTTTTCTACATACCTCACCATCCAATTCCTCTGTACTTTTTTCAATAAATCTAATATATCCAATGGGTCTTGAGGGAGCATCACAAATATTATAATCCTCCAATTCTCTAAAATCAGCTTCAGGAAGTTTAACTTTGAGTTCTTCAAATTTCTCTTCCATTGTTTGTGTTTCTTCTTCCAAAAAATCATCTTTTGACATTACATCTAGTTCATCACTTATATTCCATCTACAAACAATACTGTTTACTTCAAACTGTACCATTCGTTGCGCCTCTTCAAAAGTTAAAGGATCTGGGACATTTGGAGCTTGGAGAGGATTCTTTGATTTAGACTTATGTCTGTTGCCTAAAATTCGTTATATACTTGTATATATAATTACACGTCTCTGAAGTATTCCTATTTACCTTTTTTATGTTTTGGAGTGCTTTGTAAAGGTGATAAAGGCGTAGGATTGTCGTGATCGAAACTTTTCAGATGATAGGATAATCCGCATACTGATTTATACGTCCTTCCACATTTATCAATGGGACAAGTATAAGGGGGACCATGATCAGTTCTGACTTTTCTACAGTGCTCAAGAATATCGAAATCAATACCCATTTTCAGATTATCCCTAATATAAAATACTGTTAACTTTTTAAAATTGTTTACCTAACCTATGTGGCGAACCATCAAACTAACATGACAGCTGACACTTCAGGTGCGTTATGCAGACTTGAGAACTGCTTAATGACAGATACAAAAAGCAAAATTGATAAATTGCTTGGTTAAAACAGTCGGAATCAGAAAAAAAAAGATAATCTATCTCTTGCTCTCCGCATTTCACACTTATTAAAACGATGGCACTAGATAATTTCAGCAAAAATTAAAACTATGAGGTTCCACAACAATATGGCCGATCTGTCAGTTACGTAATTCTGGAATGGTCTTTGACCAGTTCAAAACTGACGTCATAGAACAGCAATGTCATACACAAAGTAAACATCCGTATTTTGTGTTTATACAATATTATATTTATATACAATATACGATGTTGAACAGGCAATTTGCTATCAGTAATAACATTGTTATTAGACAATGGTAATAAGAAATATACAATGCAAAAGTACAAAAATTATAAATGGTGCATTGTTCCATTGTGTAAAAATACTACAATAACCACCCCCGAGAAGTGTTTCATCCAAGTCCCCAAAAATGATTTGAAACGGAGAAAATTATGGATTAGGCAGGTTAGACGTGAACCCAAAGAATTTTCAATGATTTCTACAATATATGTATGTGAAGATCATTTTGATGTAAGTACTACCTACTTAAGTATAAAAAACCTACAGTGTGAGCCAAAATGTATTTACATGGATTCTATGTAGAATATTTTTAGTTGGAAACGGATATGGAAAATTTTATCAAGTGGAAAATGATGAGAGGTCCAAAAATTATTAAAAAAGGAGTAGTTCCCCATAAGTTTGAGTGTCAGAAACTAGGGAATTTAACCACGATCTCTGTTCCGTCTCGAAAGGGTGTTGAAAAAAGAAAGAAATTGAACGAGGTACAAAAAGCACTGGACAAACCTAATTTGGAAGTAAAAGATGGGTCAAGTAGTGCCAATCTGGAACCAAAATATAAAGACGTTGGAGTGACTGCAAAACCACATGTTTGTAGTAAATACACTCAAACTGAATTTCGTTCTGGATGAAAGGACAAAAGATCTATTGAAATATTGGCATTAGACCATGTCTAAGGTGTTGTCCCCTAGGATTCTGAATAATTGCAATTCGCAAGTATGTGGATGGAGGTTTCTTCTTCAATATACCAGTTATCAGCTGGAAGCAGCTATACTTGTTGGTGAAAAGCATGGGAGTATCGTTAGGATCGTTCTGGCGCAAATATTACCCAGAAAATTATCAACTAGTACTAAATAATCAAAGTTTATTTTTAGTAGTTCAAATGTAACATTCTTGTTAATCTTAAATCGAACAATTTTAATAAAGTTTAAAGCATACAATTATACATTTCTGTATTGATAGGATTTATTTTTCCTATATTTACCTAAAATAAAAGAAAATATTAAAACATAATATCAGTGAACAACTTTTTGTATTACCTTTAACAGCATGCCTTCTCTTTTCGGGTGGAGATGCTGTTGCTTCAATAGGAGTGTCTTCACCAGGACGATAGGGTTCATCAACATCGTCATCATCATCATCACCTGAATTTTCATTACAAAAACACAGAAAACAACAATTTTCTAGATGATAGATTTGTAAACACATACCTTGTTGGGTGTTGGTATTATTTGAAGGAACTGATGGTACACTTATAGGAGGATTAGCTACATAAGGAGGATTAGCTACACTAGGAGGATTAGCTACAACAGGTGGTAATAACGTTCCAGTTTGTGGTATTTGCTGAGTAAGTTGGTATTCATTACATCTGACGTAACATCCGGATGAAAACTGTCTAAAGTTGTAAGCTTTTTTACCATTTTGATTCCCGATTCTAAATTGATGCAGCAATGCTTGTTTTTGTCTTTTTGTCAATGCATGTGCGTGTCTGGAGTGTTCTATAACAATAAATTTTTAATTTTTTACCCCACGATTTTTGTACACTCACTTTTGAGTCTATCTTCTGATTCACCATAATATTCATACGGATCTTCATTAGGCGACTGAAATAGTACATTATCAAATATACATTATTTATATAGAAAAACATTTTTTACCAGATCAAGAAATAAAACAATTTTAATTTGTTAAAATCTACATTATATTTCAACTTAAAGTTGTGATGCGTTTCGCTAACACAGTAGCTTTATCAAAAGAATGGAAATGAGACATTTTTAATTTATACAGTGAATTAATACTTCATTATACGGATATTAACAATAAAATTATGATCTATTTACATTTAATAAAATAAAAAAAGGAAAAAATGTGTCTAAATATGGGATTAACTAAAGTATTTAACAAGTTTACCTGGAAACTCATTCAAAACAATCCTACAGGAACCTTTCTAGGTAAAAAGGTTTAATAAGGGAGAATTGTTGATATCTATTTGGTCGATGAGAAGATTATCAGAATATTTTTTTTTATTTATCTCAATGGCTTCTAAAAGATTTAATTTGAAGGATTTAGGCTCTATATGCAAAATTTCAAAATTTGAATGGAAAGAGTGTTGGTTTGCTAATAAATGATTTGAGTATTTGGAATCTGATTTTTGGTTGTCATAGCTAGGTTTGTGTTCTGAAATTCTAGTATCTAAATTCCTAAAAGTTCTACCTATATAAATTTTATCACAGGCCGAAAATTTTGAGATTCTTAAAAAAGATCCTACTATTAAATTTCAGAAGGAAACAAAATTAGCGGTAAATAACTCCCAATCAATAATAAGCGACAAAGAAAACCGCAAATTATTTTTACCAAATCCACAACACACTGAACTCTATTGAACCAAGGGCCCTGTGGCAAATTAAATAACGGGGCCCCACTGCTATGTAAACTGATTGTGTTTTATCAAATAAAAATATGAAATATACAAATACTTTAAAAAGATAAGCTACTTAACTTCTTAAGCTCTTTTTTGTGCACTGCAGGGCAGGTAATAAAAATATTAAACAGTAACAACATAAATTACAATTAATGTGTAGGTTTGGCTAATAAAACGAAATAGAGAAGATTCAAGGGTTTATTATATAAAGGTCGGGCCTATCAACTGACTAAAAAACAATTATATTTACAATTTTTTCCTAGCTTTAGTTTTCGCAAAAGTATCAATGACTTCGTCTAAATCCAGGCATTTATGCACGCCATTGGGCGGCTTTTTTCTTCAATGGGATTAAAAATATGGGTCATGAAATTAACATTGGTTATACCATAGAGGTTATACTTTACCACTGTTGCCATTTTAGCCGAAATCTATAGATTTGACACGACTTATTGACTTAACGAACATCAATATGAGTGGTAAAATCAAATAAAATTGAACCACTATATTCTATATTGACCAGTACAAAAAAGTTTATTGACATTAGCTTACTCACTCCTGATACAGCATTAATTTTTTAACCGTTCTCGAAAAAAAATCTTTCGAATTCACAATAAAACGCACATCGATGAATAATAAAACGCACATATCACTATCCGTCAAATTGACAACACTGCCAACCTACAGAAAGAAATTAGGGGAATTCCCTAGGCATAACTTTTGAATTTCTCTCAACTGAGTTTTCATGATTAAAGTGGGGTTGCAACCTGTCATCTGGTAAGGATTCGAGGGCCCCCTGAGCTTGAGGGCCCCGGGGCACTGCCCCTCCTAGCCCATAGGCAGTTACGCCACTGGGTACCTACGGTTTTATTTCAGTGATTAAATATAGTAGATGCATCCAAAATTACGATTAAAATGTATGCCTTAGACGTTGCATGTAAAAATTTAATACCATTTAATTTGTGTACGTAAAATACAGGGTGTCTCATTATATTCTGACTGTTTTCAAGAGCTTATATCTTCGAAACGGTTCTAGATAATAGGATGCGGTTTTCACAGTTAGGTTTAAAATTACCGTAAGTTTTGTTGTGACACATTTATATAAATGGCCTACCTCCGGCTTACCCGCTAGAAAAGTGGCGTATTTTCAGAATACAGTAGATATAACTTTTTAAATGGTACACCCTGTATGTTTAGCAATTTCTTAAAAGACACATATTTTTACTTTATAACGGTGCCCTAAAGTTCAAAATCGGTGCACAGAAAGCGAAGTTATATAACTTTAACTGGGATACTGTAATGATTCAGGTATGAAGTTGAAAATGTCATAAATGGCTAGTAACTAAAAGTGAGCAGTAAAAAACATATGGTAATTTTAAACCTAACTGTGAAAACCGCATCTTATTATCTAGAACCGTTTCGAAGATATAAGCTCTTAAAAACAGTCAGAATATAATGAGACACCCGGTACTTGTTTTTGACCAGTATCATGAAATATTTACGGTTTTCCATTAACTTATACCCTAAATGTGCTATATCGTTTGAAAGATTATTAATTGTACTAACAAATTGTGAAAAGACTTATAGGGTGATTCATTTAAAAAAATTGAGATATTGTTTGATTTGCGTTTTGTTACACCCTGTATTAAAGAAGCCACAGATAAAAAAAGTAATTAATACTGAGCACAGCCAATGATATGTGAATGACAATTAAATACAAAGACCTGTTGATTTATTTTGATTTACTGTTTAACAGAGTGTTAAAGAGAAGGTATTTTTTACCAATAATTGGCCATATCTTTTCGATTCTTGAACAAAATATAGTACGTTTTATTTAAAAAATTGTAAGTTTGTGCTGCTACGTGGTTTTGGAACACCCTGTAGAAACGAAAGTATTTTCAAAATGTGCCTTCATTAACTGTATCAGCTCACACAAAACCTCAAAGTTTTATCTCGTACCACAACAATGTAATCCTCCGATGTCAGAAGATTGCCCCACCCTGTATAAGTTATAAACTTTTCCATTTATATTGAGAACAATGATAAAAATATAACTTGGTACCAGATTTCTTTTTACATACAATTTTAAAAGTGTCCTGTTAAATAAATCAAATACATACACCTGAAAATAATCCACTCATTTGCATTTCACGTTTGTGCTGCTACGTGGTTTTGGAACACCCTGTAGAAACGAAAGTATTTTCAAAATGTGCCTTCATTAACTGTATCAGCTCACACAAAACCTTGAAGTTTTGTCTCGTACCACAACAATGTAATCCTCCGATGTCAGTATCAGTTAATCACCCTGTATATTGGGGCTCCATGATAGTTGTGTGTCCAGATGTATTTCCAAGAAAGTAATATCTTTTATTGCATTGTTTGTGTGATTTAAGCTGAACATGAAAGTTTCAGTTTTACTTGTAAACACTTTTAGACACATTTTTTCCCTTTTTAATTTTATTTCCATGTAAATAGACCATAATTTTATTGTTAATATCCGTATAATTTTGTATTAAGGCACTGTATAAATTGAAAATATCTCATTATACCTCCACAAGTTTAATATAATGTAGATTTCAACAAATTAAAATTGTTTTATTCCATAATTTAGTATGGATCTACATCAAGTAAAAGCCTCATCTCTTACCAGAATTGCTGGATCGAATAATTGATCCGGTATCGGATCAAACGGGCAAATTACATAACATCTTTCAGGACCACATTTTTCTTTGATTTTTTGGTGGTGCTTTTGCAGTAACTTATGATGAGCATGATTTTTTTCTTTTATTTCATCTAAAAAACGGTTAATTCTGAACCAAATAATGTATTACATGCAGCAAGGGTTAATATATACAGTGTGAAACAAACATATAGTTCAAAATAATGCATTTGTTTACTTACCTTTACTTATTACAATTTGTAAGACGTCAAGAAAAGCGAAAAATAGAAAAAGTAATTCTGGTTTCCACATTTTGTAATTCTATTTGAATGTTTGCAAACACTATTTAAAAATAATCGTATAGAATTTGAAAATAATCACAAGAATTTCCACAAGGTAGCATATTTTCCGTATCACCAAGAAAATGGAAAAAATATTTCTTTTATCTTTTAATATATTCAACATTTTTTAAAACAAAGCAATTCTAAAATAGTTTACGTCAATAGTAAAATGCTAGTTGTAAAAATTGGTACCAAAACTCAACATATTTTTGTTATAAATATATTTTCAACTAATTAAACAACAAATTATTCGATTTAAAAAACTTTATAAATTAATAAAATAATGGCAAATGTTAAATAAGTCAGATCTTAACCAAGAGATGTAGTAGTAGTAGTTAGTACATTACCAACGGCAAAAATCAGTCTTCAATGTTTACGCTCACTTATTTCTCCCAAGTACAATAATCTTCCCTTGTCGCTGCAACATACTCATCAACCAAATCCTGTACAACTTCTCTGCTAGAATCTAATTCATCAAGATTCTCTTTAAACATATCTTCTTTCCTGAACTGATCCAAAAATGCCTCTCTCTTTCTTAACTTATCATATTGGGCCAAAGCTCGATCGAAAAGCTACAAATAAACTTTATCAATAGAGAAATTTTTAAATAAAATCATCACTTACCGAGCTAATATTTGTATGATTCGCTAACATAAGTCCAGATACTCTATGAGCCGTTTGAATATATGGCGATTTCCTAGAAAGAGCCACTTGTATACTTGCTGGACCCCAAGGAATGAACTGTGCTAACTTTCTTTCCCTAATCCTCTGTAAAGATTTATGTACCTGCGTTGGATCTACTTCACCCTAAAAATAATAATTAAGCATAAAGAAATTTAAAAAAATTAATTCTCTCACCTGTATAATGTTCAGAATCGATATAAAACAATGTTGAGAACTTCTATCTTGAGCTGTAGAAACCATCATATTTTTTGGCTGTAAAAGTCTTCTCATAACGTCTAAAACAGTAGTTTTACGAACACTAGCTTCATCAGTGTCTGTTGATAATGGTGTATAACCTGTCATTAAAAAATGAAGACGAGGGGTTGGTATTAGAGGTCCTAGTAGTTCCATAAGATCATTATTCATATAAGATGGATATCTACGATTTAAATTATGTATTGAAAATTATCAAGTACATAAAGAAATAATCAACTCACCTTAAGGTAGTTGTGGAAACTGACATAATAGTACTAACTAAACTGTTAATTTGTGTGAAAGTTGGATTTTGTATTTTTAAACGATCAGCAGCTATTCTATTTAAAGCAGTATTATCCAAAACTACTACAGAATCAGCAGATTCTGTTAACCTTTTTAAAGTAAGTAAAGAATTGTAGGGTTGTACCACTACATCACTAAAAAGTAAAATAATTTGAGGACTGTGGCATATTATGTAAAAGATCTACAACTCACCTTATCTCATCTAAATTTGGGAAAACACTGTAAGTCTGTACCAATTTTTTAGGAAATCTGTCAGACAATTTTTCAAGAATGTTGGAACCCATACCTGAACCAGTACCCCCAGCTATCGAATGGCACAAAACAAATCCTTCCAAGCTATCACTACCCTCAGCTTCTCTATCTATTATATCAAATATCTCTTCATTGAGTCTTTCTCCTTGTGAAAATCCAGATGCCCAATTATTTCCTGCTCCTCCACCATTTTTAGATAAAAATACGTTTTCTTGATTGTATAATTTCGAATAAGGAGAATTTAGAATTGTGTTTATAACTCTGGGTTCCAAATCGAGTAAAACAGCTCGAGGAATGTAATGTTCATCGTCAGCTTGATAGAAAAAGACGTCTTTACGATCAATGCCTACAAATTAAACATTACAACTTTCAAACTCATTCATTTACTTTGTACCTACTTACTTTCAGTCGCATAATCTTCAAGAATTCCTTCTGGATTAATTCCATGCTCTGCACACAATCTTTTCCAAAATTCAAAACCAACTGAAAGAAAAATAGAATTGTAAGATATAACCTAAGATTTTGAAAATATATTACTTTGATTTCCGCATTGTCCAAGTTGGAGAGTTATCATTTCACAAGGCATTTTAGAGGCTGTATTTTATATTAACCAATAATTGTTAATGCATGAAAGCACAAAAATACTCAACTATCCTATTATTTTTTATTGATCTCTAACTCTAACTGAAACTGACCAATTTTCATATTTGTCAAATTTACTTTAAATAGAATTGATTCTGATTGGTTGGTCTTTGTTTTATTATGTTGGACAAACTGGAAACGTTTTTGAATCTCCAATCAATAGTAATTACATATTCTGTCCTTTATTTTCTCAATGAAAAACTGGTGAAACAGAGATTACAGAGAAGCAATCAGTGATGGATAAAATGGATTGATTGACGTAATATTTCAATGCTGCCAACCAGTAGAAAAATCCCGCCAAAATTGTATCTGAGGAAACAAAACTATGTTTTGTCAATAACGGTTTATAAAAAACAGAAAATGTCTGTTGTAACTGAATGTACTTCAAAAATTGAAGAAAGAGTACATGAAAAAGAATATTACAGCGGTAATAAAGCACTTGATGAAATATGTAGAGGACCCAGGTAAATGTTGCGTTCCTTATCCTTTTGATTTTGCCACTTCGATTTCAATAAATATTTCAGGATGACCAAAGAATACCTTCTCAATCATTGTAAGGAGCAAAAATTATACCGAACACCTTATTTGAACGATGTATTATATTTGCATTTCAAAGGATTCTCTTATATCGAAAACTTGGAAGAATATACTGGTTTAAAATGTTTATGGCTTGAAAACAATGGCATCAGAGAAATAAGTGGTTTGGATAACCAAAAGGAATTGAGGAGTCTTTTTCTACATTACAATCTTATTAAGAAAATTGAAAATTTAGAGAACTGTCCTATTTTGGATACATTAAATATTTCTTATAATCAAGTTAAGAAAATAGAGAATTTAGGTACGTCAATGTAGCCTACTTTACCGACCTAAGCTTTCAAGCTTTAACAAGTAGATGGCGGCATGTGTTTGCAAAATCAAAAGTTGGATGAAATTTATTCTCATATATTTTAGATTGTATAAAACCTCTCCATACCTTAAATATGTCTCACAATTACGTCGAAAAATTGGAAGATTTCGAACATTTATCCCAATTACACGAGCTCTCGGTTCTGGATTTGTCTAATAATCATGTAGACGACCCGTTAATAGTGGAAGTTGTTGGTAATATGGCAGGATTGCGAGTTTTAAATTTAATGGGAAATCCCGTGATTAGAAAAATACCGGCTTACAGAAAAACACTTATCATAGCATGTGTATGTATTAAGAAAAAAACAGCACTTTGCTTATACATATACATTTTAAAATGAATTTTTAGAAACAATTACAATATTTGGATGACCGACCGGTATTTCCGCGAGACAGAGCATGCGCAGAAGCTTGGTAGGTGTCAATAAAATATCATCTGTCATATTTTGATTAAATACGTCAAATTATAGGGAAAGAGGAGGTGTAATCGAGGAATCTGCAGAGCGGCAACGATGGATCGATAGAGAACGTCAGAAAATTATGGATAGCGTCAACGGTAAGTAGGGAAAATCACTGAGTAACAAATCAGGCAAATATGGTGACTGCCGAAATTTGTTTTTTAATTCATTTGAATTCCGTTTTTGAGTATGAATTTTGTTGTTTAGCTCTGATACGTATTCGCGATAGGCATTTGGAAGAGCGTAGACGACAATGTGACAGTGGACACGGAACTTCCGTAGGAGACTCGGAAAGCGAGCCTGAAAGTCTTGGTGTGATTCAAAATCTGGAAATCCAAAATAGCCAGGTACCTAATTATGTTTGAATTAATAATAATTATTTTATTAAAAAAAAACTTTAGCAAGTTGAAGAAATGGAAGAAGAAGTTGAGGCAGTTCATGACTATGAAGATGGTGAACAAGATGTTGATTCTTCTTCATCTTCAGATAGCGAAAAGTTTATGGAAGATAATCAAATAGAGAATCCGAGAGAATACGAAGAATATAGAGAAAGAATCTTCGATTTTAGTACTAAAAGTGAGCATTTTAGAAAAAGATACAGGGTGTTATCCTTGTCGACTTTTGTTAGTTATAATTCAATTTTTCATTATTGTAGCATTCAAAAGCAGATTTTTAGTGGAAGACATTATTGGACCAGATGAATTGCATGGTGAGGAGAACGAAGATGCTAAAATTGAATCAGCTGATAATGAAGAGAAAATTGAAAAACTATCACAAGAAAACGACGGAAATGAGAAAAAAGAAGAACCATCCAAAATTATAGCTGCGCATATTAAAGAAGAAGAAAATTTTGAAAAGACTTTGCGTGAAATAGACCAAACAGAAATTTCAGACACCGTTGAAGCTACCAGAAGAAAAGCAAAGGAATCAGCTATACGATCAGTGAAAAATATGCAACCAGCTTCGCGTTCAATGACGTTTGAAGAATTTTTGGAGTCCAGGAAAGATCCAAATAAAATTTTTACAGAAAATAATACAGTCGAAGATGTTCCAGTAGAAAATGATAACAGCGTAACGTTGCTGCTCGATATAAAAGAGGAAGCTGGAGATTCGGATGATACCGATACAGAAGAAAGTGAAAATGAAAAAATCAGTCATGGAATCTTGAAAATCGTCGATGCTGAAGAAGATGAACAATCAGAGGAAAGTGACAAAGATGAAACTGACAGTGAAAAAGAAGAAATTGGCAATGAAATAGTGAAGAATGTTGATACTGAAGATGCAGAAGGGACTAATGCCTTCAAAGTAGGAGAATATTCAAATGAAAGTAATAAAGAAGAAACTGAGATCGAAAGTGAAAAGATTAGTGATAAGGGAGTGAAAAATATTGATACTGAAGAAAATAAAGGAGGAGGAAGTGTCTATGAAATAGTAGAGTATTCCGAGGGAAGTGAAAAAGAAGAAATTAGCAATGAAAAAGTGAAGAATGTTTGTGCTGAAGAAGATACAGAAGGAAGAAGTGACTATGAAATAGCTGAGCATTTAGAGGAAGATGAAAAAGAAGAAATGGGCAATGGAAAAGTGAAGAATGTTGATACTAAAAAGAATTCAAAAGGAAGTAGTGTTTATGAAATATCAGAACATTTAGTGGGAAGTAAAAAAGAAGAAACTTTCAGCGAAAAAGAAGAAATTGATAGTGAAAAAGTGAAAAATGTTTGTGCTGAAGAAGATACAGAAGGAAGAAGTGACTATGAAATAGCTGAGCATTTAGAGGAAGATGAAAAAGAGGAAAATTACAACGAAAAAGAAGAAATAAGTGAAGAAAAAGTGAAAAATATTGATACTAAAGAAAATTCAAAAGGAAGTAGTGTTTATGGAATATCAGAACATTTAGTGGGAAGTAAAAAAGAAGAAACTTTCAGCGAAAAAGAAGAAATTGATAGTGAAAAAGTGAAGAATGTTTGTGCTGAAGAAGATACAGAAGGAAGAAGTGACTATGAAATAGCTGAGCATTTAGAGGAAGATGAAAAAGAGGAAAATTACAACGAAAAAGAAGAAATAAGTGAAGAAAAAGTGAAAAATATTGATACTAAAGAAAATTCAAAAGGAAGTAGTGTTTATGGAATATCAGAACATTTAGTGGGAAGTAAAAAAGAAGAAACTTTCAGCGAAAAAAAAGAAATTGGTAATGAAAAAGTGAAAAATATTAAAGCTGGAGAAGATACAGAAGGAAGAAGGGACTACGAAATAGCTGAGCATTTAAAGGAAGATGAAAAAGAGGAAAATTACAACGAAAAAGAAGAAATAAGTGAAGAAAAAGTGGACAATATTGATACTAAAGAAAATTCAAAAGGAAGTAGGGTTTTTGGAATATCAGAACATTCAGAGGAAACTGAAAAAGAAGAAATTTACAGCGAAATAGAAGAAATTGGTCATGAAAAAGTGAAAAATATTGAAGTTGGAGAAGATACAGAAGGAAGAAGGGACTACGAAATAGCTGAGCATTTAGAGGAAGATGAAAAAGAGAAAAATTACAACAAAAAAGAAGAAATAAGTAAAGAAAAAGTGAAAAATATTGATAATAAAGAAAATTCAAAAGGAATGAATATAATAAAACATTCAGAAGAAATTGATAATGAACAATCTAATGTAACTCATACTGAAGATAATTTAGAAGGATTTACGGAAGCAAGTATCCATCAGGATGTAAAAGACTCAGATGATGCTTCTACTGAAGAAATAGATAACTTTGAGCAAGCAGTAAATTCAGATGAAGATGTTCATATTGAAGAGAAAAACTCGGAGTTGAATAATGAGTATAAAGTAGATAAACAAACATCAGATTTTTATATGAGGGAATCTAATCTTGTGAAAATTAAAAAATTAATAGAAGATAGTCGTAATCTGAAGGTTGTTAATGAAGACGAAGACGAAGAATATCAAGATGCTTTGGAAGATGTATGTTTGTATCCACAGATGGAATGTGTCAAAAATGACAATTTGGAAGATGAAGTTGATATTGTGACAAGTTTGGAAAAGCAAGACGTTATGGTTGGAGGAAACGTGAGAAATATTTCAATACGCAAACAATATTTATTGTAGACAAGGTTTTTTAGGTGATACAAGAAAAATGTGGATTGAAAAAATTGAATAAAGAACAAATTAAAGATATTTTGAGAAGTGAAATTGAATCTTTTGAAGGTAAGTACAACTTTTGATTCTGTTTCAAACATTTCCTATGAATATTTTCTACAGAAGACGTTAAACATTCTATTGAAGACGTTAAAGAAGAAACCGATAGATCTGATAAACATCTTATTTTCTACGAAGAATTGGACAAAAGCGAAAAAATCAGAGCCGATAATCCGGAAGGTCCGCAAGGCGATGGACCTAGTGAATGCATTTTTCCACAAACTATTAGAACCAGGGAAGAAATCAAAAAAATATTCCTACCCGAACCTATCGATGATAATAATGAAGACACGAGGTAATGTAATGCTTTGTATAAATCGCATATTTCATATTTTGCTAAGATATTTTTCTTTTTTTTTTTTTTTTTTTTTTTTTTTTTTTTTTATGGCTTTGACTCACTTCATTCAGCCAGTCACATCAGGTAGAAAAAATTACAAAATATAAGAAAATAAAAAAAGAAAAAACCTCACACACTTATTCACTACAAAAACGAAAAGTCGTAAGAATTAACCTGATGATGCAACAGAGATAATAATGTTGATATCAAAAATAACTAATAATAGGAAATAAATCCGTTTCCGTTTTAAATTACTTCCAAATTTTAATGCACTTTCCGACCAACACCCGAGGATTTTCGAGCGCTACCGATGATACGTGTGATGTCATACCTTGTTATTACTTTTGTCAATATGGCCGGTATTGCACTAGGTTATGTGTAGTTTTGTGTTTATATTGTATTTTAATTAACTATTAATTATTGCTTCATCGATGTAAAAATATCATTTATATGTTTGTTTGAGACCATTACGTGTTTGTGTGTGCTTTTTTGTATTTCTAAAAGTCAGCGTTAAGTGGAAAGTGGACATAAATATTCGATATTTCCGAGGATATTTTCGAACCTTTAGAAGAAAATATTTCATTTACTAGTTTAGTGACGATTCTTTCATATTTTGTGAGTAAAGATATGTCTAGCGAAGGTTTTGTAAAAGCACAAACTGATAACTTGCCCAAAGTATACTCATTTATGCTGCTTGAACTTATCAAGTCAAACAGCTGCTTTAATGCAGAGGAAATAAAAGGAGTTGAAGTATTTTCGAAAGTACGATTTAAACTATGTATTATACATAATATATACCAACCATATTTCGACGCCGTATAAGAAAGTCACTATCTCACGAGCCGTTTCCACTATTTTTCTAGCGAATATACTCAAAAATGTTTTAATCGTGCTTTTTGGGTACCCACTGGGAAACCACTGAACTTCACTTCTGTTGAATAATATTTCTGCACATTTTCAGTAGAAACTTGATGTGTGGTCGTAAGAAAATAATGTTTTTATGGTTTATTCCTAGACATATAGAAGGTACATAACCTCCAACTATTAAAAAAGCATAATTACCAACACATAATTAGGCACTTACATTAAAATGGTCTTCACAAACAAAAGCAGTAGTATTTGTCGTAATATTGTCTTTATTCCGACGCATATATAGCTTGCAACCACAATGTCATTCTCTTAAGTGCATTTTTGCTTGCGCCACCAGGTAAAGTAAGAAATATTTTGTCTGGAGTTTCAATAGACGTCGATTTACACTCTGGAACAATGCAATACTTGGAATGTAAAGTTTTTTCGGCTTTATCCATTTTTAAAGCTTTTAGGTCACAAAAACTCAGAGCGTGATACACGATACACGAATAAAAACGTAAACAAGGAGTGACGTCAACGGTTGGGCAGCCATCTTCATGACGTAAAGCGCGTTTTGGCGGACTTTCAAATTTTATAATTTTTAAAGTCGTTTTAAAAGTAAATTTAATATTTTTTTGAAAAAATAAGCATGAAAGATGTTAGGAGGCCTGATAAAGCGTCAATTTCCACCAATAGCAAAATTTATGCCTGTACTCTATTGGTGTTAGATCTTGTAAAATGGGAAGGAGATTTGGTTCTTGGTTGATTTTAGGTTAGGTTATTAGTGAAATGGGATAACTGTTGGGAGTTGGGATAACTTTTATTTTTATTTTATGCAGATACCGTGAGATGTTAGAGTGGGATTTGAAGTTACCAGAGAGGAACGTGCAGATTTTACCGCCAGGGAATAGAGAGAAAGAGACGGAAGAACAGAAGGAAATATTGAAATTGTTGACGAATTGTAAGAAAATACAAGAAAAGTGTGCCGCAAAGGAGTACGAGACACCACCAGGTAAATATTAACGTAAAAAGGAAGCAAATTATAAAGAAAGATTTTTTTTAGGTAATCTGATCGAAGAAGGGGATGTAATTATGTATCCTAAAAATTATCCAACGTATAAGAGTATTTATACTGAAAAAGGAAAGCAGAAAGATGTTAAGCCTCCTGTTGTTCATAAAGAATTGAATATTTCGCAAAATTTTAACGTATTTCAGAAAAAAGATGGACAAACTGTTGATATTCCTAAAGCAAAGGTAGGTTTTAATTGATTTTTAAAAATATTTCCTAAAAAAAATTCTAAAAAAGTTAAAAAAGTGTATAGAACAAAAAAAAAGTTGAAAAGGTGTATAGAACAAAAAAAAAAGTTGAAAAGGTGTATAGAACAAAAAAAAAAGTTGAAAAGGTGTATAGAACAAAAAAAAAAGTTGAAAAGGTGTATAGAACAAAAAAAAAGTTGAAAAGGTGTTTAGAACAAAAAAAAGAACAAAAAAAAAGTTGAAAAGGTGTATAGAACAAAAAAAAAGTTGAAAAGGTGTTTAGAACAAAAAAAAAGAACAAAAAAAAAAAGTTGAAAAGGTGTATAGAACAAAAAAAAAAGTTGAAAAGGTGTATAGAACAAAAAAAAAGTTGAAAAGGTGTTTAGAACAAAAAAAAAGTTGAAAAGGTGTATAGAACAAAAAAAAAAGTTGAAAAGGTGTATAGAACAAAAAAAAAAGTTGAAAAGGTGTATAGAACAAAAAAAAAAGTTGAAAAGGTGTATAGAACAAAAAAAAAGTTGAAAAGGTGTTTAGAACAAAAAAAAAGAACAAAAAAAAAGTTGAAAAGGTGTATAGAACAAAAAAAAAGTTGAAAAGGTGTTTAGAACAAAAAAAAAGAACAAAAAAAAAGTTGAAAAGGTGTATAGAACAAAAAAAAAGTTGAAAAGGTGTATAGAACAAAAAAAAGCGTAATATAAACAGTTTTTGTAAAAATTGTGACTAAAATTAAAATATCCAAAAACACACTATGCTCTATTTTCAAAAACGAAAAAAACTTTTAATATTTAGAAAGAAAAAGAAGAACCAGAAACTGCGAATTCATTGCTGGTGTGTAACAACATTTCCGAAATTCGGGTTCAAATGTCAGAATTTACGAAAAAATTCGACGAATTCAAAGAAAAATACCGACTGCAAAGAGAAGACATCATAAAAGACTATAACGAAGCAGTGGAAAAAGAACTGGCAGTCGTCGATAAACTAATGAAAGCCAAAGAAACGTTTATGAAAAAGCATGTAACGACATGCATCAAAACGGAACCAGTGACGAGGAAATTAACCTACGCCGATTTTAAAAAACACTACGAAGACATGGAAATGTCGTTCGATGATGAAAATTGGGACGCTGAAGAAAATAAAGAAGATACCGACGAAGATTCTACCAAAACTCAAAAGGTTGGTATAAACTCACGTTTAAAAACTCCAGGGTTTAGTCTACGCCTTCGGAAGGGAAATTATTTAATTGTGTTCCAGAAGTTTTAAAAAAAGGTTTTCTTTTCAGATGGAATTATGCGAGAATCCGGATAAAGTTGAAGATGGTTTTGTAGGTGATACAGTTTTTGAAGAGGTCGAAGAAGTTTTGGAAAGTAAATTAGGAAATTCGGACGATACAGTCAAACGGAGAGCGGGATGTTCGTTGGAAATGCAGTTGGCAAAAGAACAGGATTAATCAGGAAATGCATGGAAGTTTTTTTGTTATTTAAATTTTTGAAATGGTAGTTGATGTAAGTTTACAATTAAACATCGATTTACAATAAATATTACAAATAAGTACGTTTTTTATTAACTGGTATGTAGAAAAAGTGTATCGAAAACGATGGTATGTAGAAAAAGTGTATCGAAAACGTTGGTATGTAGAAAAAGTGTATCGAAAACGTTGGTATGTAGAAAAAGTTTACCGAAAACGATGGTATTTAAAAAAGTGTATCGAAAACGATGGTATTTAAAAAAAGTGTATCGAAAACGATGGTATTTAGAAAAAGTGTCACGAAAACGATGATATGTAGAAAAAAGTGTACAGAAAAGGAGGATATGTAGAAAAAGTGTATCGAAAAACGATGGTATTTAGAAATAGTGTATCGAAAACGTTGGTATGTAGAAAAAGTGTACCGAAAAGGAGAATATGCAGAAAAAGTGTACCGAAAACGATGGTATTTAAAAAAAGTGTATCGAAAACGATGGTATTTAGAAAAAGTGTCACGAAAACGATAATATGTAGAAAAAAGTGTACCGAAAAGGAGAATATGTAGAAAAAGTGTATCGAAAAACGATGGTATTTAGAAAGAGTGTATCGAAAACGTTGGTATGTAGAAAAAGTGTATCGAAAAGGAGAATATGTAGAAAAAGTGTACCGAAAACGATGGTATTTAAAAAAAGTGTATCGAAAACGATGGTATTTAGAAAAAGTGTCACGAAAACGATAATATGTAGAAAAAAGTGTACCGAAAAGGAGAATATGTAGAAAAAGTGTATCGAAAAACGATGGTATTTAGAAAGAGTGTATCGAAAACGTTGGTATGTAGAAAAAGTGTATCGAAAAGGAGAATATGTAGAAAAAGTGTACTCTAAATATATGTAAAACGATGGTACGTATAGAAAGTGCAACAAAAGTGATATCATGTAATAAAAATGAAGTGAAAGTGTGAGTAAATAAAAAAGTTGTATCGAATAAGAGAATAATATATAGGAAAAAGTGTATCGAAAAGGAGAATGTATAGGAAGAAGTATATCGAAAAGGAGAATGTGTAGAAAAGTGTAACGAAAAGGGGAACATGTAGAAAAAAGTGTACTGTGTAATTATATCTAAAACGATGGTACGTATAAAAAATGCAACAAAAGTGATATCGTGTAATAAAAATGAAGTAAATAGAAAAAGTGTATCGAAAACAAGAATATGTAAAAAAGTGTATTGTAATTATTATTGGTGAATCGAAAATGAAGATTCATGTCCTTATAGAAATACGAATTGATTTTATTTCAAATTATTTACACTCTGTATTTATTTTCAACTTAAACTTATACAGGGTGTTTCATTGGTAAAGGGCCTAACTTTAACTGTAGATGAGGATCACTTTGGTGCTTCCAAAAACCTATATTTAATGTGTCTTCTGCACTTTATAACCGAGATACAGGGTGTTTTATAAATTTATCCTATTTCTTTCGAACCTCATAACTTCCGAGTTACCCTATATATTATTTTGAGATTTGATACAAGTAATAACCATTACCTAGAAACTCCATCAAAGGCATCTCCAAAAGGATAATGCAAGTCCGGCTTAACAAAAAATTTCAAAACTCGTCTTTCCTAAAAACAACACCCTGTATATAGATTTTTTGAAAATTGCTTTTTATAATTGGAAAGGGTATAAAAAATCGAATCTACTTATTTCCTTTCCATTTTTCCGCAGACAATTTGACTACCAAAATTTACCGTCAAAGTTATAATTTATGCACGTTTTGGGGGTTAACAATGGTATCGGAGAGGTTTTTTTTATTTTTTAGCTTGAAATGAAATCCATTCAATGCATCTAGAGAAGCATCCTAGAAATTCAATTGAGTTTGTATGTTTACGAGTACAGACCACTAAAAAATGTGATTACAGAGCCGTACTTAGGACATACCCATTCAATATGTTTCGAATATCTCGAACACCCTGTATAAGGATATGTATCTGGAAACTATGCACTTCTACATTTAGAATAACAAGAGTAAAATACGAGAAATGAATTTATACTTCAAAAAACGTTAAAAGTACTCGTTTGGACAATGTTGTTAGAATTTCTTGTTTTCTGTTCATGTCAATTAATAAAAATCTCTCCGTTTTTTGAAATATAAATTTATTCCTCGTATTTTACTCTTGTTATTCTAAATGTAGAAGTGCATAGTTTCCAGATACATATTCTTATACAGGGTTTTCGAAATATTCGAAACATACAGAGTGAGTATGTTCTAAGTACGGCTCTGTAATCACATTTTTTAGTGGTCTGTTCTCTTAAACTTACAAACTCAATTGAATTTCTAGGATGCTTCTCTAGATGCATTAAATTGATTTCATTTCAAGCTAAAAAATAAAAAAAAACCTCTCCGATACCATTGTTAACCCCCAAAACGTGCATAAATTATAACTTTGACGGTAAATTTTTGGTAGAAAAATTGTCTGCGAAAAAATGAAAAGGAAATAAGTAGATTCGATTTTTTATACCCTTTCCAATTATAAAGAGCAATTTTCAAAAAATCTATATACAGGGTGTTGTTTTTAGGAAAGACGAGTTTTGAAATTTTTTGTTAAGCCGGACCTGCATCATCTTTTTGGAGATGCTTTTGATGGAGTTTCTAGGTAATGGTTATTACGTGTCACAAATCTCAAAAGAATATACAGGGTAATTCGGAAGTTATGAGGTTCGAAAGAAATAGGATAAATTTATAAAACACCCTGTATCTCGGTTATAAAGTGCAGCAGACACATTAAATATAGGTTTTTGGAACCACCAAAGTGATCCCCATCTACAGTTAAAGTTAGGCCCTTTACCAATGAAACACCCTGTATAATAGTGTTAAATTAAAAATATTACCACTGTCCCTCGAAAATTAGTGAAAATTTTAAAAATTCATAAGAAAAGTTACCAAATCTGATTTATCTTTGTATAAAACGATCCTACTCACGTTATGCGAACATTACCTATTGTTACGTCTGAACAGAAAAAAAATCCAACAAATATTTTACTTACTTTGAATAAAAACGTGTTCAAAAGCGATAGTACGTAATTTGAACAAAATGCCCGAAAAGAAAAGTATTCCATTGTTTAAAAATTATTTATTAAACTCATCATTTCACGGTTATAGATTTATCGTTGAAAGCCATAGACACTGGACGGAGAGGTGAGTTTCAACTTGACATAAAATAAAACCTTGAATGTTGTATGTTCTCCCCCTAGTCACTGAGGACTAAATCTGCAAAATTTGGTGCTATATATTGACCAAAAAATTTCCCCCAATTAATAATACACCGTATGAGACCCAATATTCCGACACCGTTACTCTTCTAGCGCTTATGGTCAGTCTAATTCGGTACTGGACTATAATGAGGCTCTAAACACACATATTTATATAAGTAAATGAATGAATTTAGCGCACTTTCAAGCCCAAAAAAACTGTTTGTTTTAGAATATTTTGGGCGGTTTGTTGTACATTAAGTTGGATAGCTACAGGTTTACTCATTTATTCGGCTTACGACGATTTCAAAAATAATGCAATAAGTTTTGTGGTGGATACCAGTTATTTAGATTGGGATACTAATTTTCCATCTGTTGTGGTTTGCGAAGCAGACCAACAGGAAAATATAGCCAACATTACGGATAGGTAAGATAGATTGGTAGATCTTTTGTCATAGGCGTGCCTACAGGGGGAGCAGAGGGGGCCACGGCCCACCCTAATCAGCAGTTTTTTTATTCTTAAAATAAATTGCAAGAAATTGAGTGACAGCAATATGCAAAAGCAATGTTTCGGAAGGCACAGCTGATATTTGGCCCCTCTAATAAAAAAAGTCTGCTCACGCCTGTGTCTTTTGTATGTTCCTTATTATCCTTGAAATCTACTTTTGTAGGGTATTTGGTGATCCTCACGACTACAATTTAGACGAAATTGTCAAAGAATTGGTATTTTATAAAGGGCTTTCAATCTATACGTTACAAATTTGCGGTCCTGACGTAATGGATAGAGACGAAAATTGTTTGAAAAAAAATTTAGGATATTACCACGACCAAGTTCGAAATTTGGTATTTTTTTTCAAAACTTGTTTTTCGATTAATTTAAATAATTTTAGGTACGAAGTGGTTGTAGCGATCTCTTTAAAACGTGCAAATGGAACGATGTTGAATTCGATTGTTGCCGATACTTTAGAATAATCGATACTGAATTGGGGAGATGTTATGGTATCAATTCTATGCAAACTAGGTAGATGTTTCTCTTCTTTCTATCTTCTCTTTCTCATTGATTTCTCTCAATTTACCTTTCTTCTCTCTTTGGTATTGCTCATTTCCTCTTTGGTCCCTCCTTATCTGTTTCTGATCTTAATATTTTTTTCTAGTCTTACTTCTCTCACTCTCCCTTGATCTTTATTTCGCTCTCTATAGTATCTTTGACACCTCCTTCCTTTCTCACCATTTTCCACCACTTTCTTTCTATTCTTTCTCTGGTCTGACTCTCTCTTTTTCTTATTATCCAGCCACTCTTTCTTTATATTTGGTCTATTATTGTTCTCTCGTTATTCTTCTTTCTTATTTACCCTCCTCCTTTCTCACCAGCTTCTACCACTTTCTCTCTAGTCTTCCTTTATTTCTCTGGTCTGACTCTTTCTCCCTTTATTTTTTTGGTATCACAATTTTTCTATCTCTCACTTTCAGATTTTCACTAATTAGTTTCTTGTTTCTATCCTCCTTCTTTTCTAGTGGATCTCTTCAATTATCAAATCTATTTTTTTCAGTTCCTAACTTTATAGTTTCTCTTACTATCCATTCACTCCTTCTCTTTGTTTCCTATCTTTGGACTTTATGGTTTTACCTTTCTTTCTTGTTTACCCTTCTCCTTTCTAACCACTTTCTTTCTAGTCTTTCTATATTTCTCTGGTCTGACTCTCTTTCTTTCCTTATTTTTTTGGTATCACAATTTTTCTATCTCTCACTTTCAGACTTTCTCTAATTAGTTTCTGGTTTCTATTCTCCTTCTTCTCTAGTGGATCTCTTCAACTATCAGATCTATTTTTTTTTTCAGTTCCCAACTTCCTAGTCACTCCTTTTCTTTGTTTCCATCTTTGGACTCTCCAATTTTTTCTCTTCTTAGTTTACCCTCCGCCTTCCTTTTTAGTCTTTCTCCCCCCCTTATTTCATTAGTATCACACTTTTTCAAACTAATGCCTCTCACTTTCACTAAATGATTATCGGCTTCTATCCTTCTTTCACTCTAATGGACCTCTTTTACTTTCAGATCTATTTTTTCCACTTTCTAACTTTCTAGTTGCTCTTATTATACAGTCTCTCTTTCACTTTCAATATCTTGTTCTCACTATTTTTCTAGTCTCCACTTCTTTCTCTTCAGTTTCGATATTTTTCTCTTTCTATCTGGCCTATCTCCCATTCTCTCTGGACTCTCTCACTTTTTACAATCTCTACCTTTCTGGTTTCTCTATCTATCCATTATCTTAATCTTTCCTTCGGTTTTGTCTCTCTACTGCGTCTCATTATCTCTCTAGTTTTTCTCCCTTTCTTCCTATAAGTATATACCCTTTTTCCTCTGTAGTCTCTATATATTTAAATCTTGTCTAACTCTCTCTCCATTTTTATCTCTGATGAATCTCACTTTCGCTGGTTTATTTTCCTCTCTCTAGTAACTATTTTTCTTCCACATTCCCTTTCTTATCTGTTCTTCCTTCCTTTATCTCCAGTTCTTGTCCCTTTCCTTCTAACCTCTCCCCTTTACTTTCTAGTATATAATTTTTCCCCAGGTTTCTTTTTGTCATCTATCTATTCTATCCACCTTTTCTCACTTACTGTCTCTCTCTCTCTACCTATCCATTATCAAGTCCCTCCTTTCCTATTTCAAGCATTCATAGTGATACCGACATAAACAAAAGTTATAATTTCAGAGAATCAATCCCACCTTTTTACAAAATGGTGTCCAACAAAAAACTTGGACCAGGAAAATTAACTTTAAAACTTTTAGGGAATTTAAATGTAGGTAAGTATGTGGATTAGATGTTCTACCTTGAGATACATTATTTTTTAGCTTTACGTTTTGGGACCATTAGAAGTACCATCATTAGTATCTTCGTTAACAGACATATCAGTGGTACCGAACGTTTACATCGAAAGATATTTTGCAGTTAAAGAAATCGAAAATCAACCGGAAGTTAGTATTTAAATAAAATATATACCCGCGACATCTATCGGTACCAGCATATGTAACAGAAATCATGGACGAGTTCTATAAAAGGGAATAAAAAATACTGAAAAAAGTTAGTCGAATGAGGAAGTGGTTTTTCCAATCTAATTATAGTTTTTCTTATATGTTTTGAGTCCCATTACCACCCATCTTGTACCCGATAAGTTTTGAGGTTAGGTTAGGTATTTTTAGTTTGGGGTATTTTGCATCTTACAGTTGACGAAACACAAACAAAGCCAAAAAACATGTATTGACAGCTGTCATTAGTTGTTCGTCAACTGTAAGATGTAAAATTCCCCAAACTAAATAGACCTGCAAACTTCTCGGGTAAAACTCCAAACTTTTCGGGTACAAAATGGGAGGTAAAGGGTATAAGAAAAACTAAAAATAGATTGGAAAAACCACTTCCTTATGCGACTAACCTTTTTCAGTATTTTTTATTCGTTGTTGGCAGCAATTCCCTTGTATAGAACTCGTCTATTCTAGGTTAAAAATGTCGACATAGATCAAAGAAAATGTCGTTTTCCGGATGAATCTAATCTTGATGTATACAGATATTATAGTTACAGCGCTTGTTGCGTACAATGTAGAAAAAACGAGCAAATTAGAAGATGTGAATGTGCTCACCATCTAATGCCGAATACGCGTAAGTAATTATCAAATTTAATGTTTGGCAAGTTTATCTGGACCTACGGGGCATCGGTGGGAGGCGAGGAAACATGGCGCTTATCTGTCAAAAACGTACAAATGGCGTACCTAATTTATAAAGTAAAACTGAAAATACAAAGGTCAATGACTATACCAACGCCACTGGATAAATCAATATCAGTCAACTGACGAAGTGAGAGGGAAGAACACACGCATGCGCTTGTCAATAAAAATAACCAATTATGTAATTCGGAGGGTGTGGTTATTATGGTTTGCGCACAACGTTGCCAAAGCTTGAAAAGTTCATAACAAATTTGGAAAAGTGATCATAACTTGAAAAAATAAAGTTAATAGACAAAATCCAAGAAAACAAGCACATTAAAGAATTAATGTTAATCATATTGTCAATATTGTTGATAATAAAAAGTCTATTTTCTTATTATTATCAATACATACTTAGTACTTCAATTTTCCATAGTTAAACGTGTCAATATCGAATGTTTTCGACTGCATTCCTTTTACAGGTTTAGATAAACTTGCCAAGCTATAAAGCAAAATTTATTTTGTAAATAATTTATTTAAGCGCTCGAAAAGCAGTGTACGTTGAATGGAATAAAATGTCTGAACGTACATTACAATGAAATATCAGTTTTAAAAGCCGCTTGGTCGAATAGAACGGGATTGGTTTGCGGTTGCCTACCCAGTTGTAACGAAATCGAATTATCGATTATAAGAGATGACAAAAAGAGTATTGATGAAAATTACGCCATTGTTGAATTCCACATGGAAAGATTACCAACTGAAAGGTTTAAACGAAACGTCGTTAGAGGAAAATTGGATTTAGTGGGTAATTTTTTTAAAATTTGAAATTTTATACAACATAACATCTTGTTTGTTCTTTTTTTTTAGTGTCTATGGGAGGTGCGACTGCTTTGTTTTTAGGAGCAAGTCTTTTGAGTTTTGTTGAAATATTTCATTACTTTATAATTTCACCAATCAGTAATTATATTAGAAAGCGTAAAAAATGAGGAAATCGTTTACAATAATATCACAGAGTGCAGCACATTCACTATGGTTGAATATTTGCAAATAATTTCATTGTAATTTACAAGTTGGAAAAAATAAATATTATGTAGGTTCTATCACCTCTGGTTAAGAGTTCTAGTTATTGTTAACAAGATCTGACAAGAGGTTTGCTGTTCTATGACCGCTTGCTTCGTTCTTTGACCAAAGGATACAGTAACAGGCACTTTCGAGTTCTTGTTAAGAATGTAACTGACTGTAACCTAATTTTGGTGACATTTGACTAAATAAATATATTGTGAATTATGGTTCATAATACACTGGAGTGTATGTATATGGTTGGCAAACCATCACTTTTGACCAGAGGTGATATAGAACCGGATCTGAGACAAGAAATCATCTGGTTGACATGGTTTTTTAGTCAAATTATATCTTCGCCTCCATGCATTCGTTTGGGTTGTGCTAACATTGTACCATTTCCCATGTTATCTACTTTTATATTTCAGAAATTCTTCTTTGTAAGCCACTATAGTTTGACTGGAGAGGTTGTCAGTAGTTGTAATGGTTATATTTATCATATCTCCACCTACAAATAGTATGAAATTTCTAAAAACCACATTTTCAACTTAAAAACTCTTTTAAATACCATAAAGCTATGAGTATTGAACTGAAATTACAGGAGGGTTCTTTCAGAAGGCTTATAGAAGGGAAACTGATCCGTGGCGCCCCCTATTGGTACGGGTAGCGCCACCAGAATGAATCAAAATTCGTAAAATAAGTTTATTTCGAAAGAGAAATCGACTGGTCGGCACAGGTTTTTGATAAAATCATTTGTCTTCTTCCAAATTGTTGAAGACAATCAATATTTTACCATTAGATCAAGCACTGCCATCTTAGGCAGTATTCTAGACCTACTGTAAAATATTCCAAAGGTAATTTCGACACCATATTACGATTACTTAATAAGGTTTCTTGTTGTCGACAAAAATTTTTTGAAATGACCGATTTTGATTTCTGCGCAAGACATTTGGCAAACTTCAGGTGGATTCTTCTTATGTATATAAAGCAATAAGAAGGAATGTCATCCAAATACCATCACTAGACTTGGAAAGAATGCCATTCAATGGTACACAGATGTGTCAATAGCAATAGGAGGAGCTGGCCGGGATAGGAGTCTTCGGCTCAGGAACCAATCAATCTGGAAACTTGGGAAAAACTCCAAGTATCTTTCAAGCGGAAATCCACGCTATAAGAAAGTGCGCCCAGTTTGATATTGATAAAGGATACAGAGGAAAAAGGATTATCATAATGACAGATAGTCAAGCATCAGCCATTAAAGCACTGAGCTCTTGTGTAAGTTTTAAAATGGCGTGGGAATGCCTAGACAAACTCAATGAACTAGAAGAGAACAGTATAGTTACTTTACTATGGATTCCAGGACACACTGGAATAAAAGGAATTGAAATAGCAGATGGATTAGCAAAAAGGGGGACTGAAATACCTTTCTGGGGGCCTGAACCCATTTGCGGAATCAACCCCAATGTAATATTGGATGAAATAGGTAAAGTCGGAAGAAAGAGACCATAGAAAAGATCTAGTAGGGCTTATACAATCAAAGATTCTTTTGGGTGACTATAGCCTGTTGAGATCAAATGAATTCATAAGTCAAAGTAAAACTGCGCTAAGAGTTTTAACAGGAATCCTAACGGGACATTGTGGCCTAAAATGCACCTGAAAAGGAGGAAGAATGTAGATTTTATGGCATGGAAAAAGAAACCTCCATCCACATACTTTCCAACTGCACAGCACTCCAGAATCCTTGAGTACAGTACCTGGGAGATAACTGGATAGAAGAGGAACATTTACCAAAGTTGAAGCCTGCAGATATCCTAAAATTCATCACTATCACAAATAATGTCATGAAATTTCCCAGAAACTCATTTTCTACTTAAAAAAAAGTCTTCAATATACCACAAAGCTATGAATATTGAAGGAAATTTTGGGGGAGTGAGTCCTCTTATGCTTTAAGTATCGTCAAAAGACCAATCTACTGGGAAAAAATAGTCAGAAGTGTGAAGAAAGGGATTTTTAATCAAACTAATTGAATTTTAACATTAAATCAATTTTTTTGCAGTTTTCAGCATCTATATACGCCTTTATTTAGAGAAATAACTAATATCGGGGTGGGAAATACGGAAATATATCAATTTTCAAATTGTTTTTTGTAAATAAAAAAAACGAGCATGTTTGTATAAATATTTCAAAAATATTTTAGTGTAATTAAAACTGTACTTAGAAAAATAAACGTATATGACCTATTTACGTAAACCAAATTCCAAGACGTACTATTTATTTTTATGCAAATGCACATATTTGTTGTAGAATGTTACTAGATACGATATTATACAAGTACCACTTAAAACTCAACGTGTGTTAAAAATACCACAAAAGCGATTATTTTGTCGACTTGTCCTCGTATTTTCCAAAAATGTTATGTATGTTTAAGCTTATGTATAAATTTTCAAAATTACCTATAAAAACTGAAAAAACAACAATTTATAGTAGTTGATTTAGAGCTAACATTGAAAATAAACTTGTTAGCCAACAATGCATTTTAAACCAATTCTTTGTTTTTCGGTAATTTTGCTGTTATCATCACACGCAGGTGAGTTATCATTAGAAATACAAAATTTCCATCCATTAAAAACGTTTTATTTATATTCCAATCTTCAGCTGCAAGCCACCATGATTTGCGAAGCCACCATGGTTTGCGAAACCACCATGGTTTGCGAACCAGAGAGTCAGAAACATGTACCATTGTTTGTAGTACCCCATCTACAACAACCTCAGTAGGACCTACTTCAACAACACAAGGTGGTACAAACTCTCCTGCAATAACAACTACAACACCAGGTGGTACAAACTCTCCTGCAATAACAACTACAACACCAGGTGGTACAAACTCTCCTGCAATAACAACTACAACACCAGGTGGTACAAACTCTCCAGAAATAACAACTACAACTCCTGCTGGCACCACAACTACACCTGAAATTACTACCACTCAACCTGTTGAAACTACTATTACCACTCAATCTGCAGTTACAACTGGACCAACTTCACCTTCAACTCCTTGTAAGTTTATTTGTGTTCTTCCATGCTTATGAACTGATATTTTTTTATATATTTGTAGATCCAGCTTGTCCATGCTATTGTACATCTTCAACAGGTCAAATCTATAGAGGAGGACCTCCACAAGGTATGTTTTCTATACAATAATTTGTACATACTAATCCATAAAAAGTTGACAAAAATATTCATGTTTTCATTATTTTTCAGATATAGCACAAAGAAGTCATCTTTCTCATGGTCTACATGGACTCTTACATGAAAACAACAGACACCATGAAGGTAAGTTACAATTAAAAATTGTTTTGAAATTGATATTTTTTAAATTTTTCATCAGCTAACCATCAAAAATTACATGAAAAACACCATGAAGCACACCACCTTCATTCCCAAGACAAACAACATCTTCATGCTAGTGTTAAACATCATGAACATGAACCAATTCATCTACATGCTAATGAGAAGCACCAAGGTCATGAACGTGTACATCAGCATGGAGAAGAAAAACAACATTTGAAGGAAAAGGTGCACCATGAACACCATCAGGTTCACTTGCAGGAAAAAGAACACCATCAGGCTCATTTGCATGAAAAGGAACACCATCAGGCTCATTTGCATGAAAAGGAACACCATCAGGTTCATTTGCAGGAAAAAGAACACCATAACAAAGAGGCACACCATGCATAAATAGTTAAAAAGTGATATTTTCTTTTAGTTATACTTATTGTAAATAAAATTGACGCATATATTATTTTTATAGTTGTAAGCAATGGAAGACTTTAATCAAAATAAAAGTTTGCAGATCTTTATTTTATATTATTTAAATATTCACACAATTTTACTTACTTTGGATGTATAAAATATTCTGTCCTCTAAATATTAAAAAATACTCTAAAACTCAACATTTCTACTAAGGCATCGTTGTGTAAAAAATTCATGTCTAGGTTTCTCTACTTGTTTATGGTTATTAACTCTAAAGAATGATGTTATTGAAGTATTATTAGCAGGAATAGATTTTTTTCCTCCATCGTCAATTATCTCTCCATCCACATGATAAGCTCTATCCTTAAGAGCTTGTTCACTAGTAGACCAGCTAAATCTTACCAATTGTGGATATCCAAAGATGGGATCACAATGATCAATGAGAAATTGCTTAGTAACTGGATCTAAATCAAACAAAAAATCACCAAAAAATTGGTTTTTCTTAGTATAAATATTTTTTATAATTACCTCCAGGATATCCACTACCAAATTGCTGTTGATTTACGTCAATTTCTTCTGGAAAAGTCCAGACTTTTAAAGCATGGTCTCTTGTTACTTTTGCACAAATACTAGCAGCAGAAACTATTGGATAAAGAGAATCAGCTTTTTTGGCAACTGTGATTTTATATTTAGGAAATATGTTTCTTAAATAATCTTGATATTTTTCAGGTGGGCCTACAGTATCGACAAATATATGTTCAATTTTTACTCCTTCACTTTCTGCAGCTTTTACTAATCCCACTGCTGAGTCCATTGATACTTGGTTGAGAGAATATTTTTTTCTGCTCAACATACTGTTACATATTGACATTGGTGCTATTATTTCTACGGCCCAGCCTAAAGTTTTTGATTCCTTGCAAATATTAGAAAATATATCATCCCTCTTCTTTTCATTCAGTGCTTTTGAGTCGGCACATTCTAGTTTCTCTAAAATAGTTTGTTCATTTATGGGACAAAAACTGATTCCATATACCATAGGACCTAAAATAAAATTATCCAAGATGCTTAATTATTAGAGAAGATAATCAAAATTATCCTACCTAAGACAGGTCCTCTTCCAGCTTCATCAATCCCAAGTATGCAAGGGTATGTTTTACAAACATCTGGTATTTTTGAAATATAAGATACATTTTGTGTATTGCTTTGCGACGAAATAAAAGTTTGTAAATCCTCTAACGAATCAATGTTTTGGTTTGATTCCATTTTTACTGCAACCTACCCAACTGCTAAAATTGTTTTGGCGGGAAATTTTGGCTTAAAGAATCTGTTCGTTTTCCTACTCGGATTTTCGTTTGTCTATACACACTATACGTCGAGTACACGAGCGGATCAGTAGATAATTTTTTTTTCTTGTACTTATCGTTTTCGAAGAAACCGTACGAGAAGTATACCTTGAAACCTTAAATTATATACATAATAACATAATTTCACAATATACCGAAAGCATCGAAAGATATTTAACAGTGAAGTTAGCATCTGTATGATTAGTTCGGACACCCCTTCCTGGTGCGCTGCGATCAACGTGATGCATACTAGTACTGGAACAACTCTCATTATATATTATTTCTCTATGTAAAATTATTATAATATTTATTACAAAAAAATAAATATTTCTGCTCCACTAAATTATAATAAAATATATATAAATGTTGATTAATGAGCAAATAATAAAATTGCTACATTAATTATGTGTTTTTCAATATAATAATTTTCAAAATCTAATTTTTGTTCTATTTATATTTGGTACTACAAAAGTTATAAGCATTGTTTCAAAAATTATCTTCATCTACTCAACTTGAATAGTTAAATACATAACCAATAACATTTAAGTACAGCTATAGAATAATAATAGTATTCACAGTTAAGCGAATTCATATGAAAGTCTCAACTGTGATGAAATACTAAATAAATGAGAAATTGGAAATATAAATCACTTACAAAAAGAATGCAATTGTATTGTTTCAAATAATCCAAAAGTCATATACACATTTGTAAAGTGTTATGTTGTATTATAATTAAAATCAATGTCTTTTACTACGCTTCCTGGATTTTTTAGCTCCTTTAACAAAACACCAATCGACAGCAATAGTTTGACCTAATAATGAAGATCCATTTAATTCTTCTCGAGCACTAGAAGCTTCTTCGTATGTTCCATACTCAATTAAGGCATAACCTTTTAGAAAACCTGTTCTACGATCTAAATTGATACTGATGTTTTTTATGACTCCATAGTCGGAAAATTTCTTGCTCAGATCTTCTTCGGTGGCTTCCTCATGAACAGATGTTACGAAAAGTATCCAACCCTCGACGGATTTTTGTGGTCCTGGCTCGTCTCCATGCTCTCCGGCATCTATTGATTCGTAGCCTCGAATTTTTTCGTGTTCCCTTCCTTCACCAGGACCAAAACCACGACCTTTTCTTTTAATTACTTTATCTTTCAATCTGAGAACACTTTGATCACCATCGTCTTCGACGTCCAAATCAACAGCATCATTAATATCTAATACATCAGCCATTGTGTATAATCAACGTAAACACAATTTTATAGATGATGAGATGAGATACAACTTACTTAACCTCAAAATGAAAATAAAAATATGTCGTTGTCACTTGTCAGAATTGGAGAATTCTTCTCTTCTGTTTGTCTTCTGTATAAATTACAAGGTTAATAAATGAATGAAGATAATGATGTGAAATAATTAATTGTTATCAAATTTTTCACTCTAAAGGAAAGAATATGATAATGCAGAGGAGGATAATTGAGAATACAAAATACAAATAAAATAAAGCGTTGCATAATGAAACATTTGATCAACTTTTCACCGGTAGATGTCGTTCTTCTCTCAAATTATATTTGAATGCTGATGCATCAATAATTATAAATTATGTTGTTTATTCATTTTGAAATAAATATTTATTGATTTATTTATTGTGAATTCTGCTCATCTGCTTAACAATATCAACTTTACTGACTCCTTTCAGATAAAAAAAAATTGACTAACTTATATGTCAGTACGAGTTTTGACGGATCGAATATGAAATGTATACACACCTTAACAATTACCTTAACAGACCAAGAGGGGAATCAAATCAAAAACAGTTAAACAACGCAAGGTGCAAGTTTTTTCCTTAAAAATAACGATGTGGTTAATACTGCTAAAATTTTTAAGGTGATATTTAGCAACACATTTTTATTTTATATGGATTTTAGTTATTGTTTATGTCGTGATCAAAAGTAAAAATGGAAGAAGTCAAAAGTATCAACCAACATCAAGGATCAGTGTGTAGCGATTCAAACAGTGATAATACAATAAGAAACGATGGTAAGTGTTGAATTCAGCAAAATAATATTCCTACTTCCACTGCAATGTTCAAAATATCTTCTACTTCATTTTAGGTTAGGTTATGTTAACTGAACTCTAACCATAATTTCATTTTACTAATGCTTTCTTATATTCTAGGACCTTCCAATACTGATGTTAAAATATACTTGGTCGGAAGCATAGCAAATGATTCAGATATTTATGCTGCAGCTCAATCTTTTGGCTTCCCAGTTGTCCCCACAACTAATGGTCAAGATTACGTTGAAAATGAAAGCAGTTCTACAGTTTTTGTGGTAGAAGACTTCAACGGGGATGTATTTAATAAGTTATATAGGTAAGTACTCAAATTAACTATATTTTACACTATAGATAATGATCCTGTATCTTTTATGTTGAAGTGTGTATTTTGTTTTCTTTGTTAGATCAAAATTGCAACTATTAGGACCAGTAGCTCTCAAACAACTGGCAATTAAGAAAGAAAAGCTTCCTTATAATACTAGGCCTTTATATAATCTTGCAATGACTGGAGTTATCGTATGTTTTACAGGATTTAGAGAAAAAGGGGAGTTGGTAAGTACTTGTATTTATAATTGTTTGCTTACTAAAAATAATACTTTGTTTATTATTGAGAAATGCTGCCTTAGAGATTCAATGTAGTGAGTATAAATAGGTTGTTTAATTTTTATCTTTACAAACATTTAATTTCAGGCAAAGTTGGTAAGCTTGATACATCACATGGGAGGTTCAATTAGAAAAGACATGTCATCGAAAGTAACTCATTTAATAGCAAATACAGCTGGTGGTGAGAAATATCAATACGCAGCTACCTTTCGTGTACCAGTAATGAATCCAACTTGGGTGGTAGACAGTTGGGAGAATCGGCAGGATCTTAACTTTACAGTTACAATAGAAGAATTCATAGTAAATGCGAAATTAATCGTATAGTGCTGCAGATTTATTTTATTTTATTTTAGGCTAAACACAAATTGAAACCTTTTCATGGAGCTAGAGTGAGTTTTGTTGGATTCCCGGAAGAAGAAGAAAAGCATATGTCTGAAGTTTTGGTATTAAACGGAGGCACTGTTACTAATATAAGCGATCCCAGTTGCACACATGTTGTAAGTACAGAATTACGGTGGTTTTAATAATGACTTTACCCAAATTTCATTGTTAATTTAAGGTAGTGGATGAATGTACAGTTACCGAACGACCTGAAACATCGTCTAAAGTTTGGATAGTAAAAGCTGAATGGTTTTGGACTTCTGTACAAAAAGAAACAAGTCTCATTGAAAAGGATTATCTACTAGATGATGTAAGTATGGTATTTTTTTTTTAAGAAAAATTTAATATACCAAATTTTTTTCAGTATCTTGATCAAGTTTTATCACCTTCTGGTCGAAGAGATTCCAATCTTACACCAGGAGGTTCAGCCAAACGACGGAAACGTAAACTTTTACTATCATCTCTGGTACATCCCCAATCACCCGCCGTTACAAAACGAAGATCGTCAGTAAGCGATGCTGGATTACTGTCGGTTTCTGGATCTTTCTTAGATTGTACGACGAGTCCTGCTAAGGAGATATTAGACGGCGTGGAACCCGTCATAGATACTCCTAGAAAAGGATTCACTCAAAGACACAGGGTGTTTTTGGAATTGGTGCAAACTGAGACGAATTATGTAGACATCTTACATACAATTATGACAGTGAGTAGTGAAATTTCTTTTAATAAGAATATTTTGTGAAGTGCTGATTGTTTGCTTTTGAAAATTCTCAACAATTTCTTGTTCTATGATCGTTTTTAGTAGTTGTGTGGTCTTTCAGCTGTCATTGTCAAAATTTAATAGAGGAGTGGTTAGGTTAGGTTAGGTTAGGTCAGTATGGCCAACAAAATTTTGCTTTTTTTCTGACAAGTATGACAGTTAAGGTCTACTGTTTAAAGCCCATGTCTCACGGTCAAATATTTGATCAAATTAGCTTGAGCAAACCAAAAAATTGACAGCATATGACGTCATCTTCTTAGTTTGATCAAATCCTGTAAAAATAGAGGCGATTTTAATTTTCAAGGTCAGTTCGAGCAAACTATCTTTTTGATTGGTGGAAAAAGAATATTGACGGTTTACGTGAATGTCATAACTGTCATTGTGAAAATGTAAATTGGAGACTTCTTCAGAGACACTTGGTGGCGGTGTTTTTACTGTTTGTATCGTTTTTCCATTTCTATTTTTCCAGCCCGGTATGGCAGAACAATAGCTATACTTAAAAGACCCAAAACAGATTCAATTTTTTTTTCAATTTCATTGTGGAAAATACAAAAAAATTGCAGTTCAATCACATTAAAACACACCAACAATTTTTATTTTGACAAATTACAGACGCCAATTAGACATCCGTCAATAAATTGGGTAAAATTTTGCATGATGGTGTGAAATTTGACCATGAGACATGGGCTCTGAACAAGATTTTGCATGTTTTTTATCATTGCGAACATCTATATTGCTTAATTAAATTAATTAATACACCTCGAAGAGTATATTTTGAAATTTAAAATGACTTTTTAGCTGAATACTCAGTATATAAGTGGCCAATAATTCTAGAAACTCTTGTCATGTCACCATTTCATTTCTGTTATTCAGTCACTAGTTATGTCAAATGTCAGTTATATTTATTTTTGTTGATATTCGTTTAATTGTGTATATCCATTTTCAATTAGATTCTTGTAGCATTTTTAGTTAGCTGTATCTCTATTCTTCTTTCTTTTTTCACTGACATTTGACATAACTAGTGACTGAATAACAGAAATGAAATAATGACATGCCAAGAGTTTCTAGAATTATTGGCCACTTATATACTGAGTATTCAGCTAAAAAGTCATTTTAAATTTCAAAATATACTCATCAGGGATGTATTCATTATTTCAATAAAGCAATAAAGATATTCGCAATGATAAAAAACATGCAACATCTTATGTTTTGAATAGTAGACCTTAACTGTCATTCATGTCAGAAAAAAAGCACTTTTTGTTGGCCACACTGACCTTAGACTGAACTCCTCTATTACATATCAACTTATAGGCTCAGTTTTTTGAGAAAGTTTCAATTTTTCCTCTAAATATTGAGCTGAAATTTTAGCAAAACATTTTAAAGGGCATTTTTATATTTCATCTAAATTTTGAAAATTCTCAGCTGTATATTTTGACCTTATTAGTGTCTCATTTCAGCCACAATTGTAATTAATAAAATTTCTTATTTATTTTTTAATGTAGATGTTCAAAAAGCATTTAGAAGAAATGCCAGAAGAAGAAGCCTTGCTCAACAATACCGAATTGAATTTAATATTCGGAAAAATACCCCTGATTTACGAATCTCACGTGAAAATGTTGGACGAATTGAGATGGACGGCGGCGCATTGGGGTGAAGATCAAAGTATCGGTAATATAATCGTGAAATATTCGACGAGTTTACAAAAAGCGTATCCGCCTTTCATAAACTATTTCGAAGAAATGAAGGAAGTGTTGTGCCAGTGCGATCAGAACAAACCGAGATTTCACGCTTTTTTGAAAGCCTGTCAAACTCGATCGGAGTGCGGTAGACAGAGTTTGCAGGAATTGATGATCAGACCCGTACAGAGGCTCGGCAGCATTAGTTTGTTATTAAACGGTGAGAATTTTTTGTGGATATTTTTGTTAAAAACATATTTTTCTACTGTCATGCAAAAAATAACACTTTTGTAAAACACATTTAATGGAAAAAGTGGTTTTTTGTTGCACTCATCTGTCATTCTTGTCAGTTTTGTGATGATTTATGCATAGAGAAATATAATAATGAGAGTTGTCAACCTTGCAGTAACAGTTGGCATCACGTTGATCGAAGCGCACCTCGAAGGGGGTGTTGGAACTAATTTTTGAAGGCGGGATATTTAAATTGGTTAGTTTGAATTGTGGGTTGGTAAATTTTACAATTTGTCTGAAAATTGTTTATTATAATATAATAATTATTTCATTGAAAAAAATAAAATTATATTTCATTTTTTCTAATGAAATGATTATAATTAATAAAAAATTTCAGAGCACATTATTTAGATAAATGAGAAATCAACACAAATTTAAATTTTTTATTAAACTGCACATAATAACATGACAAATAATCTATATTATCAATTTATGAAACATTTATATTTTATTAATCTCAAAAGAACATACTTTTACTACTTACATTATATTTAGGAAAGTTAATCCAATATCACATCAAATTGCACATTATTTTGAAAATTATTATCAAAAACTGCAAAAATTTCAATGAAAAGGAGTTAGAAAGTAGATTCTCCAGACAGGAACAGGTCTGAAACAAAATAAATAAAATGCAGTACCTTACGTTACAAATAAAAAAGAATTATTTTTGTTTACAAGTTCTCTTGCAAAGGTAAAACAAATCTAATTAGTATTTTGCATAATGAACCTGTAAATGAATTATTATATCAAAATGATCTTTACACAACCTTTGATCCTTGGATTTAGAAGGAAATCCTAAAATTATGAACCACTGTTTACTTTGATTAATATCAGAAGGAAGTTTGAAAAATGTTTTATTTTTACTACGAAGTAGCCAAAAATATTTACTATTACAATTTTTTGCAAAACATTTATGACGAGTCACATCTGGTGATGATATTTTGAAAGTTCACTTACTTTTATTTCCTTTATTAGAACTAAAATCCTAAATAAATCTATAAGTAAAATAATCCTACTCACCATTTTGTTGACACTTTCACTTTGACTTAGACAAGCAGAAGCTAGATTCACACCATCCAATTTATAATTATTGATTTTGTATATTTTCATTTTTAATCACTTAAAAGTTGATATACTAGGATATTTCATATTTATTGACATTGAAGGATAAATATTGCAGTGTAATGTAATTTATAATATTTTAAACTAAATATTTCATTCCATTTCCCTTATGTAAAAAGTGTAGTTCGCAGTGTATACCACCTATGCTTCAATTAGTCTCTTTTTATTTTGTCTATGGATTTATGACAAACTAAACATTTAAATAAAATAAATAGCAAGTGTCTAATCCTGCTCTAATACAACAATAATAGATGTATATCTTACTACTTAGTCTCAACGAGTTACAATTATTGCAAAAATCTTCAATTATTTAAAATTTATATAGTCAAAGCGAAAACCAGCTTTGATTAAGTACTGACAAGGTGGAGGCCATAAAGATACAAAATAATAAGAATGGTTTGAGTTTCCAGTTTTTGCATGAATGTAGAAAAAATATTGTATACAATTCGTGCAAAACGTGTTTTTTGCACTTGTTGCGTAAATAACTATTTTTGAATTGGTTTTTTTTAGATATTTTGAAAAATACAGCGAAATCTAATCCGGATCATTCGGCTTTGGAACAAGCTTTGGCTGCTTTACGAGAAGTTATGACTCACATAAACGAAGATAAACGAAAAGCCGAAGGACAAGTGACTTTATTTAATATTTTTAACGATATCGATAATTGTCCGGTGAGTTTTTTTTTATTTAATTTCTTTTTTTTTTCAATCGCAACAACTTTGGTTTTATAAAAACAAAAAAAATTCAAAGGTTATCTTTAACTCACCGTTTCTCACGAACATTGTAAACAGCAAATGTGATTGAAGTTAAGAATATTTCTAGAAAATTAAAATTATCTGTGCTCAATTTTGAAAAAATGACTGAAATGAATGTCGTGATGTCGTTTTAACTATCCGTTGCTATATCTCTAAACGCTCTAAACTTAAGCTATGAACTGTGTAGTAAATTATAAAATGGACTTTTGGCTAAAGTTTGGTAAATTTTCAATAAATTATCTGTGCCCAATTTTAAAATAATGATTAAAATGTATGTACCTGATAAGTCAATTTTGTCAATCTTTTGTTATGTCGTTTTAACTATCCGTTGCTATATCTCAAGAATGCTCTAAACTAGAGCCATAAACTATATGGCAAATTATAAAATGGAGTTTTGGCTAAAGTTTAGTAAATTTTCAATAAATTATCTGTGCCCAATTTTAAAATAATGATTAAAATGTATGTGTCTGATAAGTCAGTTTTGTCAATATTTAGTGATGTCGTTCAAACTATCCATTGCTATATCTCAAGAACGCTCTAAACTAGATCTATGAACTATATGGCAAATTATAAAATGGAGTTTTGGCTAAAGTTTGGTAAATTTTCAATAAATTATCTGTGCCCAATTTTGAAATAATTATTGAAATGTCTGATAAATCAGTTTTGTCAATCTTTGGTGATGTCGTTTTAACTATCTGTTGCTATATCTCAAGAATGCTCTAAACTAGAGCCATAAACTATATGGCAAATTATAAAATGGAGTTTTGGCTAAAGTTTAGTAAATTTTCAATAAATTATCTGTGCCCAATTTTAAAATAATGATTAAAATGTATGTGTCTGATAAGTCAGTTTTGTCAATATTTAGTGATGTCGTTCAAACTATCCATTGCTATATCTCAAGAACGCTCTAAACTAGATCTATGAACTATATGGCAAATTATAAAATGGAGTTTTGGCTAAAGTTTGGTAAATTTTCAATAAATTATCTGTGCCCAATTTTGAAATAATTATTGAAATGTATGTACCTGATAAGTCAATTTTGTCAATCTATTGTGAAGTCGTTCAAACTATCCATTGCTATATCTCAAGAACGCTCTAAACTAGAGCTATAAACTATATGGTAAATTATAAAATGGAGTTTTGGCTAAAGTTTAGTAAATTTTCAATAAATTATCTGGTCCCAATTTTGAAATAATTATTGAAATGTCTGATAAGTCAGTTTTGTCAATCTTTTGTGATGTCGTTTTAACTATCCGTTGCTATATCTCAAGAACGCTCTAAACTAGAGCTATGAACTATATGGTGAATTATAAAATGGACTTTTGGCTAAAGTTTAGTAAATTTTCAATAATTTATCTAGACCCAATTTTGAAATAATGATTGAAATGTCTGATGAGTCAGTTTTGTCAGTCTTTTGTGATGTCGTTTTAACTATCCGTTGCTATATCTCAAGAGCGCTCTAAACTAGAGCTATGAACTATATGGTGAATTATAAAATGGAGTTTTGGCTAAAGTTTAGTAAATTTTCAATAATTTATCTGTGCCCAATTTTAAAATAATGATTAAAATGTATGTGTGATAAGTCAGTTTTGTCAATCTTTTGTTATGTCGTTTTAACTATCCGTTGCTATATCTCAAGAATGCTCTAAACTAGAGCTATAAACTATATGGCAAATTATAAAATGGGGTTTTGGCTAAAGTTTAGTAAATTTTCAATAATTTATCTGTGCCCAATTTTAAAATAATGATTAAAATGTATGTGTGATAAGTCAGTTTTGTCAATCTTTTGTTATGTCGTTTTAACTATCCGTTGCTATATCTCAAGAATGCTCCAAATTAGAGCTATAAACTATATGGCAAATTATAAAATGGAGTTTTGGCTAAAGTTTAGTAAATTTTCAATAATTTATCTGATCCCAATTTTGAAATAATGATTGAAATGTATGTGTCTGATAAGTCAGTTTTGTCAATATTTTGTTCAAACTATCCGTTGCTATATCTCAAGAACGCTCTAAACTGGATCTATGAACTATATGGTGAATTATAAAATGGAGTTTTGGCTAAAACTTAGTGAATTTTTCAATAAATTCTCTTGGCCCAATTTTGATATAATGATTAAAATGTATGTACCCGATAAGTCTTTTATGTCAATCTTTCATGATGTCGTTCAAACTATCCGTTGCTATATCTCAAGAACGCTCTAAATTAGAGCTATGGACTATATGGCAAATTACATAAAGCACTTTAGGCCAAAGTTTAGAAAATAGTGTCCAATTTATTTGTCTCACTAGTTGATTTTGGATCGTTTTTTTTACAGCCTGATATAGTTTCATCTCACCGAAATTTCATCGCCAGAGCCGAAGTAATTCAACTGTCATCTTCCGAAGGTTTGGCCAGTAAAGGAAACAGTCTCGTACTCTTCCTTTTCTCGGATCAACTGGAGGTTTGTAAGAAAAAATCAAAATCGTTCAACAGTTTAAAAAGTCCTTCTAGCGTTACGGCGGGTGGAGGTAAGTTTGTGTGTAAAACAAGCTTTAAAAAAAAATCTAAATTAATTTTTTTTTCAAATTTTCAGTGAGTGCATCTCTGCAAAACAGGCAGCTAGTTAAACCGTACAAACACGTTAGATTATTGGCATTAAACACTATCAAACGAGTGATAGATATCAAAGAAACAGACGATTGTCAGAAGGTTTTCAGTTTGGTATGTCGCAACAACGACGATTTGAAAGAAAAACTCTATTCGTTTTCGATGGCGGACGAAGAGGCGGATAAAGTTTTATTTTTGAAAACTTTAACGCGACAAATGGCGAATAACGCGTGTACGGCGGATGCGGTAAGTCGATTACTAAATAAATTTGAAATGTCAATATTAATTGAGTTTTAATGAAAAAAAAAGGTTGAAAATTGTTCCTAAGTTTGTAAAATGGTGTGATTTGGTGAAAAAATGGTTTTTTATTGGATGTTACAGTGTTAAAAGTAAGGTCAGCAAGGAACTAAGTGGTATAATTGAAATATATATACCGGTTGTCTTAGAAATTTTTCGATTTTATTTAACCGTTTTGTATAAATAAGAAATGGTTATCGTACAAAATGTTGCAAGTGTATATTTTGATGTAAATGAGATATTGTATATTGTTTTTAAGTTCTTAAAACGGTCGCTGGATGGCGTGATTTGCTTTTAAGGGATGTCAAGTATTTTTTTTTAATTTGATTTTTTTTATAACGAAAATATTGAAAAGGACGAAACATTTTGGAAAAAAAATGTATTGTAATGTTATGGTAATTACAAAATATTAAAAAAATAATAAGTTTTGTAATTGTTTACGTAAAAATTTAAATGAAAATTGAAGAATAAAAAAAATTAAGCTGCATTTCCGGAGTTATAACGGACAAATTATTATAATATAATTTTTTCTCAAATATTTTGTAATTACTATAACATTACAATAATTATAGTGCCCCTCGTTGCCCCATATTTTGACCTGCGCTTTCTCCCCCTTATATGCAAATTACTGATTTTCCTTTGTGAACTTTTCAAAGAAATTCTTAACGGAATTAAGCAATAAGAAGGAATGGGATCCAAATACCATTACTAGACTGGGGAATAATGCCATTCAATGGTACACAGACAGCTCGAAAGCAATAAGAGGAACTGGGATAGGAGTGTTCGGACCATGAAAGCTTGGGAAGAACCCCAAGTATCTTTCAGGCGGAAATATACGCCATAAGAAAGTACGCTTAGTTCAATATTGATGAAGGATACAGAGGACAAAGGATTATCATAATGACAGATAGTCAAGCAGCCATTAAAGCACTGATCTCTTGTGTAATCAGTTCCAAAATGGTGAGGGAATGCCTAGATAAACTCAATGAACTAAGAACTATGGATTTCAAGACACTCTGGAATAGAAGGAAATGAAATAGCAGATGAACTAGCAAAGAGGGGGTCTGAAATACCTTTCTGGGGGCCTGAACCCTTTTGCGGAATCAGCCCCAATGTAATATTGGAAGAACTAGGTGAAGCCGAAAGAAAGGGAAGATCTGACCATTGGAAAGATCTAATAGGGCTTGTACAATCAAAGATTCTTCTGGGAGACTACATCCTGTTGAGATCAAATGGATGCATAAGTCAAAGTAAAGCTGCGCTAAGAGTTTTAACAGGGATCCTAAAGGGACATTGCTGCTTGAATGGGCACCTGAAAAAGCTCAAATTAGTGGAGGAGGAAGAATGTAGATATTGTGGCATGGAAGAAGGAACCTCCTTCGACATACTTTCCAACTGCAAAGCACTCCAGAATCCTAGAGCACAGTACCTGGGAGATTACTGGATAGAAGAGGAACATTTACCTAAGTTGAAGCCTGCAGATATCCTAAAATTCCTAACCTAACCTAACCTAACCAAACCACAAAGTCCAAACCACAAACTTTTTAATATTGTCCAAAAAGGGGGACAAATAAATTGCTACTAGTTTCGGTAAATGATTACCATCATCAGGCTACAAAAAGAAAGATAGGATAAGATAAATTATCTTTCTTTTTACCAAAACTAGTAGCAACTTATTTGTCCCCCTTTTGGGACAATATTAAAAAGTTTGTGGTTTGGACTTCTGTGGTTTGGTTTTATTAAACACCTTTTAAAATTTTTTTTTTTTATGAATTTGGGTCCAATGAGGTCTTCAAATGTTTCTTCATTTTGTGTAATTTAGTATATTTTATTATTATTTTTTAATTGTTCTCCAATTCAAAACTAACATTAATTTCTTCAAATAATTCTTCCTGACAGCTGACAAACATTTTCACATAAATAATAATATAATTTATTAAATATTTTGTTATGACCATAACATTGCAAAATACAGCTTGTCCCAGAAATTTTCAATTTTTGTGTGAATAGTTTTGTATACAAAAAGATGTGTCCCATCTGTTTACAGATATATTGAATAAAATATAATTTATAATAAAAGCAGCGTAGGAAAATGTTGCAATTGGTTTTTATTTCGCTAGATGGCGTGAATGATTGAAAATCGGCGTTTTAATGAATGTTTAAGGTCCAAATTTGCTTTTTTGTAACTTCCCATCAAATTTTGTTAATAAAATGTTAAAATTTACTTGAAATTAGAAACAAAATTATTCCCGCATCTATTCAATGCTTGTATTGAAAAAATGTGTACAGATTGTCCCAAAACTTGAAGAAAAACTCACTTTAAATTCTACCAAACAAGTATTTGCACAATTTGTATGGAAAATGTACAAAATTTTACGACAACCCAAGTGGTATCATTGGAAAAAATTTGTACCGGTTGTCTCAAATCTGTAACACAAACTCACGGTATTACCTTACAGTGTTTTTGACAATTCTACACTGCAAAAATGTAAATCGTGGATTTTGGTTTGTTTCTTATCGGTATAAATACAATACACATTTAAAATTGTCTCAGATATCCAACACTGAATTCGAATTTTTATTTTTTATTACAAAAATTTGTGTATTTTTTAGGATAAATTCATGGCTTATCTGGAACCCCAACAACTCGATATAGATACAAGCGATGTAAATAATGGCACCTTTTCCAAAGCCTTTAAATTTGCGACGAATCGATTAAAAGTTGGTCGAGCTTTTTCGTTCAACAAAACACCGTCGAAATTAAAGAGGGCCGTATCGTCGATGATGTCGCCGTTCGGTAGTTCAACGAATCTCACCCCAGCCTCTCAATTAGCCCAGATGAAATTGGCCAGCTATAGTAATATTAATGTAAGTTTTTGTTACTTGATTGAAAAAAATAAATATTTTTTATATATTTTTTGTTGTTTTAGGAATTAGGTAGTGCGGATAATTGCAACGAAACTCAACAGCCGGTAGCTCCGATGTCGGTACAGCCGACGAGAAAAATGAAAACGTCTTCGTTGGGCACGAACGCTTTGAAACGTTTATAATGTTTTGTGTGTCGAAGTTTTTATTATAATTTATGGATATATTATTATTATTATAGCTGTGTATATAAATTTTAATTGATAAGAATATATTTTTATCTTATTTTAACCAAAAAATTGTAATTAGTTTATATTTTGAAAAGAATAAGATGTAAATTTTATAAATTCATTAGATTTCCTAAAAAAACGTGTTTTTATTTTATTTTGAAACCCTCTGTATAACGAATGACCAAAAAAGTTTATTTTATATTGGGTGTCGTTTCAACTTTCCATCGCCGTATCTCACGAACGGCGTAAGCTACAGATATCAAATTTATGGCAAATTATACCTTGGACTTTGGGCTAAAGTTGAGGAAATTTTCAAAAAGTTTTCTAAACCCAATTTTAAGATAATGACAGTTATGTATTTGAGCGACTAGCCAATGTTTGGTGTTGTAGTTTCAACTTTCCATCGACATATCTCACGAACGACGTAAGCTAGAAATATACACTATATGGCAAATTATACCTTGGACTCTGGGCTAAAGTTGAGGAAATTTTCAATGAGTTTTCTACACCCAATTTTAAGATAATGACAGTTATCTATTTGACCATCTAGCCAATGTATGGTGTTGTAGTTTCAACTTTCCATCATCATATCTCACGAACGACGTAAACTACAGATATGAATTATATGGCAAATTATACCTTGGACTTTGGGCTAAAGTTGAGGAAATTTTCAAAAAGTTTTCTACACCCAATTTTAAGATAATGACAGTTATGTATTTGACCGACTAGCCAATGTTTGGTGTTGTAGTTTCAACTTTCCATCGTCATATCTCACGAACGACGTAAACTACAGATATGAATTATATGGCAAATTATACCTTGGACTTTGGGCTAAAGTTGAGGAAATTTTCAAAAAGTTTTCTACACCCAATTTCAAGATAATGACAGTTATGTATTTGACCGACTAGCCAATGTTTGGTGTTGTAGTTTCAACTTTCCATCGTCATATCTCACGAACGACGTAAACTACAGATATGAATTATATGGCAAATTATACCTTGGACTTTGGGCTAAAGTTGAGGAAATTTTCAAAAAGTTTTCTACACCCAATTTTAAGATAATGACAGTTATGTAGTTGACCGACTAGCCAATGTTTGGTGTTGTAGTTTCAACTTTCCATCATCATATCTCACGAACGACGTAAACTACAGATATGAATTATATGGCAAATTATACCTTGGACTTTGGGCTAAAGTTGAGGAAATTTTCAAAAAGTTTTCTACACCCAATTTTAAGATAATGACAGTTATGTATTTGACCGACTAGCCAATGTTTGGTGTTGTAGTTTCAACTTTCCATCGTCATATCTCACGAACGACGTAAACTACAGATATGAATTATATGGCAAATTATACCTTGGACTTTGGGCTAAAGTTGAGGAAATTTCCAAAAAGTTTTCTAAACCCAATTTTATGATAATGACAGATATGTATTTGACTGACTAGCCAATGTTTGGTGTTGTCGTTTCAACTTTCCATCTCCATATCTCACTAAGGACGTAAGCTACAGATATGAATTATATGGCAAATTATAGCTTGGACTCTGGGCTAAAGTTAAGGAAATTCTCAAAAAGTTTTCTAAACCCAATTTTAAGATAATGACAGATATGTATTTGACCGACTAGCCAATGTTTTGTGTTGTAGTTTCAACTTTCCATCATCATATCCCACGAACGACGTAAGCTACAGATATAAACTATATGGCAAATTATACCTTGGACTCTGGGCTAAAGTTGGGGAAATTTTCAAAAAGTTTTCTATACCAAATTTTAAGATAATGACAGATATGTATTTGACCGACTAGCAATGTTTAATGTTGTCGTTTCAACTTTCCATCGCCATATCTCACGAACGACATAAGCTACAGATATGAATTATATGGCAAATTATACCTTGGACTCTGAGCTAAACTTGAGGAAATTTTCAAACAGTTTTCTAAACCCAATTTTAAGATAATGACAGTTATGTATTTGACCGACTAGCCAATGTTTGGTGTTGTCGTTTCAACTTTCCATCGCCATACCTCACGAACGTGACGAACGACGTAAGCTACAGATATAAACTCCATGAAAAATTATACCTTGGACTCTGGGCTAAAGTTGAGAAAATTTTCAAAAAGTTTTTTACACCCAATTAAAATACAAGAAGTAAAAAATAAAAAATAAGTCAGATCCCTTCAAGCAAAAAGCCTTCTCTGTTCAAACAATCTGGATACGCCACTGAAATTAATTGCATTTTGTCTGACAAACAACTGAATAATAACAACGAGCATTTGATAAACATAAAGATAAGTAAATATACGAGGGAATGCGAAAATTTATACTAGATCAAAAAAAAGTCAATAGAAATGAAGTTTTGATACCAAAATTAAAAAAAAAGAACGGATATATATCCACGTTGCCAGTGGAGGTTTAAAATCCTTAGAACCTTGAACCCTTTCGAGGTATTTTTTCAAATAAAACGTTTCTGCTTCTTTTTCGATTAAATTATCTCGAAATAATTTCACTTCCTATTGAAAATTAGGACAGAATCCATCATTTTTTATAGTTGTATGTTTCGTCTATGTTATATCTTCATCAGTACAGATAAGTTATTTAATTTTTACAAGGTGACCTCTTTCAATAGATCCTTAATAATTGTAGATGGTCCATTTAGGATGTTGTTGTAGGAAAAACTAGATTAAAAAACAAAAATTAGTTATTTTATTTTTTTATTTACTTAATTACAGTTTTTAGTCAAATTCTAGGATGCTTTCAATAGGTTTTAAAAAAGGTTGAGTAAAGTTTTATCCTTTTTTGGGTACTTTTTATAAAAAAAGAGGAAAAAAATAACTGCGAAAGGATACATTCATAATAAAAATTGGTTTTAACCAGTTAGGGAGGGAAAATGAAGATGATGCAAAAGCCAGAATAATTAAAACATTCAAAATTTTTCAATTTTTTGATATATGACCAAGTACTGGAGAAAAATGGATGACAGGACAGCTGAGGAAGTCTATATTAACGTGGAGTATAATACATCTTATCGAATGAAAAGAGAAAAATAATTTGATATAGTTTGAAATGGTATTAATAGTGCGATTTGAGAAAGAATTTCAATAAAAACGATTCAAAATGAACAAAAAAACGTGCAAAAACACTTCAAAATCACACAAAAGTCCTAAAAAAACAGAATTTGCAAAAATTTAAACATTTTTTGAAGAATTCATGCAAATCGTTTTGTAAAAAGAGGGTAGAAATGTTATATGGCTGATTTGCCATTGGAGTCAAAGGCACAAATAAGGGGGGAGGGGGTAAGACCCCCCTTAAAAAGCCGCAAAGCTTCCTCAACCGGCCAATACCAAAAGTATAACCAAATAAGAAACTGAAAATATCTGATGCAAAAGTTAAAAAAATTAAAATTAATAAAAGCAAAGAAAAATATTAAAATTTGACAAAAGTTGGGCGTGGACCAGAATGTCTCTCTTTGCAGATCAGAACAGCCTCTCGCGGGTACAACCAAAAGTTTTTTGTTACCGGCAGTGCCCCTCCGATAATTTCCCTTCTAATAGAGAATTCAGCCCCCTCAAAAATCTTTGGAGTTCATGGATTGTTGTATATTGTGGTATTTGTGATAGATACCATGTTGGTGTTGTCAAAATTTCATTTATACTTGCCAATTTTTGATAAGATGGGACTTGAGATTTTTAATACGGTGGAAAAGGGGTTTATCAAATGGAAACTGAGGAAAAAGATATTTGAAAAACGAAATTGGATAAGTTTGATTCATCTTATCAAATGAGTTGTACTATAGATAATAATAGACATTGAACAAGGGAAAATTATTTGGGAAAATAGGTGAAAAGATCAAATTTTTGCTACATTTATTGAGCAATTAATATTTTAATAAATTTTATACCTAAAAATCGGACTGATAGTACAATTTATAGACAATTTGCAGTTGTAGCACGTAAAAAAGTATATTTTTCAAAATTTTTGATTACCTGAATTCGACTTTCTCAATATCATCCATCGAAGTCGAAGAACTGAAAAAGAAGTAGCCAACCAAATAATAAAATAGCCTTATAGTAGTCAAAAGTAAGATGGACACGACGACATCAGCACAAATATAAAATAGAGGCGTATCTACGCCCCACCACAAATAAAAGCACAAGGTGCGCCCCCCACCGTATCGAACAAAAGTAAATGTCGAAGTCTTACTTAGTAAAGCTTGACTGATCTCTATCCAACTTCTTTATAGACTGGCGCGCTATTTGGTATCGCACACCAAAGTCCACAAAACTCAAACTACTTGTTACGTTTCAGTTGATAGTGTATGATAAGGGCGATATGGCTACCAAACCAGATTACCAGCGAGCATACGGTAAGTTCCGATAACATTTTATACACATAGATTATTATAATATATTATTATTATTATGTAGTTTGTTATTGTTTCGGTTTCAGTTTTACTTTGATCTAAACTCTGCTAACCGGTAGATTTTCTTTTTATTTTTCATAATTTCTTAACAATTACTTATATTCTTTACCAAAATTTCTTGATGGTACTGAATTTTAACATACAGTGAGAAATTTATCGAGGGTGTAAACGAAAACGTAAAATATTTTTATTAATTTTAAATTACCATAATTTATACCCATTTTTTCAACCACTCACCCCTAACAGAGATTTTCTTAGTAAATTTTCCCACTAGTCTACAGCTCTATCCAGCAAACATAATTTTTCTTGAAATATGCCATTGGAAAATTAATTATAGTTCTATTGATACTAATTTTGTTAAAATCAATCAAGGTCTTCAAAAGTTATACACATTTTCTTAGCCACTCACCCCTAACAGAGATTTTCTTAGTAAACTTTCCCACTAGTCTACAACTCTATCCAGTGAACATTATTTTTTTGAAATATGCCATTGGAATAGTATATTATCCAAGTGAATATTAGCCATTCTACACAAGTAAAGGACTATACTTTCTCCACGACTAAAAAAAGAAAGCTTCCAGTGAGGATCGAACCCCAATCGTCCGCGACAGAGTCAACTATTTCTACCACTAGGCTATAGAGCATGTTTATTTTCAAAAATGGATACGTAACATACAGTTTTAATCGAAACCCTGACATTTATAAAAGATAATTGGGAGTTATAAGTAAATATAACTACTGTTGTCCATTTTTTCTCTAAATAATACGTAAAATTATGATTCTATCATTATTTTGACGTTTCAAACGACGCGCTGTCAGAATCGATTTGCATTATTTGGTATTTGCTAACGAGAGTGAATTCTTTTTCATTATTCACTGGTATGAAGAATATATATCATTATGTAGCTAAATATGTAAAAATAATTTGTGCGTTATTATTTAGTAGTGAAGAAAATTAATTATGTTTCTATTGATACTAATTTTGTTAAAATTAAATTTATACCCATTTTTTAAAGTTGACTTTCCCACTCACCCCTAACAGTTATTTTTCAAGGTATAGAAAAAACTACAGAGGAAAATTTACGTAGTATAATCTAAAGATTGAGAATATTTGAACATACTTAAACAGTTTTTTTTCAAAATCCATCAAAAAACACAAAAACTACAAATTTTACAGAAAATATTTTTTTTCGTTTTTGATTTAATTATAAATTCTCATATAAACGAATTTATTCTTAATAAATTGTCGTTTGTAACGTAACCTTTTAACCTTTATTCAGACTTACTTCTTATCTCTAGTTGGAGATTTTCAAGAGAATCAGTATTTGTGTACATAATATTATGTACATTTTAATATATAACATACGCTGTAATATATTTTTTTAAACATATTTTCAAATCAAAAATAATTTATTTCATATTATTATTGAAGCGTCATTAGAAAAAGTTTTATACTGGATGTTAAAGATATAATTGAAAGGTAAGCCACAATCACCAATGTAGCCAAACATTTTCATGGGCAGTTTAGGAAGAAAAATGTTTGAATGTGACATTTTAACAGGGCATAAAATTTATCCATTGGATGTAATAAATACATAAACTAATGAAAAGGTGAAAAAGTAGCATTACAACTAATATTTTTCGAAAAAATTAAAGAAGAACTTATACTTGACGCGAAAGATATGCAAACTTAAAAGTTGCTAACCATTTTTTCTATTTTTTTTTAAAGAGCCGTCCCTTCGCCGGCATCACCCCATTCTCCAGTGCTTATTGTGGATCAGTACTGTCATAGTCCAGTCAATATTTCTATTTATATTTATTGATTTAATTTTATAATTTCAACCAATATTGGTTGAAATGTTCTTAATTATTATTAATTATTAAATAACTGAGGGTTATTTTACAAAAAGTTGACCACCTGTCTACTCTTTAGTCGATAGTCTGATCAAGAAAGAGTGTAGTCTTTTTTTGTTATTTTTTAATAAAATTCAACTTTGTTCATTGTTTTTGCTTCGTAATTTCGTTTTCCATAAAAAATCGAATGGAATACAAGAAGGGTTCAGTTCACGTCTGGTATTACATGAAATAAAATATAGAATTATGTTTGGTAAGTAGACAAAAATAATATTAATACCTCTCAGAGCTCAGCCCCGCAACTTAACTTAAAGGGGGTATACGATTAGATAGCTACACAATAAGTTTTGCGACCACTATACTAGAAGTACTACATACAGGGTGTTTCTAAATGTATGCTACAAAATTCAGTAGGTGATTGTTTGATAAATGTTACCTATAACAAAATTTATTCAGCCAACCCTTTTCCGAGATATCACCCTTAAAAACTGGTGAATTACAGGATTTCAACAAAAAATTAGGGTGATATCTCGGAAATGGGTGAGCTGAGGAAATTTTGTTATAGGAAAGACCCATCTTTACTTTCATACGAGCAATCACATCCTGAATTTTGTCGCACGGATTTACAAACACTCTGTATTTATGATAAGAAACAATAACTACACTTAAGAGACCTACAATATGATATTTTCAATCTATGCTCTCTTCACTATCAAATTGTCTTCTTAGATAACAATAAGATTAGTAGTTTGAAAATTCCGCATCATGAAGTGAGTGGTCTAGGTACTAGGGAGTCAGAAAAGAATCTGAGAATCAGTATTGCTGCACGAGGTCAAACTCTTAGGGCTAAGGTTATGATATCTTACAAAAGGACATGATATTGCTTGCAATTATCTTGAACAGCTCAAAATTAATACTGAACTGGTCAGTCCAAAGCCAGGAGATGCTGAATTTTTGGAGAAGAATAAAACATCTTGGATTATGTATTTTTGTAAAATTTTCATATCTACATTCGAAACAAACAATTGTTTGAATCGAGAAAACTTAGTTTAACATTGTGGCACTTTGTATTTTTTTCATTTTCATACTGAATACGTTCTTTAAACGTTTCTATTAGGGTTTAGTGGTTTTATCTTTAAAAATATAAGTAGGTTAATATTATGCATTCGAATTTACCGGTAAAAGATAAAAAAAGTTAACCACATTTTGAATATTAACGTTGAAAAGACAATCAAACATTCTCAAACGGCAAAACTGTATCGAAATAAAGCTAATATTGTTTTTGATGCTTTCAAGCTTTTGGATTTTTTAAACCTTTTTATTTTCGTTTTTTGGTCTGTATTTGACTTAAATAGCATGGAAAGTGGTCAAATCGCAAGTGAAATTGACTGAGAACTAAAATATCTATTGTGATGAGAAACTCCCGTTATAAAATCCCTGTTAAAACAGCGCAGTTTTACTTTGACTTATGCATTCATTTGATCTTAACAGGTTGTAATCACCCAGAAGAATCTTTGATTGTCTAAGCCCTACTAGATCTTTCCAATGGTCAGATCTTCTCTTTCTCTCGGCTTTACCTATTTCTTCCAATATTACATTGGGGTTGATTCCGCAAAAGGGTTCAGGCCCCCAGAAAGGTATATCAGTCCCCCTCTTTGCTAGTTCATCTGCTATTTCATTTCCTTCTATTCCAGTGTGTCCTGGAATCCATAGTATATTGTTCTCGCCTAGTTCATTGAGTTTGCTAGGCATTCCCACACCATTTTGGAGCTGAATACACAAGAGCTCAGTGCTTTAATGGCTTTTTGACAATCTGACATTATGATAATCCTTTTTCTAATGTATCCTTTACCAATATTGATCTGGGCGCACTTTCTTTTGGCTTGGATTTCCACTTGAAAGATACTTGGGGTTTCTCCTAAGCTTTCAGAGTGTTCCTGATACGACCACTCCTACCCCAGTTCCTCCCTATTGTTTTTGATCCGTCTGTGTACCATTTTTTCCAAGTCTGGTAATGGTGTTTGGATCCCATTCCTTCTTATTGTTTAATTCCATTATGAATGGAATGGAAAAAGATTTTAGTAAAGTGAATACGGTTCTGTATTTTCAAATAGTGGTTGAATATTTACAGACAGCAGTCCAGAAAAAATAAAATAAATGATTCACAAAACACTTTTGCAGGAAACGAGATCGATTTCAGTTATTGGTGCGTCATTAAAACTACACTAAGAAAAATGTACTTTTATAGAAAAAACTTTCGAACAAGATAATCTATTCTTCTTGTGTGAACATGCCTTTAGAAACGATGATTCATTTAAATAAATAAATTTTGTTTCTATGTTAGATAAAATTGGCTTGTTATTCGTTATCAACGAAGGTAAATATTTGTTTTGACCATTTCGATAATATAAAATCGAAAGACAAAAGCCATTTATTGATTTATTTGTCAAATATTTGGTTACACACTGTGTGTGTACGATGACCTTAAGGCGATAAACAAAATTAACTAGTGGATTTATTATTAATACATTAATTGGATTGCTAACGAGTTGGTTTTTGTATCGATAAGGATAATAATTAGCATCTAAGCTCATTAAAATTCACACGAACACACACAACTCCTACACTATTTTATCCATTTATACTCAGGGAACCTGAAGACATATTATTTTTCTAACAAAAAGAAGTAGTTCTATTGTAGTTTAAACCTTTTTTTTTGTTATTATCAGCGTGTCTGGATACGTAAAACGGTTTTAAAAAGTATATAGACGTAGAGCAACAAGACGTATATTTTCGATTTCTATTAAAGTAATGTGATTTCGACCAAAAACGCACGAGAACATCGCTAAATATGATTGAACGACGGAAAGTACCAGAGTATAGGGGAGTGGAAATAAAGTAGAGGTATACTATATACTATACAGGGTGTAACAAAAAGGTAGGTCATAAATCATAGAACATATTTTATGGCTAAAAATAACTCGATCCAACTCAAGTTACCCTAGTACAAATGTGCATGCGAAAAAACCTCCGAAGTTACCTACCAAATGAAAATTGATTTTTTCAAATATTTCGACAGCTGCTCGACATATTATAATGAAAGTTGACAAGTGGCTTTCTTATGATAACAGTATCTTGAAAAAAAATTAAGGGATTATTGCACCCTGTTTTATGGGAGTTGAGATCCCCTAAACCCACCCAAAAATTTTTGTGTATGTTACAATTCAATGCTTATTGTGGCACCATTATTCAAACACTATTTTTGAAACTTTTTGTCAATGAATTTTCAAGTTTTTCGAGGGTCCCAAATTTTTGGATTGAATCTTATTTATTTTCAAATGTGTAGTTTTTATTAGATGATCGAAACGGTCCCCATTTTCTTGAATACACAGTCGGCATCGTTTTACTAACGAAAACCGAATATTCTGGAAAAGCAATGGCTTCTGATGATTTCTTATTGCAGCCAGGTTGTAACTTTTTTCGCATGCACATTTGTACTAAGGTATTTTGAATTGGATCGAGTCATTTTTAGCCCTAGAATATGTGGTATGATCTATGACCTGCCTTTTTGTTACACCCTGTATATATTCGTAGATTCCTATATACAAGCACGCTAGCGCTCGGTGCAATCGTTCATTTTAAGCTATTATCGCGTTATTTTTTTACAAATCTAATATATAACTGAGTAATATATAAGTGTTGTTGCTCTACGTCTATATACTTTTTAAAACCGTTTTAAAATTCAAAATCGGACAATCGGCAACGCATCCAGACTAGCTTTTCTCATGTCGTGAATAGACTTTTCGCAATCTGTATGTAGACTCAAGGGCAAACTATTGTTTAATGCTGCAAGGAATTTTTCCATACATAAAACAATTTTTATTGACTATTTTCAATAATTTAAATTGCTATCTTTGTATATAGTAGTCTTTTGCGTTTGATGGGATATATTTAGATGATTATTATAGAGAAAATAAAGGAAAGTTTCCTTAAAGAAAAAGGAAAATATGATTTTGAATAGTTTGCTGTATAGTGTGACATGTTTAAATTGTGTTTGAATGGAAATTCCTCACATGTGATTTTTAACCAATCAGTGTATTTCTGTCACGTCACCATCGCAACAGAGAATTATACTGGAAAATTTTTTGACGTTTATAATGTCAGAATATTTTTTTTTTACAATCTAATTTTTATTTGTTCTCATGATAATTTTTGATTTATTTCAACTGCAAGGTTAGATGTTTTCTAAATTCTTTGGACCATTATGATTAATGTTTATATTAAAAACGCAATTATTATGTACTATGTAATGCAAGTATAGTATATTCTTCAACGAGTGCAGAATGATGGCTATTATTCACGCGGATGAAGTTGCGAGTGAGTTTTGGAATCATCCAAGTGAATATTAGCCATTCTACACAAGTAAAAGACTATACTGCCTCCACGACTAAAAAAAGAAAGCTTCCAGTGAGGATCGAACCCCAATCGTCCGCGCCAGAGTCAACTATTTCCACCATTAGGCTTTAGAGCATGTTTATTTTCAAAAAGGGATAGGTAACATACAGTTTTAATCGAAACCCTTACATTTATAAATGATAATTGGTAGTTATAACTAAATATAACGACTGTTGTCCAAAATAATACGTAAAATTATGATTCTATCATTATTTTGACGTTTCAAACGACGCGCTGTCAGAATCGATTTGCATTGTTTGGTATTTGACGTTTTAAAAGAGACGATTTGATTTATTCCTTTCAATTCATTTAAGCGTGAATTCTGATAATAATAGAATGTGATTGGCTAACGAGAGTGAATTCTTTTTCATTATTCACTGGTGTGAAGAATATTTTGATTCATTTCAACTACAAGTTTAGATGTTTTCTAAATTGGACCATTATGATTATTGTTTATATTAAAAAAGCAATTTTACAAGCATTTCATGAAGACGAAAATTGTTGTTGTTGGAAATAAACACATTTGGCGTGGAATTTTCTCAATGAGTACCACACGAGGTCAAATTATTTCCGGAATTTTTTTCTTTCTTATGAATATTTTGAAGACGAGGGATAATTTTGTAAAAATATTCATTAGCGAATAAATAATTTGACCTCTAGTGGTATTACTAGTGAAAACATTGAGCCAAACAGTTGTCAAGTATATTTTTTTTGGAGTTTTCACTGGGAAATTCTGAATAACCCGCAAAAATTTCTTCGCTATGAATTGTACTATATTTATGTTTATGTTAATTAAAATGTTATTGCTTTTATTAAAATAACAAAAACTACAAATGTCCATAGGAACTTTTCGACTTAACAGTATATTTGTCGCTTTGTCTAAAATACGTACTGTATAGTTTATTGTTGTAAAACTTGTAGAATATTTATACGTATTATACTGTGTTAATTTTTGAATCATTTTTGGAAACTTTACATATTTATACTTTTATTGATAACAAGTTGACTGGTAAATCTGACACGGTTAAAAAAAAGATATTATACGAAATCATATTTCGTGAACAATCTGACAACGCTGCAAATGTTCACAATGATGACGTGCACGCAACTTTGTTTCGTTTTTACTATAGTTGATCCTTAGATTACGCGCAAGCATGACTTATCAATCTGGAGAAATTACATCGGTCAAAATAGGATGCAGACGTACCTTTCGTAGTTTGGTAGTCTTACTGACAGTTCCTTTAGGTCTATACTTTGTTGTTTACGGTCAATTATTATTTACGAAAAGTGAATATTGTTACATTTATTTAAATAATAGAAAAATATGTGTATCTTAGAAGAACAAGGTCAAAGTCTCATGAAATTAAAAAAAAACGAAATCAGTTTATTAACAAATAATTTATGCTCAATATTCATAAAAAAATGTACAGTGTGAGCAACGGAAAACGGTCCACCTTGATATACGGTAGTATTCGATTGTTGTTCACACATTCTTTTGATAAAGTTGTCGGTCATTTATCAACTTAAGGAATATGTAGAAGAAATTGAAACAAAATATACGAAAATGGAATAAATTTCATACATAGATAAGTATTTGTACATTATAAAGTATTTGTAATCGTAAATAATCACCAAATCTCAATTCTCATACTAAATAGCTGTAATTGCATATTTGAATATAACTTTTAATTTTAAACAACTTTACTTCTTACAATTTTTCTGTATTGTGAAAAATAAAGGTACTTTACTCCTGAGTAAGATTAATATTTTTTGACAAACTTCGTATACAGCTCAAAATAAGAAATATCTAATGATTGCATTTTAGGTTTTAGATAATGCAAAACTTTTTATGAAGAATAACTTTTTTTCCTAAAACCAATAATAAAAAAGTTTCCCATATGAGTCCAACTTAAGTAGACACACTGTATATATATTTTTTAACAAAAGTGGGTCACTGGAAATTATTAAATGAGTCACTCGGTGACTCACGGTTAATAAGTTGCAGCACCATAAAATGTTATTAAAATAATTTTTCTTTTGCGTTTTTCCAGAATACCCTGTATATTAAGCTTAAGTAAAAAAAATTGTTTTGCAATGAAATATTAATACCCATTTATCCTGTATTATGTAAAATATACGTAGTCCTTTTCTATAAAAACGCTTCAAACGGTTTTATCAGTGGATTTCCACGAACTTATTTACGTTTTCACAAGTTTAAACGTGGTCTTGCGTTTTGTGGTCGAACTAAGCCTACTTGTTTATGATTATTTACGACACTTTATGTTCTCATATAGTTTCCGTCGACTGGGTAAACAAAGAAATGATTTTATGAAGGCGAATTTCAACGCCATTCCTTGGAACTTGAAAACTTACGAAGAATTTAAAAGAACATTTTAATAGAAAGTGAACTACATGGGCTGAAATATGGTTGGTGGGTAATTTAATAAATTATTATAAAAATTAAGATCGAAAAGTTGGAAACAAATTCATAACCAATGATCTTAATAATGAAATAATACACTACTAAATATTTTCTACAAACGAAGCCACTCAGGTCATTTATTTATCGAAAAATGTAACGCCAATGGCTATCGACCCTTTCTTGTGCTCCTATATATGGAATAGTTAATATAGATAGGGTATGTCTATGTGACATCACAAACTATTTTGACAACATATTAACAAAGAGTTCAGAACCACTTCAGATTATGATTATTTATAATGATCTCAGACAAGGATAATTCAAAGATAATGATAGACCGTGTTTGAGTTTAGTTGGTTTAGTGTTTTTTTTTTATTTATTTTAATTCTTGAGCTTTCATAAATAATTTATAATATATATTTAGTTGTTTGATCATTATTGATCGTGTTTATGTTTATTGTTTTACCACTGGATTAGTGCCAAGTGTCAAGTGTCAACCTAACCTAACCTAACCTAACTGATCTTTATCACTATCTAAAATTTATTTCAACTTCCACTACTTTAATGCTTGGAATGTTTCTAAAATTACTTTTTGAAGTTTCTCGAAAACAATAGATATTTTCAATTTCAGTTATTCGTATTCGAGAATTATTCAATATGCATACACATTTTTTTATGGAATGACAATTACATGACAACGTATTTTCTGTCATGAATTTTCAAATAATTCTTAAAATGAGTTCTATTTATACAGGGTGTAACAAAAAGGCAGGTTATAAATCATACCATATATTCTGGGGCTAAAAATAACTCGATCCAACCCGTTATTCCCCTGTGTATTCAAGAAAAAGGGGGCCAATCAAAAATTTGGTTCTCTTCAAAAACTTAAAAATTCATTGATTTTAATTTTTGTTACTCGAAATTTTTGAAGCATAATGAAAAATAGGCCGTATTTCGATAAAAACTGATAATTGTAAAAAGTACTAGGAGGCAAAAAATCTAAAAAAAAATGTGATGCTCTTATCATAAGACAGCCACTTGTCAACTTTCATTATAATGTGTCGAACAACTGTCGAAATATGTATTTTTGAAATACCCTGTATTGAGAGACTTTTGTCGGCAATTCTTTATTAAATTTCCTACAAAAAAACATACTCTTTGTTGAACTCTATCAAAGATCACAGAATCAAAATATTTTGAATATTTTCAATTTTTTATTGCAGAAAGACACATTTTTATGTTTAATGTTTTTAAGCAATAAATTTGTAGGTTGTAGTCCTAAATATTTTCTTAACAGTTTATCTTCCCATAAATAATTATGAATTACAAAATCATAAGAAATGTTTGCGTTTAAATTATTTGTAAATGTCAAGTGGGCACAATAAATTTATTTAAGAAACAAATTTTTTTTCTTACTTTATAAAAAGTGAAAAATTTTGAAAATGGAGTGTGAAATTTAATAAAGAATTGCCGACAAAAGTCTCTAAATACAGGGTAATTCAAAAATAGGGTGGAATTAAAATTTACGAACCCCTCGTACCACGACACTGGCTCATCAGAATTTGACATCATTTTAACAGTGTCGATGTGTTTTGGAGATACAATAACCTACAAAAAGTTTTAAATTTCTGCTTCCATCCCCCGAGAAGATATGAAATAAAATGTGTATTTCTTTCTACAACTTTAAACCTGTATCTCACAAACTAAAGAAGGTTAGAGAAAAGTTGCAATAGGGTATTTCAAATATTTTTTGACAATTTATCATACCTCTAGTTTACGGTCGAGTGATGAATTTGTTGGGATAAAACACTGACAAGAATGACAGTTATGGTCTACTGCTCAAAACATAAGATTTTGCATGTGTTTTATCATTGCGAACATCTATATTGCTTCATTGAAATAATGATTACACCCCTGATGAGTATATCTTGAAATTTAAAATGACTTTTTAGCTGAATACTCAACGTATCAGTGGCCAATAGTTCTAGGAACTCTTGGCATGTCACCATTTCATTATTTTTCAGTCACTAGCTCTGTCAAATGTCAGTGAAAAAAGTAATTAGAAGAATAGAGATACAGCTAATTAGAAATGCTACAAAAATCTAATCGAAAATGGACATACAGAATTAAACTAATATCAACATAAATAAATATAACTGACATTTGACATAATTAGTGACTGAATAACAGGAATGAAATGGTAACTTACCGATATGTTGAGTATTCAGCTAAAAAGTCATTTTAAATTCCAAGATTTACGCTTCGGGGGTGTATTAATTATTTTAATAAGATAATAGATGTTCACAATGATAAAAAACATGCAAAATCTTATGTTTTGAACGGTAGACCTGTCAATCTTGTCAGAAAAAACCGCTTTTTGTTGGCCTGACTGAACTCCTCTATTCTCCAAGACTTTTCTCAAATTGCTTACTGTTTCGCAATATACAGTCGAGTCCTTTTCGGACCTTGGGACTTACTGTAAAACTAAAATTAAACTACCGACACCTACACACTGTAGAAGATGAAAAATTCTATAAATAATACGAGGGTATATCAAAAATTAATTTGTTTTATCTTCAAATATAAAATCCTAACTCGCCTCTCGCTTAAAGGACTGGAAAAATCAGGTTTAGGCTGCTCTTTCCTTCCTTTCGACTTTAAGCTACGAAAAACAAAGATTTTCGGAACCTCCTGGACACCTCTTTTCAATCCAATCCATCAATAGCACTCACTTTTTTACAGATTTTCTGTGATTTCACACACAGCTTATAACTGAACACGTTTTCTCTAATATAAAACAACACTCACTTCTTCTAGTAGCATCACTTTTAAACAGGGTCGTAAATATAGATGAAGAAAACTGTAAAATTACCTAGTAGCACAAAAATACATGATTCATCCGTATAGAAATAACGATACATTCAATTTTATATCATCGAAGCAAACACTGACGAAATATTTAATTGAAAAAAAAACACACCTGTGACTGAACCAAGTTTTTACCTCAGACTGGTATAAAAGTGTATGAGATTTCATTATCGCAGCCCCTCCTAGAGACTAGCAAATTGTAGTACGATTATCAAACATATATTTTTTTTTTGATAAAAATGTATACACACACATAAATCGTCATAGTAGTTATAATCTCTGGGATGGTGATAAGTTATCACCTTTGTTATTTTCACTATGCATTCTTCGGTTATCGGTAGGTCTTGATAAGACTCCATTCATAAGATGACTTTAGCGAAGTTTGCATCGATGTTAAGGTAGAACAAGGGCAGGTTTCAGGACCGGCTCCGACATATTCAAACCATAAAACATTGAGTGGTTTATTATATAGGAAGGTGTTTGCTTCTTTTTGTGGTTTTTATCGATCAAGATTTGGACAAGGTTCTTTATATTTGTTTTGAGATAAAAAAAAAGGCTTAGATACTAAGTGTGGATTTATGCAGACACAATTAACAATTATCAATTAGCATTTAACAATTAACAACTATCAATTATAAGTTGAACTACTCATTTCACTATGATTCCATTTATGCACACAATTTAACAATTATCATTTATCAATTAACAATTGCGAAGTTGGCCAACTTTTAACTTCTTAAATTAATTGTAGCGAATTTTCATCTAGTGCGCAACTAGTACGCAGATCATGAAATTTATCTCACTTTTTTCATAAAAAAGTGGTTGATTTAGGGTTATGTTGTGTGTCATCATTATTAAAAGCAAAAACGTCTTTTTCAATTATACTGTATACATCTTCAAAATTGTTCCAATAGACATGAAAATGTTGGGTTATTGTAAATGTGAATAACCAGAATCTCGGGCTTGTGCGCGTGCTTACTATTTTCTCCTAATTTATAATAATTGTGTCTGCATAAACGATGGCAGTTTTACTAATTGTTAATTGATAATTGTTAATTGTTCATTGCTAATTCATAATTGTTAATTGTGTCTGCATAAATCCACACTAAGTTATTTTAGGATATTCACAGGCTTCCTCTTTTATTTAGTCGTTTCACTTTTCTCAGTTTGATTTGTTAAAAATGAGGATCTAATTAATTTGTTTATCGGTCCACTGTATTTTATGTGACGAGAGTTGACTAATTCCATATTAGTTTGTAGGGTATTATATCAAAAAATTGTAGCGGTTTTCACTATTTTATATTACTTAATATCATACATCGTATAAAGTTCTGGCTAATTTTGCACGGCAATTAAGACTTTTCAACTGACACTGGCAGTAGCACACTATTTGTTATTTTATGTTTTTTATTGATTTTTTGACTAGAGGGTTTACGGTAGTTTTTTATGAAAGAAAGGTTAAAATTCATGTTTGGGTAGAGAATGGAATGCTGAATAGGAATAAGGAATGATATATATATATTCATTTATACTATGTGTTTGAAATGCGGAATAATTATTATACAGGGGTGAGGATAAATGTGATTAACGTATAATTCGCAGGAAGAATTTAAGATTCATTCTTAAATTTGTACACACAGTATATGCATTCTTTTGATTTAACTTGATTATAGTTTCCACAGAGTATAGTTTTTTTCACGGTCTAAGAAACTGACTTGGATAGATGAGGCTTTTACTTGATGTAGATCCATACTAAATTATGAAATAAAGCAATTTTAATTTGTTAATATCTACATTATATTAAAATTTTAAAGTTGTGACGCGATTCGCTAACACAGTAGCTTTTTCAAACGAATGGAGGTATAATGAGACATTATTTATACAGTGCCTTAATACTAAATTATACGGATATTAACAATAAAACTATGATCTATTTACAAGGAAATAAAATAAAAAAGGAAAAAAATGTGTCGAAATATGGGATTAACTAAAGTATTTAACAAGTTTACCTGGAACCTTTCTAGGTAAAAAGGTTTAATAAGGGAGAATTGTTGATATCTATTTGGTCGTTGAGAAGATTATCTGAATATTTGTTTTTATTTATCTCAAGCGCTTCTAAAAGATTTAATTTGAGGGATTTAGATTCTATATGCAAAATTTCAAAACTTGAATCGAAAGAGTGTTGGTTTGCTAATAAATGATTTGAGTAGATGGAATCTGATTTTTGATCGTCATAGCTACGTTTGTGTTTTGAAATTCTAGTTTTAAAATTCCTAAAAGTTCTATCTAGATAAATTTTATCACAGTTATCATTACCACATTTTAATTTATAAACTCCTGATTTATTCAGTTTTGAAGATTTGGATTTGTTGTTTTTAATGAATTTGGATAAATTGTGGGTTTTGAAGCAAATATTCAAGTCTAAAGTTTCTAAAAATGATTTAATTTTCAAGGATGGTATTCCAAAGTATGTTAAGCTTCCAAATTGATTATTTTTGTTTCTATCTGAAGGAAATACTTGTTCTAGAGTATGTTTGCGTATCTTTTTATTTATGATATTGTCAATTAAATTTAGATCGTAATTATTATTAACAGCTATTTGTTTTATTATATTTAGTTCTTTGTTGTAATTGTCAATATTTAATGGAACTGTTAAAAGTCTATGTATCATACTATTGAAAGCTGCTAATTTATGACATACTGGATGGACTGAACTATTATGAATTGTAATATGTCTGTATCTGATGGTTTGTGACAAATAGAAAAATCATGTCTATCATTTATATTTGCAATTGTAAGGTCTAGAAAGTTTATAGACTTATTTTGTTCAATTTCTACTGTAAATTTGATAAAGCTACTGTATTAGCGAAACGCATCACAACTTCGTTTAAATATTATGTAGATTTTAACAAATTAAAATTGTTTTATTTCATAAACTGACTCGACTTATGCTTGAGATGTACTAAAACCATAAAACTTTATGCCTTGTTAGCCCTATTAAGTCATCCGCTTTAAGTTGTCAAAGGTAGTACACGCACAGTGATTGATTTTTTGACAGTTTTATACTATTTTGGATATTGCTCAATGAATATTTCAAACTTTTAGAGTCAAAAGAGGATTAAAGGATATAAAAATGCACAGAATGAAAATATATGATTTCTGTGCCTCCTTACTTCTAATTAATTCCAGAGGAAAGTCTCAGAAACGAATAGCTTCTTCATTCTTATTTACTGGATGAATTATAGAATCTTTTCTATCCTGCTATCCCTAGGATTCTAAATTGCTATGCAACTCAAAAGTATGTGGATGCAGGTTTTTTCTTTCATACCAAAAAACCTTCAATTGTCTCTTTTTGTTCAGCTTTGCTCATTTCTACCAATATTACAAATAAGCTGATGCCCAAAAAGTGTTCCAGCCCCCAAAAAGGGTATTTCATTCTCTAGTTCATTTGCTATTTTATTTCCTTCAATTCCAGTGTGTCCTGGAATCCACAGTATGCTCATTGAGTTTGCCCACACCATTCTGGAACTGATTATACAAGAGATCAGTGCTTTAATAGCTGCTTGACTATCCCATATTGGGATAAATCTTTGTCAATATTGAATTAGACACACTTTAATCTTGAATGTAGAAAATTAAGTGATAAAGAGTAGAAGAGGAAATGATCTCGTAAAGTTCAGAGAGTTAAAAAGGTGAGCGGAAAATAACTTGAGTGACCCAATAAGGAGATTCGAATGTCTAGCACTTATTTTTCGTTATATTCGATTTGAAAGGAGGGATATTCAAGGAAGTATTAGTTTCGGATAAAATCAAGATGTTTGGGTTCGAGGTTGAATTTGTGAGCGCGAAAATGGGGCTGTTTAACTTTGTTGTGTTTTATAATGGATATAACTCATATTTTTGTAAAAATTTTTGTGAGTCAATATTTTAGGGATAAAATAAAGCCTTGTTTCCTTTTTATTGGCAAACAAAGCTCGAAAATATAAGAGAACATTATTATTTTGTTGACACATATAACCAAAGTTGGGTCGCGTGGCTCGTTTAGGATATCCCGGTTGTTTACATAGGATTGAAATTTCGTTATTGAAAGATCTTATGGTAGTTTTTACCTGATTCAACCGCCTGTGTGAATCGTTACCGTATTGTTGACACATTTTAAACGAAAAAAAATAATGTTTTTACTTGCAAACGAACTCATTAAAAACTTCTTACGTGTTATAATATATTTTTTCTTCGTTATATTGATAAGGAAAAAATAAAAAAAAAACTGTTAAAAGGAAATCGCATTTTCGTTGTTGTATATCCGCCTGAATTGGATTCAGGGACACGCAATTGTTGATTAAAATTATAAAAATAGAATTTGGATTTATAGTTCGACCGCACATAGTTTGAGAATGATTTTTAGTGAAAGCAAATCATTTAAATATTCAACAAACTAGTTAAATTAAATAAAATTGAATCCTTAGAAGGAAATAAAGGATATTTCACAAAAAAAAGAGGAATTGGGGTCTTCTAGGGTCAAATGACGAGTAGAAGATTGAGGAAAGTAAGCAGAATGAGGGAAACAAAAGGATTTGTGGAAAAAAGGAAGAATTTTGAAGAAAAAACTGACTCTCTGCAGATTTACGACTATAGTTTCACTTTCCATACTATCCTGGCTTTTTTAACCTGCTTTTAGAGCTAAAGGACGAGTGGAGGATATTCAAGATTAGAAGGAAATGGAAAAGTTTTCTGTAAGTCACTGCTCATACTTTCTTGACATTTTCATCCTGCTTTTAATGCCAAAGGACGAGCGAAGGATTCAGAAAAGTGCGAATAAATGTAACACACTGGAAAAAGAGAGAAAACTGTGTAACTCCTTGGAAAACAGGAAAAAGAATTTGTGGAAAAGGCTTTAAAGAAAGAAAATCCTTTTACAGGATCGGAAACTACGGTTCACTTCTCAAATTTGCTTTGAAAGCGAGAAGAATTCAAAAAAGTGCGTAGGGTGAGAAAACTAAGTAACTTCTTGAAAAACTTGAGAAGGAATTTGTAGAAAAGGCTTTCAAGAAAGAAAATCCTTTTACAGGATCGGAAACTACGGTTCACTTCTCAAATTTGCTTTGAAAGCCAAAAAGGACGCGAGAAGAATTCAAAAAAGTGCGTAGGGTGAGAAAACTATGTAACTCCTTGAAAAACAGGAAAAAGAATTTGTAGAAAAGGCTTTAAAGAAAGAAAATCCTTCAACAGGATCGGAATCTAAGACTCACTTCTCAAATCTGCTTTGAAAGCCAAAAAGGACTGGAGAAGGATTCACAAAAGTGCGTAGGGTAAGAAAACTATGTCACTCCTTGAAAAACTTGAGAAGGAATTTGTAGAAAAGGCTTTCAAGAAAGAAAATCCTTTTACAGGATCGGAAACTACGGTTCACTTCTCAAATTTGCTTTGAAAGCCAAAAAGGACGCGAGAAGAATTCAAAAAAGTGCGTAGGGTGAGAAAACTATGTAACTCCTTGAAAAACAGGAAAAAGAATTTGTAGAAAAGGCTTTAAAGAAAGAAAATCCTTCAACAGGATCGGAATCTAAGACTCACTTCTCAAATCTGCTTTGAAAGCCAAAAAGGACTGGAGAAGGATTCACAAAAGTGCGTAGGGTAAGAAAACTATGTCACTCCTTGAAAAACTTGAGAAGGAATTTGTAGAAAAGGCTTTCAAGAAAGAAAATCCTTTTACAGGATCGGAAACTACGGTTCACTTCTCAAATTTGCTTTGAAAGCCAAAAAGGACGCGAGAAGAATTCAAAAAAGTGCGTAGGGTGAGAAAACTATGTAACTCCTTGAAAAACAGGAAAAAGAATTTGTAGAAAAGGCTTTAAAGAAAGAAAATCCTTCAACAGGATCGGAATCTAAGACTCACTTCTCAAATCTGCTTTGAAAGTCAAAAAGGACTGGAGAAGGATTCACAAAAGTGCGTAGGGTAAGAAAACTATGTCACTCCTTGAAAAACTTGAGAAGGAATTTGTAGAAAAGGCTTTCAAGAAAGAAAATCCTTTTACAGGATCAGACACTATGGCTCACTTCTCTAATCTGCTTTGAAAGCCAAAAAGGACTGGAGAAGGATTCACTAAAGTGCGTAGAGTGAGGAAACTATGTTACTTCTTGAAAAACTTGAGGAAGAATTTGAAGAAAAGGCTTTCAAGAAAAAGAATCCTTTTACAGGATCGGAAACTACGGTTCACCTCTCTAATCTGCTTTGAAAGACAAAAAGGACTGGAGAAGGATTCAGAAAAGTGAAGAATAAATATAACACCCCGAAAAATGTGGCAAAATAATTTGTAGAAAACTGAAAGGATTTCTGCCTTTTTACAGGCTTAGGAACAGTAACTCACCCCTCATATTCCATTGACCTTTTTAACATGCTTTTAAAGCCAAAGGACGAGCGAAGGATTCACAAAAACAAGTAGAATTAGAAAGCTGTGTAACACCGTGAAAAATGGGGAAAAGATTTGTAGAAAAATTGAAGAGCTTTTAAGAAAAATCAACATTTTTGCAGGATCATAAATTACAGCTTATCCCTTTTGAATCCTTAATCTTTTCTGAACCTGCTTTGAAAACCAAAGGACGAGTGAAAATTGCAGAAAAGTGCCTAAAGTGAAGAATATAATATTATAATGGTATGCAAAAAGAGAAAAAATCTCTTTACAGGCCTGGTAACTAGTATAGTTCATCCCTCATATTGTCCTGATATTTCGCCGACTGATTTTTGACATTAAAACCGTTTAAAAGAAACAGAATTTGATTTAGGATATCAAAATTTATACGGCATCATAAAATACAAAAAAAAAAGAAAAAATAGGATTGATTCGTCATTATAGAAATCTCCCATTGTTTCATAGCGTATAAAAAAAGATTATAATAATTTCTTTGGAAAACACAGCTCGTAAATATTAACCTTAAAACGTTCAACACACCGGAAACAATACGTAGTCGAACAATTTAAAATTCTAACTGTATTCGGTATTATATTTCAGTATAACTATGTCGTGGGTGTTCGACTCCAATAATGCTCATACCTTACGTTTCCTTGTTGTAATATTGCAATAGGTAATTAAAAATTAGTCGTCGAATGTGCCATTTTGAATTACGTCGCTTACCGGTACTGATAACAACGTACTCATAAATAGAACGCAAACAGGTGCGGCTTCAGTAAGAATTTTTTTTATTTGAAAATATCAAAATAATTTTTTTCTCAATGTGGAATTGTCTCCGGAAAGGAGTAGGGTCGTCTCCCGTTTTTGACAAGTAGATAGAGAGTGATAAGCTTTATTGAGGTTAATAATTTTATGGAATTTGGGTTTTATGGAGTTGAAATTTTGTATTTTTAAAAATAGAATACGGCCAGCTGCTTAAATCGTAAAAGGAGTAGCATTTTTTGGTGATTGGAAGATATATTCGAAAAACTGGAAACTACAAGACCACCAGAAAGGCGAACCATACTGGGGTGCGATAAAAGAAACAAGAGTAGTAAGTTGTTGAAGAATTATATAGAAGGATCAAGCAGTTTTGACACAGATTTAATGACAAAACAAGCAGAGGATGCTTTTTCCGCTGAAATGTCTACTATTCTGTCATTATTTCAGTGAAATAGAATGGAAAATGGTCCAGTTGAAAGCTAACTTTCGTTTTGAAGTATATTAGAGTGAATTTGTGCATTATTCAGTCTTCTTGTGTGCTTTTCAAGTAGAATTGAGGGTTTTTGACTTATTTTGAGAACGCTTGACTGTTCCGGACAGTAGTTACGTGAGATTGAGAGTTTTTGGATGAAATAACGTCGAATTGTGTTTCTTCCTACAGTTTTAAACTGTTTTCAGCGTTCTTTCGCGTTTTGGTCTGTATTTGAATGTAATTGGATGGAAAATGGTCCAATTGCAAGCTAACTTTCGCTTTGAAGTATATTCGAATGAATTTGTGCATTATTTAGTCTTCTTGTGTGCTTTTCAAGTTTTTTCAACGTTCTCTTGCGTTTTGGTCTGTATTTGGGTAAAATATAATGGAAAATGGTCCAATTGCAAGCTAACTTTCGTTTTGAAGTATATTCGAGTGAATTTGTGCATTATTTAGTATTTTTCTGTGCTTTTCAAGTGTTTTTAACGTTCTCCTGCGTTTTGGTCTGTATTTGAGTGGAATAGAATGGAAAATGGTCCAATTGCAAGCTAACTTTCGTTTTGAAGTATATTCGAGTGAATTTGTGCATTATTGAGTATTTTTCTGTGCTTTTCAAGTGTTTTTAACGTTCTCCTGCGTTTTGGTCTGTATTTGAGTAAAATATAATGGAAAATGGTCCAATTGCAAGCTAACTTTCGTTTTGAAGTATATTCGAGTGAATTTGTGCATTATTGAGTATTTTTCTGTGCTTTTCAAGTGTTTTTAACTTTCTCCTGCGTTTTGGTCTGTATTTGAGTAAAATATAATGGAAAATGGTCCAATTGCAAGGTAACTTTCGTTTTGAAGTATGTTCGAGTGAGTTTGTGTCTTATTCAATCATCTTGTATACTTTTTGAGTGGAATCAAGGGTTTTTGACTGTTTTCAGTGTTCTTTTACGTTTTGGTCTGTAATTGACCGAAATAGAATGGAAAATCGTCCAATTTCAAGCTAATTTTCGTTTTTAAGTATATTCGAGTGAATTTGTGCATTATTTAGTCTTTTTGTGTGCTTTTCAAGTGTTTTTAACGTTCTCTTGCGTTTTGGTCTGTATTTGAGTGAAATAGAATGGAAAATGGTCCAATTGAAAGCTAACTTCCATTTTGAAGTATATTTGAGTGAATTTGTGCATTATTCAGTCTTTTTGTGTTTTCAACGTTCTCTTGCGTTTTGGTCTATATTTGCGTGAAATATAATAGAAAATGGTCCAATAATTGCAAGCTAACTTTCATTATGAGGTATATTCGAGTGAATTTGTGCATTATTTAGTCTTCTTGTGTGCTTTTCAAGTGTTTTCAACGTTCTCTTGCGTTTTGGTCTATATTTGCGTGAAATATAATGGAAGATGGTCCAATAATTGCAAGCTAATTTTCGTTTTCAAGTATATTCGATTGAATTTGTGCATTATTTAGTCTTTTTTGTGTGCTTCTCAAATGTTTTCATCGTTCTCTTGCGACTCATCCATGTACTACACCACTGCTAACTGGTAAATTTTCCAAAACTTTCCATTCGTTTTGACTAGTTGTTTTCAACTTTCAAGGTTAGATTCAAACCATTTTAAAGAGTACCACTGGTGCTATAGCAGCATAATCGAGTGCCTTCTTCTCGAAATTACAAAAAGCTTAGCAGTAAAAAGTTAATATTAAGAGAGTTACATAGTTCATTAAAAATAGTAAACATTGCGTCGTTAGCATATTTATTAGGTAGAAAACAATGTTGAAATGTCGAGAAAATACAATAATAAAACTAAATGTTAAAGAAATAACAAATTCTACTTTTGTCCCAATTATTGAGTTATGTTGCTTGCCCTCACAATTATTATATTTTTGAATTTGGAATTGAAGAAAGTATACCAGAATTGAATGGGAGACAACTCGGTCATGTTCCTTTCAGAAAACAGGTAGTAACATCTGGTTCGGGAGACAACTCGAACCCGATCAAATATTTATTCAAGATAAAGTCTGTCATTTTTTTGAAATCTAATATGCTGTTATGGGCAATTCGTTATTAAATTTTAAATCATTATGAGATACAGGGTGTACAAGAAACTGGAACGGTTGCCAAATATTATTGGACGAAGTAGAACTCTACTTCTCAAAGATCAGATTTTTCAAATTATTGAGGAACATCAAGAAAAATTGTTCTACAAGTAATTGTAGGCCAAGACTCATCGAACATACTCTCTTATTGATGATAACTCCGGGCACTCGCATAAGACATGCCTGACAGTTCCATCTTCATGTTCACACATCCTGCATAGAGGTGTGTTCACTAGCCCCATAGTATGGAGGTGTTTCCTTAGTTGACAGTGGCCAGTCAGAAATCCTTCTGTTATACGTAGGTTTTTCCTGGTCATCGCCAAATATTTCTTCGGCGCCAGCTTGGGCATGGGTGTAGGGTTTAGCTCCACAATTGTCGTTAGGAAGTTGGTGTCTCTGGGTCGTAGAATTTTTAGTCCAGCGGCTTCCCTGGCTAAAGAATCGACAATGCGATTTCCTTTACTCCTGTCGTGCCCTTGAACCCACCACACATAGAATAATATTGTTATCTGCCGAGGCGTTAGCTAAATCTTGGTGGCACTCCAGTACTAGCCCCGATATAACACGTCTGCTCAAGGCTATCCTAGGTCAATAATGGAATAATTCAAATATTTTGTATACCCAGGACCAGGAGATTGTCTTTAAAGCATTTGCTGATTGAAATTACCTATCAAGATGAATTTATTTGAATTTAAATGCCTCAAATTTGGCTAGTAGTGGTAAAAAATGTAATACACCACTGTGGTGAAGACATTCATAATCCTTGTTCAGTCATAATAATAGTTTTCACCACCTTGGTGTATGATATACTATTATTGGAATGTTTTACAAAAAATTCGTCGTCGGAAGATGCTCAAGTATAGGATTTCAACAAATCGTTAATAAAATGTCTTTCAAACTATTTATACAGTAATAAACAACGTCATAATAATTCTTATCGGTTTTGTCGGGTGTACATCTACAAAAAAAACAGAGCTTAGAAAAATGGTCGATAACAATTTTTTTTTTAACATCCCAAATATTATAATATATTTCTCGAGATAATTTAGTGGGTTGAACCGTAAAACATTGAGAAATTTAATATTCCGAACGATGCTGATAAGAAAGGTCGAGAAAAAGGCCATATAGAATGTATAAACTTTTATTTTTAAAACGATACCAATGATTTTAAGAAAGTTTATAAAATAAAATTGTTACGTAAAAACAGAAATTTATAACTGGATCTGTTTGGGAAAGGAAAAGTTTGTTTAGTAAAATAATGATGAGAGATATAGAAGGCAAATTGATTATCATGTAGGATAGTCGATGATTCTGAAATGCCCTACCATGGGTACCAGGATACAGGAATAGAAAATAAGCTAGCATAGTAGGGGAGCGAGGGGCTTGTTGTAACAGGGGTAAGTAGTAACAGGCCCTTTTCACTAGGATCTTAAAGTATTTCTTTGCCTCGATTTAACCTATAAACCGCGCCGCATCATGTTGCCATAGCCAATGTCCTGCCGGCCAGTGCATTGGGGGGAAGTGTGCACGTGCTTCATTTCTGCCAGGTAATATAAAATAGTACTATCGTAAAATTTTGGTTTGCGTATTTAATATTGACTAATTTCAAACTTTCTATATCTTATTTCCATTCAAATTTATCTATCTCTGATAATGAGTAACAGTTTTTATGATTGCTAAATTGTTTAAATAGTTATCTTGATAAATGTTGAAAATCATACCAAAGGGTTAGTTGTAACAAAATCCCGGGGCTTTTTGTAACGTGATACTACATGCCACCAAATGTTGATTCTTACATAAGTATAATACTTTGTTAGATAGCTATTAAGAAGGGATAATTACGAGCATACCTTGAATAATTTAATCACTTTTACTCTGATTTAAAAGTGCCATGATGATTATAAGTAGTGTTTAACTAAATAAAACTGTTAATTACTTAATTTTCAAGTGTTGATTACTAAAAAAATGTATTTGAGTTGATTTTTGATAAGAATTACGTAATACTTACCTTAGAAAGATGTCAATTTAAAAAAAAAAACAAAGAATAAATGATTAGAGGTATTATTGTCGTTTTTTTTGTCGTTACTACTTGCCCCGGTAGATGTTACAACTTGCCCCAAGCACGAGGTAAGTTGTAACACCGCACTTCTAGAAAATAATTGATTGAAAAATAACGACCAATAGGTATGGTATTATTTTTACTTGATTTGGTAGAGGAAGAGTTACAGTATTCATCCATATTTATTTAGTAGAAATTTAATCAATGGATTTCAAGATATATTAGTTTTAATGAAAACTGTTACAACAAGCCCCTCGCTCCCCTACAAGAAATACAGGGTGTAACAAAAAGGAAGGTCATAAATCATACCACATATTCTGGGGATAAAAATAACTCAAGTTACAACTTGGCTGCAATTAGATATCGTCAGAAGCCATTGCTTTTCCAGAACATTCGGTTTTCGTTAGTAAAACGGTGCCGACTGTGTATTCAAAAAGGGGGGCCATTTCGAACATCTAATAAAAACTACAAATTTGTAAATAAATAAGATTCAATCAAAAATTTGGGACCCTCGAAAAACTTGAAAATTCATTGAATTTTTGTTACTCGAAATTTTTGAAGCATAGTGAAGAATATGCCATATCTCGATAAAAACTGATAATTGTAAAAAGTACTGAGGGGCAAAAAAGTTTCAAAAATTAAGTGTTTGCATAATGGTGCCACAATAAGCATTAAATTGTAACGTACACAAAAATTATGGGGGTTTAGGGGATCTTAACTCCCATAAATGTTAAACATGATGCTTCAATTTTTTTTGAGATGCTCTAATCATAAGAAAGCCACTTGTCAACTTTCATTATAATGTGATTTTATTAAAAAAATAACCAAATTATCTTGAATAGTTTCTCAGATCGAGAAGTACCAATGCAGCTCTAATCCCTCTGGGGGTCAAATTTGAAGTCACGGAGCAAAAAATGTTTCTAGTGAGTCGAGTTTCGATTGCCAGATGTTGTAGATTTGGAAAAATATGTCACTTTTCTCCTCCCATTTTCCACGCCACTGGCATTTGTAACTATTTTCAATAAATTTTGTATCCCTTGATATTTTTCACGTAAAAAACACATAACCATATAAAAAAAATTGTAGTTTTCAAGATATTTGATGTTTTCATGAAGTTTGCAACATCATTTTCAATAATAAAAGCACAAGTTTGGACAAATATTTTTGAGAGTCTTCTCCCAATGTTTAATATGCATTGCTGCTTCACAAATTAGTTTCTGATACAAATTTTAACCATTAGTAGTTTGAAAATTATTAAGAAATACAAAAAAGTATTTTTTTCATTTTATTATTAAAAAATTAGGTTGCAAACTTCATGAAAACATTAAATATCTTGAAAACTACACATTTTTTTATATGTAAAGGTTATGTGTTTTTCACGTAAGAAACACTAAGGAATACAAAATTAATTAAAAATAGCTACAAATGCCAGTGGCGTGAAAAATAGGAGGAGAGAAGTGACATATTTTTCCAAATGTTCACCACTGGATCAAGAATTGACAAATGTTTTTCCATCAAAATATGCCTTTTTACATTTAAAAACATCCTGCCAAATATCAAATCAATTCATTCATCCATTTGAAAGTTATCAAATAAAAACATTTAAATTTAAAGTAAATGAGCTGGACCCCTCAATCCCTATATCATATTGTCCAATTTTACGAGAGGTATCTATATGCAAACGTTGTAAGTGTCATTTGGAAACACCCTGTATAAATTCCGTTATATATTTATTGAACAAAAGAGCGCGTGTAAAGTTCACCAACAAAACGAATACAATGTCACACGGGGAAAAATAGCGAGTGAGAGAGAACTCTCGTCTTATCGAAAAGTCCAGGAAGTCCGTTGCCTGCATGGAAGGATAATATGGCTTTATGTTTGTCGCCTTTATCTTGATCACAATCACAACAAATATAATAACATTTTTCTTATCACTTATAATATTTACCCAAATGCCAAAAGTTATCGGAATAAAACACCAACGACTGGGAGTTTTTGTTGTCTAAAAATAAACCTTCTACATCTAAAATCTCTCGAGAAACAGTTCTCGAGAGGTTTCACGTTTAAATACTCGATAATAAATTAAGTGTAAAGTGATATAGTTTTTTTTTAATGAATAAGTACTGGAGTAGAAGAAAACTGTGTAAGTTTTAATTTACGTATTTAATTAGCTACCTTGTATATATCAGTATCAACACAACTAAAAAATTTGTTTGATCTGTCATAATAATAATCTCAAAATAACAGTAAATGCGCTACCAAAACTTGTAACATAATCCTGAAATTGGTAAACATGTGTAGGATGAAGCCCAAAGTATAAAACTCAATGCTTAATTTTCAATTTGTTCAATTACAATAAAAAATTCTATATATTTTGCACAAAACACTCACTACACTATTTAAAATCTTCTGTATTATCTCACAAGGTCCCCCGACTGGATTTAGGTAGTTAAAGATTGATAAGAAATAAGTATATCCGATTAGTTTCAATATCTTCAATGTTTTTAGTAATCCAACATTGGTAAAGTGCACCAATTGGGAAAAGTAGAATTCGATAGATGGCGCTCCGAAATGTCAATGTCATCCTAGCAGCGAGTAAAACAAATCAGCTGTCGTATAAGCCCTTTGATATTTAAGTGGTTTTAGTTATTTTCAGTGTGTGTTTTGTGAAACTTTTGCTTTTTCTTTGATTGTGCTTTAGTATTTTGTGTTGTTGAACTAAATTTTGACTCCTAATATTTTTATTTTTGGAGTAATAGGTATGGTTGATATTTGTCAAAAATAAAACAAGCTTAGGTCTGATTTCGTGTTTTTATTTTATTTTTGATATACTAAAAGCATTTAGGACACATGTGACCCATTTGACATCCTCCCGAGGAGTTGTCCTCCTGGGTCTTGTCCTTCAGTTTCATCTTCCTGTTCACACATCCTGCTTAGAGGTATGTCCACTAGCCCCATAGTATGAAGGTGTTTCCTTAGTTGACAGAAATCCTACTGTTGAACGTAGGTTTTTCCTGGTCATCGCCAAATATTTCTTCTACGCCAGCTTCCCAGGGTGCTGCATCCTTTAACTCCATCCCATATCTTGGTGACACTCTACCACTTGCCCCCATATAACACGTTGTATGTTCAAGGCTATAGGGCTTGTCCACTAATAGTGCAGATTGTTATGTTTTTGCCAGAAATGTCTGCTCTGGTTGGTTCTTTTGTGGCAATTGAGATACCAGCCAGTTCTGTTTGAACCATTCACAAGGCTAAGTGCTCTGAAGTAAACTCCACATCCTGAACCTTCTTTCATTTTTGAGCCATCTGTATATTATGTTTATTGTATTTGCAGCATCTGAGTTTACGTTCTATTTTATTTTATTCAATAATTTCATCCTTCTGTGGTCTTAAAACTTTTTTTTCTTAAAATACCGAATTAATTGTACAGTCTTGTAATTTTTTTTTTTCATTTTATAAAATCGTGTTCGAGAGTGGAAAACAATCACACCCATAAATATTTTTAAGCATTTTGTTATTCATATTTTATGTTCTTGTTGTAACTAGGTATATAACAACTACCTGTTGCATGAAACTATAAATTTACGAGTTTGTTTCACCTCAACTTGCTTTGCTGCTAATTTTAATATTTCCTGATATCAGATCCGTAACGGAATGTTTTTCTTCTTTTTTGAAATTTTTGCTTTTCAATATTTTGAAATAATTAATATGAGGGGTGAACTTTTTTTTGGCAGAAACCAGTTTAGGGTTTTTTCATTATGAAGATGCCTCCACAAACACAAAATCACAAAATTTTTTCCGCGGAAATGCATCATTTTCCGACTCGAAAATAACTGAAACCATTTACAAGAAAACTTTTTAATGCTTTATATTTCAAACACTTTCCTAAACATAACTACGCAAAAGAACTTCTGCGGAAATATGTGACCAGGTGTTATTTTGTACAGATGGTTGTGCCTTGCAGATAAATGAAAACTTCCTTTTCCCAAAAAATTTCTCTTATTCAATTTTTGATGTGTTATTAACCCTTCATTAGTCACGTGGTGTTTTGTCACATGGTTGCTCGCGCGGGCTACAATAGTAACGCATTTGAATTTTGACTAATCTCACTTCTAAAAATGGAAATAATGCAACCTTTTGTTGATATATGCCACATTAATACAGGGAATACAACAAATTAGGATAAAATGTGATCTATGGGCTTCAGAAAACAAAATATACAAAAATCGCATACTTACATTTGAAAAAATCAATCTATTGGAAAAACAACGTTATTTTATTTATAAATAAGAAAATAACAAAATGTAGGGTAGAACAATATAAAAAACAGATACCTAAGTATAAACTGCAACAAAAAACATAACTTACACTGCACGAAAAATGAAATACAAAGCTGCAAAAAAGGACAAAGTTTCAAACAGGCAACCAACATATAGTGTTCTTTGCACACCTGGCGATTACATTTGACACATGTGATTCTTGTAGATTTGTCCTTATTTCTTGGGCAAATGGAACAACGTCTAGCACTTTTATTTGGCCTAACAGGCACTTCTGGTACCAGTTTTTCTAGACCCAACAATTCTCGTGCACGTCTTTTTGTTGATATCGGTTATACGGCCAAAGAAGATCCAAATTTCAGTGGAATTATCAAAATACAGGTACTATATCAATTACTAGGTGGTACTAACCAAAAAATATTTTCTTGAAACAAAAAAATTGAGGAAACACCAATAAAATGCTTTAATAAAAACTGTTACGACTTTGGTCGCGTGGGCTACGCTCGTAGCCCAGTGAAAATTAATCATTAAATATATCGGAAAGCCGTGATTTATAGCGAGTGGGTGTTTAGCCACTGTTAGATTTATGTCTAAACGACAGCTACTGAAAGACGTGCGAATGTAGCGTCTCCCATCGTTTGATTATCTCCCTTCAAATTGGAGTGGGCTACGAGTGTACCCCGCGCGACTACCGAAGGGTTAAAATATAAACCTGAAAATATTAAGTTAAGTTTAATCCTCTTCCCGACCTTTAACACACATCAATGAATAATATCTATTCCTATCAGCTTAATATCGTTAAAAATCACAAGACACAAACCTGCACTATGATTCCTGGCCCTCCAATTTTCGGAAGAGATGCCTGTATTGAAGTAAAAGCACTGGTAACCATCTCCCGACAATACTTGAACGTTCTTGTACATGCCTTTTTACAGAGTCGCCGATTAAAGTTCGAATCAATCTAAATCTACAATATATTTTATCATAAATGAAAATGGTATATTTCCGCAAGAAGTTTTTTGCTTGGTCGAGTTTAGAAAATTGTCTAACATGTTTGTTATGACTTAACATATTCTTTCAATAATTAGTGGACTGTATTCTATGGTTTTATTATAACTATAACATTTTTGAACAAACAGATATGAATTGAGTATAACAACAAAAAAAAAAATTAATAGCAGTCACTGTGGTCTAGTCAGTAGGGTGATCTCGCTTGATCTCACCTCACCGAGTCGTTTCTCTCAGGGAGGTAAGTAGGGGTAAGGTCTTCTACCGGCGACGTTGTCACTATGTATAATATTTCTGATAGATCAGACAATGTTAAACAGAAACGTATTTCCTTGTAACTGGTTTTTGTTATTCTAAAGTCGGAAAAATGAAAATTATGCATTTCCGCAAAAAAATCGAGTCTTTCTGTTTGAAAAACATTCCTAATGGTAAATAAACGGATATTTCTTATGCATAAACGGTTTCAGCTAAACGAAATTTGGTCCGAAAACTCGATACCCTGTATATACATATTGTATCGTAATTTATTTTAATTTTTTTCGTTTTCTATGACTAACTCGATTTAAGCGTTGCATTTTTTCATCTCGTAAATTTCCTATAATGGATGTTAAGACATAAAAAGCATAAAATTGAATTTGTTTAGATATTATGGATAAATCACTCGAAAAACCGATTATAGTGTGGTAGGCACTTAATGAGCGTTTCGACATTCGATCCTTCATTCAACCCTATTCCCATTTTTTAAATGACGACTTCGGTTGCTTAATGGGATTTTAAAGTTTTTTTTTATTTATTTTACTAAATTTCTAATATCTCAGGAGTTCACAACAAAATATTGAGAGATTATAGAGAGGGTGATGATAATACCTTGTTTTAAGTCCACAAGGGTTGTCAGATTTTTAGAAATTTTGGTTTGCGGTTGGAGGTGAAAATTTCGCTTTAACACTTATGTTACTCTAGAGAAGATCTGACCGTTGGAAAGATCTAGTAGGGCTTAGACAATCGAAGATTCTTCTGGGTGACTACAACCTGTTGAGTCAAAGTAAAACTGCGCTAAGAGTTTTAACAGGGATCCTGAAGGGACATTGTCGACTAAAAAGGCACCTGAAAAGCTTAAAATTGTGGAGGATGAATCCTAGAGAATCCTAGAGCACAATACCTGGGAGATTACTGGATAGAAGAGGAACATTTACCTTGAAGTTGAAGCCTGCAGATGTCCCAAAATTCCTCCTGGAAATAGGACTGGACTAAAGGAGCTACTAGTATCAGAGACTCTCATCAGAAACAAAGTAGAAGTAAGGAGGCACAATAGATCTTTCAGGTCTCAGTGACTGTTACTCCAAAAATACATACATACAGGGGAGATATAAAGGGGATGAATTATGTAAAAGAAATTGCAGCAAAAACAAAAGAAAATTGATAGGGAAAGTGATAATAATACACAAAACAGTCTAAAAATATCTCAGTGCTACTCCACTGTTAAAAATTATTTGCTTACTATGACTCAGTAATAAAGCAATAAATACGGGGCTATTTAAATTCCTTTAGAATTCTAAATAGTTTCTTAATTTTTTTGTGTGTACCTAAGCTACTTAGCAACAAAGGAAAGATCTTATTTGGTATTTATCCTTCATAACATCTGTATTGATTATGTACAATAAATAAAGTAGAAACTAAACAATTAATTTGTTTTCAATTATTATATTATTGAGTATTTTAGTTTTATTGATGTTTACAGAATATGAAAAATCGAAATATTTCAATTTTTTTGGTTTTCTATATTATAAAAAGACGGTATACAGGGTGTTTTCAAATGACACTTACAACGTAAAATTGAACAAATGATATAAGGATTAAGGGGTCCAGCTTATTTAGTTTTTGAAATACGGGGTGTTGAAGTTATAAAACTTTAAATGTTTTTATTTGATAACTTTAAAATGGATAAATAAATTGATTTGACATTTGGCAGGTTGTTTTTAAATGTAAAAAAAGGCATATTTTGATTAAAAAAAAATTGTCAATTCTTGATCCAGTGGTGTACATTTAGAAAAATATGTCACTTTTCTTATCCCATTTTTCACGCCACTGGCATTTGTAGCTATTTTTTTTCACGTAAAAAACACATAACCTTTACATATCAAAAAATTTGTAGCTTTCAAGATATTTAATGTTCATCAAAATAAACCTTTTTACATTTAAAAACAACCTGCCAAATGTCAAACCAATTTATTAATCCATTTAAAAGTAATTTTTATAACTCCAACACCCCGTATTTCGAAAAGTAAATGAGCTGGACCCCTCAATCTTTATATCATTTTGTCCAATTTTATGAGAGTTATCTACATGCAAACGTTGTAAGTGTCATTTGAAAACACCCTGTATATAGGAGAAGATCGTATTATTTTATCTAGCGTGTATGACGTATGTCGTGGACAAAGTATAATATTCTACTCGCACACAACTTATTTCGTGCGCTCGTTGATATTTTATGTATAGCTGGGCCATACGAACGTGCTCTGCGGGGCGCTGCACACTTCTCCCCCCTTGACTATCAAAAAATATTACTAAGCCATGATTTTAACGAGATAGAATTGCTGCATTTAGTCCAGTTCAGCGTGGCATTCAGTACGTTTTCGGGTGTGTTTTTGTTTGTGTGTATTGTTGACAAATAATTATTTAAACTGTGAACCATGGAGGAGATCTTCAATTTAATTGATGTGAACAGATTTTTTAAATATTCGAATGAAGAAAAAGTAGAATTAGAAGTGAAAGGTAGGATATAAACTGGTATGAGTAGAGGCACACGACCACCTAATAATAAGTCAATATTTCACCTCCTAACCAAAAGTATATGGTACCCATATATCTACTAGAGTGAATTATATGGTTCATAATACACTGGAGTGTATTATGGTTCATAATACACATACTAGAGATGGAGGTATTCAATCTGTGTATTTTGTTCAGGAAATTTGTTTCTGAAATATATCGTATCAATAAATTATTGTAATTTTTAGTATTTATAATTTTCATAACGATATTTTCTACTATTTCAAAACAATATATTTATAACGGTACATTGTATTGATACTTTACACAATATTGTTCATCTCTATGTCAAATTATTCGATGTAGCTAACAAAACATTTTGAGGTTAGTAATACCAAATCGTTACCGACTTTTATTTAATAAAGAAATTGAGTGTCGTGAACAAAATATAGTATTCTACTCGCAATTTATGGTCAATATTCACTCACTCATCGTGAATAATAGCTATCATAAATTCTTCGTTTGATAATAGTATATTCTTAAACGAGTGAAGAATGTTGGCTATTATTTACGCGGATGAAGTTTCATCCAAGTGAATATTACTACACAAGTAAAAGACTATACTTTCTCCACGACTAAAAGAAGAAAGCTTCCAGTGAGGATCGAACCCCAATCGTCCGCGCCAGAGTCAACTATTCCTACCACTAGGCTATAGAGCATGTTTATTTCCAAAAAGGGATACGTAACATACAGTTTTCTATCATTATTTTGACGTTTCAAACGACGCGCTGTCAGAATCGATTTGCATTATTTGGTATTTGACGTTTTAAAAGAGACGATTTGATTTATCCAACTTTAAAATGATTTCCAGTAATTACCATTCTTAATCACACACCCGGTACTACATTATCTAATATTTGCTCCTCATTTTCGTAGTGTGCTTTGGTATTCACTTATCACATTTTCACGATAAAATATTATCACTTGATACCTATATCTACACTGACCTATCCACCTATAATAAATTGTCGTTGAAATTATATTAACCCATCCAAAAATAAAGGTTTCAAATTCATATAATCCACCTGTATGTGAGGGATAATATTGTTCAACACAACTCTGGTTTCTGGCACTGAGTACACGCTTCGATGACCGCGCACAATTTTTCTTTCTCTCTCTTTCAAGCAGTTCTGCAAAGGTCGCAGTGGGATAGGACAAAGAGCCACTACAATTCTAATACCTACCTATAAATTCGTATACCAATGTTTTGGATTGTGCGTATTATTATAATAGAACTATTTTTTGACATATCCCGTACTTTATAGCATGAATTTTGCAAATTTATATAATTATTTAATAAATTTTGTTAATAATGACCTATACCATTCGTTTTTGACTTTTGATCTGTTGTTTATAGATGAACTTTTACTGATAATTTGCGCAATTTGAATTATCTCTCGTAAGAAAAACGAAATTTGCAAATATATAAATTAATTGATTAGATCTCTTTACCATATTAGCTTCGCTTCATTAGACAATATAATTCCGATACACAAGAAAGTAAAGATTGTAGATAGCGATAAAAACCTAATTATCACCGGCGCATTCGCCAAATTTGAAAAAAAAAACATTTCGGTCAATTTTCCATTCTTTACTTCAAAAAGATTATAATTAGTTATATTATTATACAAATTATACAGAATCATGTATGTAGATTACTAACAATACACTCTTGTTTTGTAGGTGCATATGGAGAAGATTCTAGGCAACAATACAGTCCCGCCTCCCAAAACGAAGGGGCGGAACCGTCCCCCCACTCGAGAGCAGCCACTCCCATGGAAGGTCTCTCATACACGGACGTCGAACAAGATAATTATCAAACTCCAGTTAGAACAGATGAAAGGTATATGTCGTTTACTTTGGAGGTAAGAAATTTTTTTGCGTACTATATTTTTTCTACGACCCAAAAAAAAGCCGAACGAATTTTACGAGGGGAGATTTAATTGTTTTAGGTTCCATTAGAAGCCAATGGCACTGATTACCTTCAGCTCGGACCTACGATTGCAAATGGTTCACCTACACAAGATAGCGGCAGTCCTAGTCCCGGTTATACTCTATCAACAATAAATTCCGGAGATGATCATCATTCCACAATCGAAGGATCTCAACTAACACAGCTTACCAGCCACATAAGTTACGCTGGCGTCGGAATGAATTCTCCAGGGGGGAATATATCTAGGTAAGTACCCACCCCCTATAAGTATATTCTTCTAGATAACCACTTTCGGATTAGAAAGTTATAGCGATAAGCTCTTCTGTTCGTCGAAAATTCTCAGCAGTACTCAAACGTTATTTTTACCTCGCCTTAACACCTGAAATTTTGTCGTTTTTCTTAGGACCGTATAGACCCAACATAATCTATAAGATACTCATTCTACATATGAAAATTACGACCATTTTTAGTGACCTAAGTCGTTTGCGAACCAGTGCACATAGTCGAATACGCCAATTTAGTGAGGCAATCTCATACTTTTTTTGACTTTCACTTAAACCTAAAAGACCTATTATGTCATAAAGACTCAGAGGCTATAAGAGCTCCTTAGAGCTTGGAGCTCAGCTTAGACAAATCTTCCTTTTCTCTCCAGGAGCCTCCCAGGTATTGTATACCCAGAGATTTGTAGTAACATGCACTCCCCAAGCTGGTGAAAAAGTTTCTCCCACGATTCCACAACTTTGCATGCTATCTCACACCAATTTAAGCTTATAGGAGTACTCATCTAGTCTAGGTGGCTATAAGAGCTCCTTAAGTTCTTATACCTGGAATTTTTGGCTAACCACATGTTTCAGCTTAGACAAAGCTACCTTTTCTCTCCAGGAGTCTCCAAATTTGAGTTTTTTGATGAACTCTTCTAGTCTCAGTGGCTATAAGAGCTCCTTAAGTTCTTATACCTGGAATTTTTGGATAACCGCATGTTTCAGCTTAGACAAAGCTTCCTTTTCTTTCCAGGAGTCTCCCAATTTGAGCGTTTTGATGAACTCATCTAGTCTCAGTGGCTATAAGAGTTCTTTAAGTTCTTATATTTGGAATTTTTGGTTAACCGCATGTTTCAGCTTGGGCAAAAGCTTCCTTTTCTGTCCAGGAGTCTCCCAATTTGAGCTTTTTGATGAGCTCATCTAATCTCAGTGGCTATAAGAGCTCTTTAAGTTCTTATACTTGAAATTTTTGGTTACCCGCATGTTTCAGCTTAGACAAAGCTTCGTTTTCTCTCCAGGAGTCTCCCAATTTGAGCTTTTTTGATGAACTCATCTAGTCTCAGTGGCTATAAGAGCTCCTTAAGTTCTTATACTAGGAATTTTTGGTTAACCGCATGCTTCAGCTTAGACGAAGCTTCCTTTTGGCTATAAGAGCTCCTTAAGATCTTATACTAGGACATTTTGGTTAACCGCATGCTTCAGCTTAGATAAATCTTCCTTTTTTCTCCAGGAGTCTCCCAATTTGAGCTTTTTGATGAACTCATCTAGTCTCAGTGGCTATAAGAGCTCCTTAAGATCTTATACTAGGAATTTTTGGTTAACCGCATGCTTCAGCTTAGATAAATCTTCCTTTTTTCTCCAGGAGTCTCCCAATTTGAGCTTTTTGATGAACTCATCTAGTCTCAGTGGCTATAAGAGCTCCTTAAGATCTTATACTAGGAATTTTTGGTTAACCGCATGCTTCAGCTTCGATAAATCTTCCTTTTTTCTCCAGGAGTCTCCCAATTTGAGCTTTTTGATGAACTCATCTAGTCTCAGTGGCTATAAGAGCTCCTTAAGTTCTTATACTAGGAATTTTTGGTTAACCGCATGCTTCAGCTTAGACGAAGCTTCCTTTTTTCTCCAGGAGTCTCCCAATTTGAGCTTTTTGATGAACTCATCTAGTCTCAGTGGCTATAAGAGCTCCTTAAGTTCTTATACTAGGAATTTTTGGTTAACCGCATGCTTCAGCTTAGACGAAGCTTCCTTTTTTCTCCAGGAGTCTCCCAATTTGAGCTTTTTGATGAACTCATCTAGTCTCAGTGGCTATAAGAGCTCCTTAAGATCTTATACTAGGAATTTTTGGTTAACCGCATGCTTCAGCTTAGATAAATCTTCCTTTTTTCTCCAGGAGTCTCCCAATTTGAGCTTTTTGATGAACTCATCTAGTCTCAGTGGCTATAAGAGCTTCTTAAGTTCTTATACTAGAAATTTTTGGTTAACCGCATGCTTCAGCTTAGATAAATCTTCCTTTTCTCTCCAGGAGTCTCCCAATTTGAGCTTTTTGATGAACTCATCTAGTCCTAGAGGCTATAAGAGCTCTTCAAGTTCTTATACTTGGAATTTTTGTATAACCGCATGTTTCAGCTTAGACAAATCTCCTTTTTCTCTCCAGGAGTCTCCCAATTTGAGTTTTTTGATGAGCTCATCTAGTCTCAGTGGCTATAAGAGCTCCCTAAGTTGGTTAACAGCATGTTTCAGCTTAGACAAAGCTTCCTTTTCTCTCCAGGAGTCTCCCAATTCGAGTTTTTCGATGAACTCATCTAGTCTCAGTGGCTATAAGAGCTCCTTAAGTTCTTACATTTGGAATTTTTGGTTAACAGCATGTTTCAGCTTAAAAAAAGCTTCTTTTTCTCTACAGGAGTCTCCCAATTTGAGTTTTTTTATGAACTCATCTAGTCTCAGTGGCTATAAGAGCTCCTTAAGTTCTTACATTTGGAATTTTTGGTTAACAGCATGTTTCAGCTTAAAAAAAGCTTCTTTTTCTTTACAGGAGTCTCCCAATTTGAGCGTTTTGATGAACTCATCTAGTCTCAGTGGCTATAAGAGCTCCTTAAGTTGGTTAACCGCATGTTTCAGCTTAGACAAAGCTTCCTTTTCTCTCCAGGAGTCTCCCAATTCGAGTTTTTTGATGAACTCATCTAGTCTCAGTGGCTATAAGAGCTCCTTAAGTTCTTATTCTTGGAATTTTTGGCTAACCGCATGTTTCAGCTTAGACAAAGCTTCCTTTTCTATCCAGGAGTCTCCAAATTTGAGTTTTTTGATGAACTCATATAATCTCTTCTCTCTAAGCTCTTTAAGTTCTTATTCTTGGAATTTTTGGTTAACCGCATGTTTCAGCTTAGACAAAGCTTCCTTTTCTCTCCAGGAGTCTCCCAATTCGAGTTTTTTGATGAACTCATCTAGTCTCAGTGGCTATAAGAGCTCCTTAAGTTGTTATTCTTGGAATTTTTGGCTAACCGCATGTTTCAGCTTAGACAAAGCTTCCTTTTCTATCCAGGAGTCTCCAAATTTGAGTTTTTTGATGAACTCATCTAATCTCTTCTCTCTAAGCTCTTTAAGTTCTTATTCTTGGAATTTTTGGTTAACCGCATGCTTCAACTTAGACAAATCTTCCCCTTCTTTCCAGGAGTCTCACAAGTATTGTGTACTCAGTGACATGAGCTCCCCAAGCTGGTAGAAAATTTGCATGCTTCCTCACACAAAATTGAGCTTTTTGTAGTGTTCATTCCTAGAACATCAGTCAAAACTCTTAATCAACCTTATGCATTCGTTGTCACCTCATTTGTCTTCAGTTTTCCAGAAGCGTTTCAAGTTTGGAACGCCTCAATGGGTTACTTAGGTCCAAGTTGCCAACCCAAAAATTTTTATATTTTTGTACCATTGCTCATATTATTTATCCTTAAGCTGGGCCTCGACGCTTAAAATTAGGTAATTTCATGCAAATATTGATAATTGACTGGATGATATGTTGGAGCATCTGATTCCACCCCCTTCTTTGCTATTTCGTTATTCTTTATTATGTAAGTTCTAGCTTATTGACCTTGACTTTATTATGGAGTGAATAAGCGTTATACAGTTTTTGTGAGACATTCTTTATAATACAAAGCCGTGTATATTTGGTTTAACCCCAAGTTATTAAAATAACTGAATATTTAGTCAAACCGTAAAACAGGAAAAGTCAATAAGTGTGATAAGAGCACTTCCTGTTATTGCTAAGTAGGCACTGTCGTATATACAAATTAGATTTTTTATTATTTTTATTGTTAAATATATTGAAAATTGACGAATTTTTCAAGTTAAAATGAGTGTTTGGTAGTGGTTGAAGAAGGGGAGGGGGATACAAAAAGAGAAAATAGTTTTTTTCCTAATAAACAGTCAAATATTCATGTTTTTGATGGTAATTTCTAAAAAGCCACAAAAGTTTATTTAGAGTTCTTAAAATAACCTTTTTGGTGTGCGTAAAGTCTGCATCCCATTTTGAATAATGTAATTTCCCCCGATTGATAAGTCGCGCTTTAAGCACACACCAAAAAGATTATTAAAAGATTGTAAGATTCCACCCGGTCTAACAAGTTAAATAAACTCGAAAAAAAATGTTTCAGCCTGTATAAAAATTCACCGTCGATACCTATATGGGTGGGAACTATAGTTGTACATTTCCCATGATACATGGTCGGAAGGTATGAAAGTAGTTCTGTTCGGTGGGTTCATTTAAATGTTTATTGTTATCTAAATAACGAGCACATTACCCTGCTTTTCTGATAAGAACACCCGCATAAACTTAATAAATGCAGGCGAAACAAGAAACACTTTTATAAATATTGTAAACGACGCGCAAAGAAATTGTCATCGGTGGTAAATTAATTTTTTATGAACAATATTTTGTGTTTTCAATTAATGTTGATTTTTTTCAACGGAACACTCTGTATATTTTTATCGTATGTGAAAGATGAATTTTACTTTTTTGCTTAGACATAATTTTTTTTTATAAATTTCCTACTAAATTATTTATATCTAATTTTATTCGTTTTAAGTTGGCCAAGTTTTAATTTAGAATTTTATAACAATAATTGATTTAGAAAATCCTACCTTTAATCATGCTGGCTGGAATTTGTTGGACTCACCTGAAAAATAAATGAAAATTAATGTATTATTGTATGAAAAATTACTTTCAACATAACCCTCGTAAAAACATTTTTTTTTTCTAAAAAGCTGATATTTCACTCCTTTTTAATAAAATGTCAATAAATAAGAAAAAATTTGCCTTTTAGAGGACCAATCTAGTGGAAACTAAACATTTGTGTGAGATTTGTGTTATACGAAGGAAATAAGAAATGTTACTTTTCATTATTGGCTGCAAAACGAACTTCTTGTCAAAAGCAGCGCCATGTAAAATACAGGCAATAACAGAAAAATGTTTCACATATTTCTCTGAAAATGACACAAATTTCAGATATGTTTTAGTTCTATTACATAGGCACGGAATTATAATATGTTACATTGGTCATTTAACATATTATATTATCTAGAACACTGTTTACAATCTCACGCGCATTTCGATAACCAATTCATATTTTTCATAGACTCAAGGTAAACTAATATACATATAAGTTAAAATAGTGTAAAGTGTTAGAGCGATTTCAGACGAGATACTTTGTGGCCGGCTAATAGTGTCTGAAAAGAATCGTGCGGCGAAAATTACATTGATATGAATAGACTCATTCATACGAGACACAGATAAGGAATACGTGGTGTTTAATGTATTTTTCAGACACTTTTTCAGACACTTTGTGACCGATTAATAGTGTCTGAAAAGAATCGCGCGGCGAAAAATACATTGATATAAATAGACTACTCATTCATATGAGACACAGATAAGGAATACGTGGTGTTTAATGTATTTTTCAGACACTTTGTGGCCGGCTAATAGTGTCTGTAAAGAATCGTGCGGCTAAAAATACATCAATATAAATAGACGCATTTACACTAGACACAGATAAGGAATACATGGTGTTTAATGTATTTTTCAGACACTTTGTGGCTGGCTACTAGTGTCTGAAAAGAAATGCCGCCGCTAAAAATACATTAATATAAATAGACACATTTACACGGGACACAGATAAGAATTACGTGGTGTTTAATGTATTTTTAGCAGCGCGATTTTTTTCAGACACTTTGTGGCAGGCTACTAGTGTCTGAAAAGAAATGCCGCCGCTAAAAATACATTAATATGAATAGACACATTTACACGGGACACAGATAAGGATTACGTGGTGTTTAATTTATTTTTAGCCAGGCGATTTTTTTCAGACACTTTGTGGCCGAATACTAGTGTCTGAAAAGAATCGTGAGGCTAAAAATACATCAATATAAATAGACGCATTTACACTAGACACAGATAAGGAATACATGGTGTTTAATGTATTTTTCAGACACTTTGTGGCTGGCTACTAGTGTCTGAAAAGAAATGCTGCCGCTAAAAATACATTAATATAAATAGACGCATTTACACTAGACAAAGATAAGGAATACGTGGCGTTTAATGTATTTTTAAGAGCGCGATTTTTTTCAGACACTTATATTGTGACCATTTACTAGTTGTCAGTCAGTTCCGTCATTTGTAAGAAAGTCAGGAACGATATTTTGTATATTTCGATGACTTTATCAGTAAAAAGGCTATCTCGGAATTCTATGATTTCACTAAAGCAAGGTACCTACTGACCGGGTACGGCCTACAAACGGATTTGTGTAAATAGTCCTTAATAGTTCCAAAATTTCCCATCTCGTAACTTCTACAGTTTCCAAAATTGCAAAGTAGCTGCGACCTTTTAAAATGTTCAACCTGTATTGTATTGCATTAATTTTTTTTCCGAGTTCGGAGATATACATATGAAAAAATGATTTCCTAAAACTCTTCCCCTGTATATTTGATATTGTAATTTAAAATTGTGCATTTCATCAAGATCGGTCTCGGTTACATGGAAATGTGAGTTGGTAACAGGCAAAATGTTTGAAATAAAAAATTGGGTAGGCGTTTAAGGCTCTCCTTCGCACGCTGTTACACAACACTCGCTATATTATTGTTTTGCTGATGCCGAGTTTTATCAGATAATATTACATTGAACCATACAGACATAAAACGACTTCTCTCCATGGAATGTTGCATAAAAAAAAGACAATAAGCGGAATTTTTTTCGAAAAAAAAATCGTTTAGCAGGTGACCTATATTTCATAATTATAATAAATAATAACGCTCAAATTATTTTTACATATTTAGCTACATAATGATATGTATTCTACACACCAGTGAATAATGAAAAATAATTCACTCTCGTTAGCCAATCACATTCTATAATTATCAGCATTCACGTTTAAATGAAGTAAAATGGATAAATCAAATCGTCTCTTTTAAAACGTCAAATACCAAATAATGCAAATCGATTCTGACAGCGCGTTGTTTGAAACGTCAAAATAATGATAGAATCATAATTTTACGTATTATTTAGAGAAAAAATAAACAACAGTAGTTATATTTACTTATAGCTCCCAATTATCATTTATAAATGTAAGGGTTTCGATTAAAACTGTATGTTACGTATCCCTTTTTGAAAATAAACATGCTCTAAAGCCTAGTGGTGGAAATAGTTGACTCTGGCGCGGACGATTGGGGTTCGATCCTCACTAGAAGCTTTCTTTTTTTAGTTGTCGAGAAAGTATAGTCTTTTACTTGTGTAGAATGGCTAATATTCACTTGGATGATTCCAAAACTCACTCGTTTTGGAAACTTCATCCGCGTGAATAATAACCATAATTCTGCACTCGTTGAAGAATTTACTATTCCACTACTAGCTGTAAAGTTGACAATTACTACTTCTTCTAGTTAACTGAGAATTTGTTGGCAGGCTATTTCCAATTGGCAACAAGTTTGAATAAAATATGTCAAATTATTTTCTAATTCATGGAACTCGCGAGTTATTATTTGAATAGATTATTTTTTGATTCACAAATTCTTTGGTTAAGGTCTTAAATTGTCTCAATATATAGACTGATTACTTATTGGAGTATTTTCTGAAATATTTTTTGTTATTTCTGCATCAGAAGAGGTACTAAATGGATAATTTTCACCCATTTTATATATCGCGTTGACACAATTAGGTAATTATCTGACATTTGCAAGGCAAATAAAAGCCACAGTGATTATTCTCGATAATAATAACAAGAAATCTATTCCAACTATAATAATGACATAATTGGTTCAAACTTACCCTTGTGAAAAATAAAGAAGCATTTTATTGGTTTTAAGAAACGTCAAAAAATAATCAATTGTCCAAAATGTATCCCCAAAAATTTAACAAAATAATATTAATTAACAAAAATTAACAAACGAAACACATAAAACAAAATGCGTTGAAAAGATTTAGAGGATTTGTCCGAATTACTACATGTCTCGTTCCAAATGGGGTTTCGTTGCAATCTGGGAACCAAATTATCAATAAAGATGAGGAACTGGGATGGGAGTGTTCGGGCCAGAAACTAAACACTCTGAAAGCTTGGGAAAAACCCCAAGTATCTTTCAAGCGGAAATCCACGCCATAAGAAAGTGCGCCCAGTATAATATTGATAATTATACAGGGGACAAAGGATTATCATAATGACAGATAGTGAAGCAGCCATTAAGGCACTGAGCTCTTGTATATAATTAGTTCCAAAATGGTGTGGAAATGCCTAGACAAACTCAATGAACTAGAAGAGAACACACTGGAATAAAAGGAAATGAAATAGCAGACGAACTAGCAAAGAGAGGGACTGGAATACCTTTCTAGGGGTCTGAACCCTTCTGCGGAATCAGCCCCAATGTGATATTGGAAGAAATAGGTAAAGGCGAGAGAAAGAGAAGATCTGACCATTGGAAAGATCAAATGAATGTATAAGTCAAAGTAAAACTACGCCAAGAGTGTTAACAGGAATCCTAGGGACATTTTCACCTGAATGGTTACCTCAAAAAAGCCAAACATAAAACTTAAGTAGGCTGCAATAGCGATTTGCGTAAGAACTGTCAAGAAACTTTCAAAACACTTTTTTATCATCCTTATAACTGGTTTGTGTATTTTGTGGAAGGTTTAATCCAATTAACAAATAGTGAAAGTGGGATGGATTCAATATTATCACGGAAATCGCAGAAATAACCAAATATTGTTGATGTTGTCCAAGTATTATCAATAATAAGAGCATAAAATACAAGTAGAAGCAGGTCGTAGGTAAAGTATAGTACGTAACTTGTGTTGCAAAGCATTTTACGCAATCACGAAATTACGCACTCGCCGCTACGCGGCAACTTTTCCATTCGTGCGTAAAATGCTTCTTATCACACACGTTACGTAATATACTATTATTGTTTCAATATATTTCGCGTTTTTTGGCACTTTTCTTCAAAGCAATGTATATGTACACCATCTGAAAGAGTTTTTCGGTTTTTTGTTAGTATTACCTTGAAAAATTTTGTTTCGAGAAAATTACTGCTTATTTGGGACATTGAAACACAGTTAGTTCTTCAATTTTTCTCAGAATCTTTTGTTTTAGATCCTTTTAATAACTAAAATATTTCCATAAAACATTTTTCGATTGGATGGCAACTTTCGTCGGAAAAACCTCGTTTAACATAATCATCTGCACTGGTCTAATCAGATTTGTGTATAGAGCAAGAATTTTTTGTTACCAATTCCTGGGACATCCTATGTAATAAATAAGTGAAGTAAAGCCACAAGAATACGTCCTTGTAGTACTTCATTTTGGATTTAATTCATTTTATTTTTGAATCTAAAGAAAATAGCTTTATAAAAAAATCTGGATGCAAAATTAATATTTTTCCATATCCTGTGATTTATTAAAAATGGGAATTTCAATTAAAATATCTGTCAGTTGAAAATGAATAACCGTAGAAAAATTTTTATCGACAGGAAACCAATACAATCATTATCATTTTTTTTTTCTCTTTAAACCGGAAACATTTGTAAGAAAAAAGGAATTCGGTGTTGTAGAACGACATTCGTCGCGTGCCTAGGGCACGAGCGACTTAAAGGTAAAGTATAACTTCTTGTTACCGGTAATGTTAAATGGACTTTTTAAGAAAATTAACTTAAACCATGTCCCAGTTGTTTGCTTTAATGTTTTTCACCACTGAAGTGTGCTGGGTGCACGTGCGGTATGCATTAGACCAAATTGCGACTTCCTCTTTTAAACAATTTACTTGTTTATGGTCAGTTTGTTATTCCAATTGAATAAATTATTCGTTATAGAAAAATATTAATCGGGTACTGGAAGGGGGTGAGTTTTTAAGGGTAAAAAACTGATTGATATACTCCGCAACAATGCCTACCTTATGATATGTTGTCAGATCATTTTATTCAGCTCTACCAAAGGAATGTATTCCATAAGTTACACCCATGCTTAAGATATGGGATTGAATCATAGGATGCAGTCTTTCTAGGACCACCCTGGGAGATACTGGGAAGCTGGCGCCGAAGAAACATTTGGCGATGACCAGGAAAAACTTACGTTTAATATTAGGATTTCTGACTGGCCACTGTCAACTAAGGAAATACCTCAATACTACGGGGCTAGTGGACACATCTCCATGCAGGATGTGTGAACAGGAAGATGAAACTGTCAGACACGTGTCCTATGCGAGTATCCGGAGTTAACATCAATAAGAGAGTGTCTGTTCGATGAGTTTTGGCCTACACCAGCCGATATAAAGGAGATGTCTCATGGTGACCTGTCCACCTTCCTGAGAAGGACACAATGGACGATGACCTAGGAGGACAACTCCTCGGGAGAATGTACAATTAGTCACATGTGGCCTAAGTGCTGTGCGCTTACACTCACCCTCCCTACTCTACAGATACAGATACAGAAGTTCAGGCACAGATTATAAAAGAGAACAGATGCGAAAGCTTGACAGAGAACAGTAAAAAAGAGAGAGATGGGTGGACATACCCATTTAAAGGTCCATCGTCGTATGTCGACTCCGTTCGGGCTGCTTCGCGAGACAGGGTTATCAATTTGCATAATATTTCCCTTAATTCACGATCATAGGTCGAATATGTTATAAGCATTATTTTTAGTGTGATATTTATACACATACAAATATTCGACAATTACTTGTTTTAAATCAATTTCATTAACATTAAAAGAATTCCACAATTTAAAAGATTATAATGTATAAAAATCATACCATAAATTCATACTTTTTTACACTAACCATCTTTGGCAACCTTGAACAATAACCGTGACGGCTTGGCTCAAAAATTAAAATACAAAACGCCATTTTTGACACTTCAGTTTGAAGGTTGTCAATCCGCGATATTATTTGTGTTATTTGACTAATCGATTGTAGGTTGTAGTAATATTAACTGAAAATAGTGTACTTTAGTATATTATTTTTATAAAATGAATAAACATCACGGGGGAGTCTTTTGTTCATACAGAGACTGTCCAAATAAATTTTATTCGGAAAGAAAAGTAAAGAACCGGCACTGGAAACTGTTATTGTCCCCAAGTCAACATTGCAATTTGGTAAGAAATTCTGAAAATATTTTAAACTGGCAACATCGCGGCCATACCGAGTTAAACGTCCAAGGTCATTGAAGTCGAAGTTGAAAACCCTTTGATGTTTTGCCGGGATTCGTATCTGTTCTCTTCTATAATTTGTGGATCAGGTAATTTGTTTTAAAGACAATCTAAAAACCTGTAAACGATAACTTGGGACAACTGGTATAGACTTTTGTCATATTTCGAAGAAAACAAGAGTTCAATATCACGTCTATAGAATTAGACCTTTGATATCACACACATACACGATGATGATTTGTGTGCTCCTGAATCATTCACAGTATGTATGTAAAACCATCCTTCGTGAAACCGAAATGGAAAAACAACAATAACAATAACAACAAACAAAAGATGTTTCGATAAATCGAAGCAGTAGAAAAGCATAATACCAAGACAATACCTAATATGCAACGTGATATAAATATAAACAAAAATTGACATTAAATTTATTAGTAATATTCAGTTATCATATTATCCGTAGATTGTTGTGTATGCATTTTCCGATCTATAATAATATAAATAATTAAATGTTTTTTCATGATTCATTTTGATGTATAGACTAGATATACGAGGTACATCGAAAAAGATAATAATTTCATGTCGCGTCGGAGAAATACTACCAACATTATATCTGAATATACAGGGTGTTTCTAACGAAGGTACGGAGTTAAGATGGTTTTTTACTGTAACCAAATTTAGTCATCCCACACCTTCACATTATACGGGGGTGAAATAAGCAGCCATTACTCTATTTCATATCAAACCTTTTTTTCGAGATAAAGACAAACACCAAAATTTGTAATTTTTTTAATAAATTGAGTGGAAAACATTATACGAGTCATAATCAATACTGGAAATGCAGGAAAATTGCAGAATTTCAAGTTTCCTGCTTAGCTGGAATTTTGAAAAAAAAAATAAAAATTCAATTTTAGCCACTACATTTTAAGGGGTAGGCTGGGGAGATTTTATTATAGGAATGTATGAATGTATGTTTTTTTGGGGTAAGATTCACTGAAACCTATTGGGTTTCTGTATAGGATTGTTGTGAATGAATTTTCAGATAAACAAATAAAATAAAACAAATAGCTATTATTATTAATAAATTCCAAATTTAATTGACAATATCATAAATAAAAAGATAGGAAAACATACTCTAGAACAAGTATTTCCTTTTAATAAAAACAAAAATAACCAATTTAGAAGCTAAACATACTTTGGAATGCCATCCTTAGAATCAAATCATTTTTAGAAATTTTAGACTTGAATATTTGCTTCAAAACCGATAACAATTTATCCAAATTCATTAAAAGCAACAAATCCAAATCTTCAAAGATAAATATAAATCAGGAGTTTATAAATTAAAATGTGGTAATGACAACTGTAACAAAATTTATATAGGTAGAACTTTTAGGAATTTTAAAACTAGAATTTCAGAACACAAACGTAGCTATGACAACCAAAAATCAGATTCCAACTATTCAAATCATTTATTAGCAAACCAACACCCTTTCGATTCAAATTTTGAAATTTTGCATATATAACCTAAATCCTTCAAATTAAATCTTTTAGAAGCCCTGGAGATAAATAAAAACAAATATTCAGATAATCTTCTCAACGACCAAATAGACATCAACAATTCTCCCTTATTAAACCTTTTTACCTAGAAAGGTTCTTGTGGGATTGTTGTGAATGAATTTTCAGATAAACTTGTTAAATACTTTAGTTAATCCCATATTTAAACACATTTTTTCCTTTTTTATTTCATTTCCAAGTAAATAGATCAAAATTTCATTGTTAATATCCGTAAAATTTAGTATTAAGGCACTGTTTAAAATGAAAATGTCTCATTATACATCCATTCGTTTGATAAAGCTACTGTGTTGAGTATTATATAGATTTTAACAAATTAATAGTTATTTGTGTACCAAGGCCGTAATGTTGATCTTTTTTGGCCGAATCTGAAATTTGCGGCCGAGGCGTAGCCGAGGCCAAGCAAATTTCAGGTGAGGCCAAAAATATCATACGGCCGAGGTGCACACAAAATTTTTTAAGCGAGTGTCTCATCAAATAGGTAACAACTTTTTTTTACAATTTTGTTTCTAAACAGAGACGAAACTGGAAGATTAGATTCAAATTTTTATTAACCAAATGAAAAGTGTATTATTAAGTAACAAAGATGTGTACAGAATTACTTACAGTAAGTATGATAAACAGAAGTTGGGTCATAACGAAGTTAATAAATTAGGGCATTATTTGCTATTAATTGTTATGTTAAATGTACATTTACTACATTTTGAAAATGTAATACCACTTTTAGACATGACATTGTTAACAAACATTTCATTTTCTTGATTTTCCGTAACAATGGTTCTTGCTGGAAAGCTGCTTACTGAAGTACCATCTAATTCAATTTCAAAATAATTCAAACATGCAAATTAAGTGTGTCTAGTAGGCCGCCTTCATAATTTGACAATCTTAATATCGGACGTGGAAATAACTCAAATAAGCAAATTAAATGTTTCTAGTAGGTTGCCCTCATAATGACTTTGTTTGCAAAAGCGGCCGTAAAGTAAAAAAGCGGCCGTAAAGTAAAAAAGCGGCCAAAAAAGATACACTTTAGGGACGTTAATAGATCCGTAAAACTTCATTTTTTGTGACACTCGCTTAAAAAATTGTTTTATTCCATAATTCAGTATGGATGGATCTACATCAAGTAAAAGCCTCATCTATTGAAGTTCAATTTACATTCATTTTCAAACAAAAATTTCTCTTCATTTTAACAATTTTCTCAATATTTTTTAAATAACACATTCTAGATTCACCTTTCTTTTTAAATAATCAACAACAAAATTTGTATTCTAAATTTCATATCTATAAAATTATAACTGATCTGCAAATTATGTAGCCCATTATAAATGCTAATCAGAGTTTCTAGTGTAATTCAATGTCCGTCGGGCTCTATAGCCAAGGAAGTAGTTGTTTCTTTTTATTTGAACGATTGCTGTTTTTGAAAAATATTTTTCACAACTTGTTATCTATAATATATTTATTCTTCGATATCTATAGATATATTTGTGTTCCTTGTAGAAACAATGACCTAAATTGAAAAATAATCAAAGACAAATACATTCCACTCATTAAGAAAATTATATTTTAAGAGAATCCATCATAATTATCACAATAACGCACTAAAACTGTCAATCTTCAAAAAAAATTGACGAAAAAAAAATGTTAATAGCGTTTATCAACAAAATACAATTACCGGGCAAAAGTGTCCAACGATATGGTGTATTCCTTTGTGAAATTCATATTTAAGATAGATAATTACTTTTCATTTAAATTCTGTACACTTTTTTTAATCTCCGTAATGGTTTTTATACAGGGTGTAACAAAAAGGCAGGTCATAAACCATACCACATATTCTAGGGCTGAAAATAACTCGATCCAACCCAAGTAACCCTAGTACAAATGTACAAGCGAAAAAAGTTACAGCCCTTCGGAGTTACCAAATGAATCAAATATTTCGACATATTATAATGAAAGTTGACAAGTGATTTTCTTATGATAAGAGCATCTTTAAAAAAACAAATTAAGGAATTATTGCACCCTGTTAAAAATTTATGGGAGTTGAGATCCTCTAAACCCCCCAAAATTTTGGTGTACGTTACAATTTAATACTTATTGTGGCACCATTATTCACATTTTTTTGAGATTTTTTTGCCCCCTAGTACTATCAAAATATGTGGTTTAATTTATGACCCCCCTTTTTGTTACACCCTGTATAATAGACATGTAGCCGTTTTCCCAAAGGAACAGGAATTAATTTATGGAAAATTGATAATAAATTAAGCATCTTTTTCCACTTTTTCATCAATTTTTCATTTTACAAAAAAATAAAAATTATCCCTTATTAAAATATTATTGTATACGTAAATTGTGGTTGAATTTTCCCCGTATTGTGAATATTTAGAGGGAGAACGTAAATTTTCTAAACGAAAAACTACAGCTTAATATAAAATTAATGTAAAACTAATTTCGACTGCTTAATAAGAAACGATTAATTTTGAAATAATTACAATGGGTAACGGACAAAACTAGTGAACAATTAAAATTCAATAAAATGTCGAAAAAACGTGTCAAATAATTTTTTCTGACTAATGTAGAATTAATAACGAGAGTTAAATGGCCTCCCAAAGTTAAACACGCCAACCTAAATGGTATTACCTTTTTTTTAAGGAAAGCAATAAATTTGAAATTCTCACTTATTCTATAATATACAATCCTGTACACGTTTGTTAAATTCAAACATGACACTTTTTATAAACATTTATTTTTTAAAACTATAACAATTAATTCATTGTTTCTACTTCCTTGTTTCTCGCTATTTCACGTAATTACACGTGAAATATATATATTTTTATTAATATTATTTTTTTTAATTTTTTTCCCCAAATCCGATACTTTTCCCATCAAAATATATTACGAAATTTAAAACAAACAATTTAGTCTTCCGATACAGAAAAAAAATAATTTTTTTATTAACCGGGGGGTCGATAATATTTTTGGGGGGTGGTTAAATTAATTCTGCAAATCACGTTTTTCTAATCAGCAAATTCACATTCCAAAAACAAATTTACTAAAATTAATTAAAAAATTTATTTATTATTTTGGGGGGAGGGTACTTACCCCCCGTTACCTCCTCTACATATTGACTCCCTTGCTTACTATACAGAGTGTACCTTGTATATAAAAATATACATTTTTTTAATTATGCAAATTTCGACACGAAAGTTTAAATAATTTTAGTTGCTTATGTCAGTCGATTTAAATAAAAAGTTTTATTTATATACAAGTTACGTGATATTTTTTTAAGGACATTCTTTGGCGGAAGGTAAATATTGTAGCATAATAATAGTCCTAACCATACTTAACATTCAAACGGAAGTTTAATGAAAATTATATACAAATAACACTGAGGTAATTTTTTTTACTTATACCATGGAAATTACTGATAAATTTGCAACATTTTATTATGATTCGGTAAGCGATATTTATTATTTATGTTCTCACGGTCAGGGTTAATATTTCAACAAACAGCGTTGCTGAAAATTCATTATAACTTTGAAAAGGATAACGATTAATGAAAGATATCGCTGAGAAATTACAATTATTCTAACGCTTTATAAATTTTGAAAAATATTTTTTTCAAAAACAGTGACCGTTCAACTAAGCAGCAACAACTACTTCCCGGGCTATAGGCCCCGACGGCTGTTGACGACAATATTACTTGAAACTATAATAATACTTTACTCGATTAATGAGACTTTATTCTGCATATTAAGTTAAAGAAAATGGGAAAAGTTTTTGACGTCAGCGATTAGCGCCATCTTGAATTTTTTTAATTGTATACAGGCGTCGGATTTGAGTTCTTCCTGTACCAATTTTTTCCATTCTTTTCTGTCCCTGTCTAATGTCTTCATCTCTTCCAATGTTCTTTTCAATTTCTTCAATCTGGTCTATCCATTTCCTCCTGTGTCTTTCTTTTTGTCTTTTTCTTGGTATTCCCATTTCCATAATTTTTCTCGCAATTCTTAACTATCTGTCAGTATGATAATTTTTTGTCCTCTGTATCCTTTATCAATATTGAAGTAACTGAGACATAATTATAAAAGCATTATTATTGTAAAAAAGTTTGCTAATTTTAGAAAAAATTCTGTCTCATGTGAATAATTTTTTAATCTCCACTTTATCTTTAATAGTCTTCCAATTGTGCCAGAAATAATCAGAATAAAAATAAAATTTTTCAAAACTTCTCTTATTATACAAAATGAAAAAAAATATCCCCTGTATGTATATACGAGTTTCCTCGTTGTTCTAGTGGTAGAAATCAGTATCAGTATCAATTCGTTCAAGCAAGATGTGCAGCGGTATGGTAAAAGCTGTTTTAACTACGTTTTCGTGTAGCTTGACTTGACAGTTGTCATTAAAAGTTGAGACTGGTAGGTCGAAGGTTGGAGAGTAGGTATATTGTGCGCGGTGAATTAAAGTGTTTTAAGTAGTGTCGTTTTTCCAAGTGGAACACACTGGGTCTATGGATTTAAACTTTTTGCAACAACACAAGTTAGTTTTATTAATAATTTTTTTTATTTGATTTCTGTTAAGTTTAGCAATTTTTATCGTTAAATAATTTTATATGTTTTCGTTGAAAATATCTATTTTGTTATTGATTTATGAAAATGTTACTTGAAAGAGCTTTTTTGATTTTTTTTCCAATTTTAAAACAATTTATTTCGTTAAAATTATATACAGTGTGACTTAGAAATAAAAGTAACTATTGAAAACATTTTTTTCTGAACCTAATATTGTAAAAATTATTTTTTTTTGAAGAATTATGTGGGATACTGAAACAATTTTTGAAATTTGAATCTCAGTTAAATATTGTTTTCAGTTTTGTTATATTTTCTTCAATTTACTCCAAATTTTCTTATTTAAAAAAATCACTACACATTTCCGAGTAGATTTTGATAATTTTCTTAGTGTATACCCGATGTCCGAGGTCATTGCTTATGAAATTAAAAAGGGATTAATTTAATTCGAAAGCAAAAAAAATAATTCAAACTTGTTTATAAATAAAGGAGTTCTAAATTATAAAAACTCACCCCTTAATCAAACTATATAATTTTTTTCTATATTTAAACAAACATTTTGTTTCAGTCCATTGTATTCGAGGGGGGCTGGTACATACGCAGCTGGGACAATGTCATATTATAACAGTTCTCCGGAGTTAACTACACAACCATCACAATTGTGGACGAATAATGGTGAGTACGATTTTTTTTTTCAACTAAAACGACCATCTAGAAGCTTCACTCTGTATATTTACAAAAATGTTTTGCTTTTGAATAGTTTTTGCTGTTCGAAACCAGCTTCTTTTTGTTCTTTTCGAAATTCGTTTTGTATTTTAAATACGACGTTTTGACTATATAGAGAGTGTCCCAGAAATTAATTTTTATTGAAAATGATATAAATTTTGGGTAAAAGTAGCTTAATACGTTGACCTTTTTATCAAAATTGTGATAGGGAATGATATACTTCTAAATCATTATCGACGACATGCGGTTTTCGAAAAAAAAATTGCAAAATTATCAAAAAGATGTTACTATGGTAAAAATTCAAGACAGATATATTAATATCGATAACAATTATTAAATGATTTAAAAAAGCAACTCAAGTTTTAAATAAAGGATTATTAAGAGACTTTTACCTGCTTTATATTATTGCAAATTAAATATTGTAAAATAATACCTGACAAATAAGGGTATTTGTTTAACTAACAATATAGATATATAATTCTTCTCAGGTAAATTTGTACACATACACACAAAAATCCATTGTGTATTTATCTTAGGGTCATTCTACTTCCTTTGTATATTTTTTGGAATAAACATTTACAAGATTTACTTATACTTAGTTTCCCAAAAAAGTGCTAGAAGACCAAGTATAGTTCCTTTAATGTTTTTTCTTGAAGGAATTTGAGCTTTTTTTGAGTGCTAGTTTTTTCCTGTAAACCTGTATCCGTCTTTTCGATAATGTTAAATATTGGTACTACCTCTAATATGATCGTTCCAATTATTTCTTTGGGATAGACCTTAGAGGTCCATTTTTCTACACTGTATCAGATACCAGATTCAGTATAAGCAAGCTCTCCCTCTCTCCCGGTTGCTGTGCTCTGAGATAATGTAGTACCATGTCTTCCACAAAAATACAAAGTTTGTTCCCATTATATTTTCTTATTTCTTCATTAGTTCAAGCTTTAAGGAGTGCTAGTTTGATCCTGCTCTTCTGTATCCGTCTTACTTGTATTTCCGATAATGTTAAATATTGGTACTACCTTCAACTCTTCTCTAGATACCTTGAAGGTACATTTTTCTACACAGTATCAGATACCAGATTCAGTATAAGCAAGCTCTCCCTCTCTCCCGGTTGCTGTGCTCTGAGATAATGTAGTACCATGTCTTCCACAAATATACAAAGTTTGTTCACATTATATTTTCTTCTTTCTTCATTAGTTTGAGCTTTTAGGAGTGCTAGTTTCATCCTGTTCTTCTGTATCCGTCTTACTTGTCTTTTCGATAATGTTAAATATTGGTACTACCTTTAACTTTTCTCTAGATACCTTGAAGGTACATTTTTCTACACAGTATCAGATACCAGATTCAGTATAAGCAAGCTCTCCCTCTCTCCCGGTTGCTGTGCTCTGAGATAATGTAGTACCATGTCTTCCACAAATATACAAAGTTTGTTCCCATTATATTTTCTTATTTCTTCATTAGTTCAAGCTTTAAGGAGTGCTAGTTTGATCCTGCTCTTCTGTATCCGTCTTACTTGTATTTCCGATAATGTTAAATATTGGTACTACCTTCAACTCTTCTCTAAATACCTTGAAGGTACATTTTTCTACACAGTATCAGATACCAGATTCAGTATAAGCAAGCTCTCCCTCTCTCCCGGTTGCTGTGCTCTGAGATAATGTAGTACCATGTCTTCCACAAATATACAAAGTTTGTTCCCATTATATTTTCTTATTTCTTCATTAGTTCAAGCTTTAAGGAGTGCTAGTTTGATCCTGCTCTTCTGTATCCGTCTTACTTGTATTTCCGATAATGTTAAATATTGGTACTACCTTCAACTCTTCTCTAGATACCTTGAAGGTACATTTTTCTACACAGTATCAGATACCAGATTCAGTATAAGCAAGCTCTCCCTCTCTCCCGGTTGCTGTGCTCTGAGATAATGTAGTACCATGTCTTCCACAAATATACAAAGTTTGTTCACATTATATTTTCTTCTTTCTTCATTAGTTTGAGCTTTTAGGAGTGCTAGTTTCATCCTGTTCTTCTGTATCCGTCTTACTTGTCTTTTCGATAATGTTAAATATTGGTACTACCTTTAACTTTTCTCTAGATACCTTGAAGGTACATTTTTCTACACAGTATCAGATACCAGATTCAGTATAAGCAAGCTCTCCCTCTCTCCCGGTTGCTGTGCTCTGAGATAATGTAGTACCATGTCTTCCACAAATATACAAAGTTTGTTCCCATTATATTTTCTTATTTCTTCATTAGTTCAAGCTTTAAGGAGTGCTAGTTTGATCCTGCTCTTCTGTATCCGTCTTACTTGTATTTCCGATAATGTTAAATATTGGTACTACCTTCAACTCTTCTCTAAATACCTTGAAGGTACATTTTTCTACACAGTATCAGATACCAGATTCAGTATAAGCAAGCTCTCCCTCTCTCCCGGTTGCTGTGCTCTGAGATAATGTAGTACCATGTCTTCCACAAATATACAAAGTTTGTTCCCATTATATTTTCTTATTTCTTCATTAGTTCAAGCTTTAAGGAGTGCTAGTTTGATCCTGCTCTTCTGTATCCGTCTTACTTGTATTTCCGATAATGTTAAATATTGGTACTACCTTCAACTCTTCTCTAAATACCTTGAAGGTACATTTTTCTACACAGTATCAGATACCAGATTCAGTATAAGCAAGCTCTCCCTCTCTCCCGGTTGCTGTGCTCTGAGATAATGTAGTACCATGTCTTCCACAAATATACAAAGTTTGTTCCCATTATATTTTCTTATTTCTTCATTAGTTCAAGCTTTAAGGAGTGCTAGTTTGATCCTGCTCTTCTGTATCCGTCTTACTTGTATTTCCGATAATGTTAAATATTGGTACTACCTTCAACTCTTCTCTAAATACCTTGAAGGTACATTTTTCTACACAGTATCAGATACCAGATTCAGTATAAGCAAGCTCTCCCTCTCTCCCGGTTGCTGTGCTCTGAGATAATGTAGTACCATGTCTTCCACAAATATACAAAGTTTGTTCCCATTATATTTTCTTATTTCTTCATTAGTTCAAGCTTTAAGGAGGGCTAGTTTGATCCTGCTCTTCTGTATCCGTCTTACTTGTATTTCCGATAATGTTAAATATTGGTACTACCTTCAACTCTTCTCTAGATACCTTGAAGGTACATTTTTCTACACAGTATCAGATACCAGATTCAGTATAAGCAGGCTCTCCCTCTCTCTCGGTTGCTGTGCTCTGAGATAATGTAGTACCATGTCTTCCACAAATATACAAAGTTTATTCCCATTCTATTTTCTTCTTTCTTCTTTAGTTTAAGCTTTTAGTAGTGCTAGTTTCATCCTGTTCTCCCGTATCCTTCTTATTGTATTTCCGATAATGATAAATATTGGTACTACCTTTTCTTTCCATTCTACTTTTTTCACTAGTTTGAATTTTTAAGGATTCTCAATCAATTCTGTTAGGACATCTGGTATATACAGTGATACTTTCCTTGAGTATCTTTGAGTACCATAGTCTTACTAAATCTTTCCTTTGTCGTTCACCAAGAGGGTACTTTTTTAATCTTTAGAAATATATAAAATTCGCGAAGATTCCTCGTAAACATTTACATTAAAATCCATGCAAAATAAATTTTGTCGCAAAGCATGTCTTTGTCTAAAATGAATGTTAAGTTAAAGTCCTTTATCGTGTTTAACATCAATATTGATGGATTGGATTGTATCGACCAATAGAAATTCATATATTTGTTTATAAATACAACAAAATGACGTAGTTAGGTGTACGTTAAACAACTAACATAGTTCAATTAAAGTGTGTACAGGTATTTTTATCACTTTGAATTCACCATCTGAAATATATTAATGAAAATATTATATCGATAACGATTTTTATCAAGTGCAAAATGTCAAAGAATAAAATTGCATTAGGAGGTTAATTGGGTTATCCTTTTTAAATTTATTTTTATATTTTTAATTATCTGGATAATTGATGTTTTCATTTTAAAAATCCATCAGCTCGCTTTAGCATGTGATTTTAACGGTAGAGGCATTTTCTATTTTCCAAGATGTCTCTAAAGTTGAAATAACATTATTTAAAAGTGATGGGAAAAGAGAGACTAACAAATATTCCGATTTTACTTTTCAAGGTGACTTAGATCATAATAATATCGTTAAATAATTACTTGAAAATGATTTAGTTACAATATACGTAGTCAATTTGAGACGAGGCATTTGTTTTTTCAATTTTTAGACAATATACATTCAAACTAAGCAGGAAATTAAAAAAAATAAGCTTTATAGGTAATCAAACTAAAAAGTTCAAAATAATTAATTATTGAAGAATAAAATAATTGAGGAGAAAATTGATGTACTTTTAATTAATTATTATTTTATTAAAAGAAAGTATATTTAAAATTAATAATAGATGTTATAAAATAGAACAATTTAATTTGTTTAAATCTACATAATATTTAAACTTAAAATTGTGACGAGTTTCGCTAACACAGTAGCTTTATCAAACGAATGGAGGTATAATGAGAAATTTTCAATTTATACAATGCCTTAATACTAAATTTTAAGGATATTAACAATGAAATTATGATCTATTTACATGGTAATAAAATAAAAAAGGATAAAAAAGTGTCTAAATATGGGATTAACTAAAGTATTTAACAAGTTTACCTGGAAATTCATTCACAACAATCCTACAGGAACCTTTCTAGGTAGAAAGGTTTAATAAGGGAGAATTGTTGATGTTTATTTGGTCGTTAAGAAGATTATCTGGATATTTGTTTTTATTTATCACAAGGGCTTCTAAAAGATTTAATTTGAAGGGTTTAGGTTCTATAAGCAAAATTTCAAAATTTGAATCGAAAGAGTGTTTGTTGGTTTGCTAATAAATGATTTGAGTGGGTGGAATCTGATTTTTTGATTTCAAGTCTAAATTTTATGTATATTACAACAAATTGAATTGTTTTATGATATTAAAAAAAGTATAGTGAAGGTATAGTGAAGGTATATATTTCTATTGATAAAATAAAGAAAATAATCGGATACACATATTTTCATTAAGCAATAATAATAAATTTCAAATGATGTCAAGATTTTCTTATTTTTCCTCCATTCTATAAATTTTTTATAAATGTTTCCATACTTTTTTCTTGAATTTTGAGGCTAACGGTTTAAAGTTGCAAAATTTTTCCTATTTCCAAAATTTCTGAAAGGTGTTTTTTCCACATAAACAACTACTGAATCTGAATTTAAATAGCAAACGTCAAACCATCTGTCAACAAACGTAGCACCTAAGATATCACATGTGTGGGAAAGTCAGCATAATATCTCTCTTCTGTCTTTGACGTATGCACCCTCTTTTTATTTGGAAAATATCTCAATCTTTTAAAAAGTTTAAATAAGTCAGAGAGGCGTTAAGGATATCACTAAAAACTGTATTTAAAACCATAATAAAGTGAAAAATTAAAACGAATTCAAAAGAACTCTAAGCTTTGAGGTGTAATTCAATAGCAGTCGGGGCGTATAGCCCGGGTAGTAGTTGTCAAACGGTCACTGTTTTGAAAAAATATTTTTCAAAAATTGAAAAATAGGAAGTTTTTGTTGTTTTATTCAGTATAGGAAATTATAGTAAATAGTTATATAAATTCTTGCAATTAGCAATAAATTATTATTATTCAATTCTCATTCAAATTGTGTAATTTTTATATAAATAATCTTCAATATACACTGTGCCCTCTTAACTTTTTTATTATAAGTTTTAGGAAAAAATCTTATTCTTCACAAAATGCTCTGCATGTTCCAAAATGTAAGATACAATTTTTTTGTTATTGCATATTTGAACGTAGTTTTCAATTCTGATCAACAACTTTTGTTCATAACATTTTTCGATATTGTCAAATTTACCCTTGAGTAAAGTTCAGATTTTTTGAGAAATATTTAGCTACATAATGATATATATTCTTCAAACCAGTGAATAATGAAAAATAATTCACTCTCGTTAGCCAATCACATTCTTTTATTATCAGAATTCACGCTTAAATGAATTAAAACGTCAAATACCAAATAATGCAAATCGATTCTGACAGCGCGTCGTTTGAAACGTCAAAATATTGATAGAATCATAATTTTACGTATTTTTTTAGAGAAAAAATGGACAACAGTAGTTATATTTAGTTATAACTCCCAATTATCATTTATAAATGTTAGGGTTTCGATTAAAACTGTATGTTACGTATCCCTTTTTGAAAATAAACATGCTCTATAGCCTAGTGGTAGGAATAGTTGACTCTGGCGCGGACGATTGGGGTTCGATCCTCACTGGAAGCTTTCTTTTTTTAGTCGTAGAGAAAGTATAGTCTTTTACATGTGTAGAATGGCTAATATTCACTTGGATGATTCCAAAACTCACTCGCTGCGCTCGCTCGTTTTGGAAATTTCATCCGCGTGAATAATAGCCATCATTCAGCACTCGTTGAAGAATATACTATTCCCCTATGGTGCGAACTTCAGTGAACACACTGTATATTATTATGTGACCTTTTTATTACCACATCTATTATTAACTAGTGTCTAATATACGTCATTATACTAGGAGCGGCATTTGTAGAATGTTAAAATTATCAAATATCCCTAGACTCAACCTCATTCAAAAAACATATTCATCTTTTTATTCATATTTTTTCTTCAGGTGTGAACGCAACGGGTACGTTATCCATACCAGAGGATTATCCGAAAGTAACGTCTTCTTCGACTACACTTCCCGGTTTTAGTAGATTACCCACGTTTACCAACAATCACAATCACCATCGCAGCAATACTTATTTGCCGAATAATGCCATTTACGGCGAATGGCCGGCGTATACGACAGACCAATATGGTCTCAACCCTACCAGTCAACGAAACCGACCAATATCAGCTGCTGCTTCTTTGTCTGCAAGTAAGTTTTTTATTTTTTGTCTTTTTAAAAATATATCGCTGGACCTAAGAATTTAAATCGACTTGAAAACACATTTCTCAGTTCAACAAGTCTGTCTCGTATGGAAACCACTTAGGGCATTAACATGTTAAAAGGAACGTTTCATAATTTGTAAGTGTAAGGGATAGAAAAAAAACCACACACGCTTAACTTGTAAAAGACACCGAATAAATCCCTAGAGTACACGCCCCCTTATCTGTTTTCTATCAGTTCGCACACACACACACACACACATTATATTGCCACACAAAAGTTAATAAATATACAGGAAAGTACAAAAATTTTTTTTTAAACTTTCACTTGTTTTTTATCGCAATTATAATGGAATTGTTCAATTTTTTTAAGTGAAATCACTAATTTAAGTTTGAAAAGTAATTCAATATCTAGCGGGGCATATAGCACGAGAAGCAGTTGTTTCTACTTAATTAACCTGCCTTTTTCAAAAACCTTGCGTTATATCTATTATTATACAGGGTGTTTTCAAATGACACTTACAACGTTTGCATGTAGATACCTCTGAGGGGTCTTGCTTATTTACTTTTAGAAATACGGGGTGTTAAAAGTTATGAAAAATTGAATGTTTTTATTTGATAACTTTAAAATGGATGAATAAATTGATTTGATATTTGGCAGATTGTTTTTAAATGTAAAAAGGCATATTTTGATAAAAAAACATTTGCCAATTTTTGATCCAGTGGTGTACATTTGCAAAAATATGACACTTCTTTCCTCCCATTTTTCACACCACTGGCATTTGTGGCTATTTTCAATTAATATTGTATATTCCTCAATGTTTTTCACGTAAAAAACACGTAACCTTTACATATCAAAAAATGTGAAGTTTTCAAGATATTTTCATTAAGACTGCAATCTAATTTTTTAATAAAATGAAAAAAATATTTTTTTGTATTTTTTCCAACAACCTTCAAACTACACCTTCAAACTACTAATGGTTAAAATATGTATCAGAATATAATTTGTGAAGCAGCAATGCATCTTAAACATTGGGAGATGTCTCTAAAAAATATTTGTCCAAACTTGTGCTTTTATTATTGAAAATGATGTTACAAACTTCATGAAAACATAAAATATCTTGAAAACTACAAATTTTTTGATATGTAAAGGTTATGTGTTTTTTACGTGAAAAACATTAAGGAATACAAAATTAATCGGAAATAGCCACAAATGCCAGTGGCGTGGAAAATGGGAGGAGAAAAGTGACATATTCTTCCAATAGTAAACCACTGGATCAAGGTTTGACAAATGTTTTTTTTTATCAAAATATGCCATTTCACATTTAAAAACAACCTGCCAAATATCATATCAATTTATTCATCCATTTTAATGTTACCAAATAAAAACACTGGCACTTTACTCCCATGTGATACATATGATTTTTCCTCCTACCCACTTTTTTTTGAAAATTTATTCACGACACAAATAGGTATAACGAATATAATTCAGCCCTTTGCTTATATTGTGTATATTGTTTTTCATACCTATCTTTAGATTTTTGTGGTAGTAAGGTTAATGACGCTATGTTAGCATGTGCCTTAATATTAGGTGGTGTATTTGGAAATTCAAAATCACTTGAATCGCTCTCCATTTTTCAAAAATTCAACTAAGTTTAATGAATGTAGCGACTTTGCACCTCAAAAGTCTATCGCCGTGTTTACTGTCAGTGAGCCACAGCATACTATGCTTTTCTTATTCTGAACTCAAAAAACGTATACCTATCTAAGATTCCTGAAGTTGAAATTTGTATTGAAGAACTACGTTGAAGTACCATTAATGTTTGATTTTTACCAAAAAACAGGATATACAGGATGTTCTAGAAATTATGGAAACAATATGAATATTGAAATGAGAGGGAGGAAAGTACTTTTCCTCCCTGGTAGAAAAAGTATGAGTTTCCTCCCTGATTTGAGGGAGGAAAGTGTGTACTTTCTATAGGGGTGGGAGGAAAAATTATTTTTTAATCCATAAACCATTGAAACACACAAAATAAGTGGTCCTTCGAGCCGGATTGTGTCCCATAAAAATCGTAATGTACTATGATTGGGTAATCCAAAATTACTATTGAAGTTACCTGTCCTCCTTAAAAGACAAAGAAAGCTACACGGGTCCCGAAGAACAATTTCTACAATCACAATTACTGTATATATAAAAACTACACAAATTTATACTTTCTTTCTAACGAAGGATATTTATTATAACAAATGCTATCACAAATTGCAAAAAGGCAAAGTATGTTCTACTAACTCTCGACTGTAATGCAACTGATAACTAATGAATGTTATGTTTTGTTTTTAATTGATAATTTTTTTGTGTTTTCTTTGACAATTTTTATCTCCTTGGACGATAATAATAAGAAAGTATGAAGACTAATACGTTTCGGAACATTCAAAAACATTTGCATCGCATAGTCACGTAAAACAGAAACTGGCTACTCTAAAATAAATGTCATCAAATCTGCCAATCCGTTTAGTTATTCAGTATGGACCCGATTGCAACGCCAACTACCGGGACTAATTGTGAATCTTTCTCATATGGTGGGAACTTAAATGGACACAGCGTTTATTTTGTCAACTTGGATTGGTTTTAGTAGGGATTTTTTTAAAATAAATGTAGCCTATGCTACTCAGTTGTGATGTAACTTTCTAACGGCAAAAGAATTTTGAAAATTTGTCAAGTAGTTTATTCGTTACATACCAAAATATAAACCTTTGCTCTTTTCAACATTGCATTACCAGACTTGGAATGAATGGTACACAAACAGCTCAAAAGCAATAGGAGGAACTGGGCCAGGAACCAAACACTCTGAAGGCTTGGGAGAAGCCCCAAGAATCTTTCAAGCGGAAATCCACGCCATAAGGGAGTGCGCCCAGTTCAATTTTAATAAAGGATACAGAAGACAAAGGGTTATCATAATGACAGATAGTCAAGCAGCCATTAAAGCACTGAGGTCTTGCGTAATCAGTTCCAAAATGGTGTGGGAATGCTTAGACAAACTAAATGAATTAGGCGAGAACAATAGTTACCTCACTATGGATTCAAGGACACACTGGAATAGAAGGAAATGAAATAGCAGATGAACTAGCAAAGAGGGGGACTGAAATACCTTTCTGGGGCCCTGAACCCTTTTGAAAAACCAGCTCCAATGTAATATTGGAAGAAATAGGTGAAGCCGAAAGAAAGAGAAGATCTGACCATTGGAAAGATCTGGTAGGGCCTAGACAATCAAAGATTCTCCTGGGTGTCTACAATTTCTTGAGATCAAATGAATGCATAAGCAAAAGTAAAAATATGGAAATATGGACGCCGCTGTTTTATAATAGCAATCCCCTCGGCGACTACCACTGCATTTGTGTTTTGTATGTTTTCAGCATGTTACTCACATATCAACAAGTTTAATAATAAAATAAATCATTTTTGTTCGACCTTCGAGTCGAAAGAATTTCTTTCTGAGTGGCAAAATCTTCGGGAGAGATTTATGAGGGTGTTTAAGGACCTAGACCATCCCTTTCACGTTGTAAAAAATAGGGAAGGCGCCACCGTGTCATTATTTGGTGTCACGTTTCCAAATAAATCTAAATCTATATGTTCTAGTCTGAAACTAGAAGAGACTGTTTTTATCTTTTAGACTGGCCACACAAGAATTAGAGAAAGACCATTGAGGAATTACATGGTTGACATTTATTAACCATATTTTGTGGGCATCTAGGGAAATTACGAAAGGGCTGAACGTTCGGTGAAAGTGGTATTAAAATCCAATAAATTTTATTATTTAAAAAAAAATATCGTATTCGAAAAATTTGTTATTTCTCTTGTGGAAAATTCCAAAGTAACTGCTAACGATTTGTTAAAAATAAATATTTCCTAGTATTTGACGTATATATATTAACACTAAGTACATAGTCTCTTACTCAGAGAGGCAGTGCCGTGGTGGGTACTGAATCACTCCAAGAATGATTCATTTCTTCTGTTCTATTCATTCTTTACACCTTTTTTAGTATCTTTGAACACGCTAAAGTGTTAAACAGTGAAATGCTAACAGAAGCTTTTTGCTATTTTTTCTCCAATATTCACTTATTTTGAAATGAGTAGATGAATATTTTAACATTGCTTTACAATGGAACTCAGACTCTACACAATCTAAAACGTCATTGTCATTGTCTGAAGCTTGTTAGGCCCATTGTGCATCCTCCTGAAAATCCCTCTTTTTATGTTAACCAGCCTATGGTTACCACAAAGTTTCAAACTCGTACATACTAAGTCGCAAAAAATTATCCCCACTGATTTCCTAATGTTCTAAATTTCTCGTCGTAGAAAAAATATAGTTTCCAGCTCGTACATACAAAGTCGCAAAAAATTATCCTCGCTGATTTCGTTTATGTTCTAAATTTCTCGTCGTAGAAGAAATATAGTTTCCAACTCGTACATACTAAGTCGCAAGAAATTATCCTCACTGATTTCCTTTATGTTCTAAATTTCTCGTCGTAGAAAAAATATAGTTTCCAACTCGTACATACCAAGTCGCAAAAATTATCCTCACTGATTTCATTTATGTTCTAAATTTCTCGTCGAAGAAAATATATTATTTCCAGCTCGTACATACTGCGTCTCACTGATTTCCTTCATTTTGTAAACTTCTCGTCGTAGAAAAAATACTGTTTACAACTCGTACATACCAAGTCGCTGTATATTTCGATTTTCACAATTTACTATAATATCCCGTTGTAAAATTTTTCGTGTCCCACCTTTGTTGTCTGGTCTGATGGACAGGAAACAGGTAATGTTCTGATCCCGACCAAAGGTATTTCAATACCGGAAACGTCGAGAGAGAGTAAATCGAGACTATTGGAAATATATCCACTTCAGAAATTTTACTCTTTTATCATCCTTATCTTCGTTCGAAGCGTGCCGAGATGTTAAACATACTTTTAATCTTAATTGCTGAAAAAAGAAACAGCTTCCGATATGAATGAATGGCTATTGAATTATTATTCGCCAGATAACCACTGTTTATTCCATAATTTGTTTTTTAAAATATGTACTTAAGAGAACTTGAAAATTTTATACCGGATAGTGTGAAACGCGATATACGTTTATATACAAATATTGAGGATCACATTTTTTTAAGAGTTGCGAGGCGCAGTCACAAAATATAATTGTAAATATTAAAAACTGTATGGAAAACCTAAAAACTATATGGAAAACTAAAAAACTGTATGGAGGAATGAAAAACTGAAAGAAAACTGAAAAAACTGTATTTAAAAACCAAAAAACTACATGGAAAACCAAAAAACTGAATGGGAAAACTAAAAAACTGAAAGGAAAACTGAAAAAACTGTATTTAAAATCCAAAAAACTGTATGGAAAACCAAAAAACTGAATGGGAAAACTAAAAAACTGTATGGAAGACTAAAAAACTGAAAGGAAAACTGAAAAAAGTGTATTTAATAACCAAAAAACTATATGGAAAACCAAAAAACTGAATGGGAAAACTAAAAAACTGTATGGAAGACTGAAAAACTGAAAGGAAAACTGAAAAAACTGTATTTAAAAACCAAAAAACTATATGGAAAACCAGAAAGCTGTATGGAATACCAAAAAACTGTATCGGAAAACTGAAAAACTGTATGGAAAACCAAAAAACTGTATGGGGAAACTAAAAAACTGTATGGAAGACTAAAAAACTGAAAGGAAAACTGAAAAAACTGAATGAGAAAACTAAAAAACTGTATGGAAGACTAAAAAACTGAAAGGAAAACTGAAAAAACTGTATTTAAAAACCAAAAAACTATATGGAAAACCAAAAAACTGAATGGGAAACCTAAAATCTGTATGGAAGACTAAAAAACTGAAAGGAAAACTGAAAAAACTGTATTTAAAAACCGAAAACTATATGGAAAACCAGAAAGCTGTATGGAATACCAAAAAACTGTATCGGAAAACTGAAAAACTGTATGGAAAACCAAAAAACTGTATGGGGAAACTAAAAAACTGTATGGAAGACTAAACAACTGAAAGGAAAACTGAAAAAACTGTATTTGAAAACCAAAAAACTATATAGAAAACCAAAAAACTGTATCGGAAAACTGAAAAACTGTATGGAAAACGAAAAAACTGTATGGAAGACTTAAAAACTGAAAGGAAAACTGAAAAAACTGTATTTAAAAACCAAAAAACTATATAGAAAACCAAAAAACTGAATGGGAAAACTAGAAAACTGTATGGAAGTCTAAAAAACTGGAAGGAAAACTGAAAAAACTGAATGAGAAAACTAAAAAACTGTATGGAAGACTAAAAAACTGAAAGGAAAACTGAAAAAACTGTATTTAAAAACCAAAAAAATTATATGGAAAACCAAAAAACTGAATGGGAAAACTAAAAAACTGTATGGATGACTAAAAAACTGAAAAGAAAACTGAAAAAACTGTATTTAATAACCAAAAACTATATGGAAAACCAAAAAACTGTATGGAAAACCAAAAAACTGTATCGGAAAACTGAAAAAATGCATGGAAAAAACCAGAAAAAGCGAAAAATGAAGCCGATTTCAAAAGAGCTTTTCCTTTAATAGAAATTTAAATCAACGGTCGTTTTTTTTTAATAAAATAAAACGAGCGACACTTGATAACATTAAATTTCTCGATGTGTTTTTTCGAGTTTCTAGCATCGTCGTGCATCTGGTTTGAAGAGGATGTAAATTATAGTGTCTGGCAATGAGAAACGCACGAAATTTAATATTTCGATGTGAATAATCCTATTTTAAAATCGAACGAGAAATGAAAATGTTTTCAATTTTATAACCCGATCTATTCAATAATCAACTATAATTTATCTATAAAGGTGATACATCTTTTCGATTTTTGCAAAAACTATCAATTTTTATCTATTTCTGTGTCTGGCAGGTAGCTTCACCCCGTTTTGTAATATTTGAAAGTTATTCTTAAGCTTATTTCAATAATCATTAGAATCAATAATTTTATTATATTAAACAATAAAAAAAAATTTTTGAATAAACTTTAGTATGTGGATACACCTATATATATCTAGACATAACAGCGTTAGCGATTTTCGAAACGATCAACAACACAAACATTTATTCACAATAAGTATTCTCGCCTCGCTCGCCTAAACTGGATCACATGAAATAAATGCGATGTCATGATTTAACTTCCAAGAATCGCGAAGCTATAAGATGCAATTCCATGAGAATTTTTACCGCATATTAGTATTTATTACTCTTGAATTTACTACGAGGTACACGACAAATTTTCAACATAATTTCGGAATAATTTAAAATCTCTCTGTTTTATTTATTTAATTACCCGCCACTGGTGGTAAATAATACCAGATAATTATTATAATTAGGTCCAGGATAATAATATGTATACAATATTGTTATTTCTACAAACGTTAACTGTTCTTACACAGGCCAAAATGTATTCTACAAGTGACTAAACATATTTAACCCCTAGTCGATAGTAAAGTTTAGCAAAATATTCATTTTTATCAAATTTTTTTTTCAATATCACTTCAAGGTTAGAAGCTATTGGATATTACCTTGCTCTATAATATGTTTTGTTATTTTAATACCTTAATATCAACTATTTTAGAAATTTTTTTATGGATAGAAATATGGGAATAGTATTTTTTCCCACCCTGTATGAAGAAGTTAAACTTTTTCTCCAAGGTTTTGTTTTCGTAATACAGAGATGACATATTTTTACAAATTTTTTTTAAAAAGTCTGTAGGTATTCTATTATTCACCACTCTGTATGTAGTAGTTGAAATTTTACTTCAAGGTTATAAGCTTCAATATATGTTTTGTATTTAATATACGAGAGTCAAGATGTATCAAATATTTTATTTTATTTTTTATTTTTTTTGAAAAAGATAGACATAAAAACAGTATTTTTATGGAATAGCTAAACTTCAAGCCTAAATAGGAATCAAAAAAATAATAAACTATACAGATTGTCTCAAATATATTACAGTTAACGTTTGTAAAATAATTGCATATATAAAAAAAGTGTAATTATTATGAATATTTTAACTGAGTTTTGATGTTTTGGCTGCAGTTGATCCACGTACCACGGAATTCTTCACAGAAGGTAGGGAATGTGTCAATTGCGGCGCTATTGATACCCCTTTGTGGCGTAGAGATGGGACCGGTCATTATCTATGCAATGCATGTGGCCTTTACCACAAGATGAACGGCATGAATCGGCCTCTTGTCAAGCAGCCTCGCAGATTGGTACTTTTTTTATTTTTGAATTTTTATTTATTTTTATTTCAACTCATCATCATTTTGCTTATACGGCACTGAACGATATTGGTTTGGGGACAATTTACGGTATTTTCACAATAATAAAACCAAATCGTATTTTTTTTTGCATGCTACAGGAATCTACAGACAATTTTTTAAATTAATTTTTGCATGTTAAAACGTAAGTTGAATTTTTTTTACCAACCTATGTCGTTCGGTTTTAATTGTTCGTTTGAAAAAAAAATATACAAAAAAAAAACACCCCCGATGTGCGAGGCGCTGCTACCAAAATGTCAAAATTCAAAATTCACTACGACCGTTTTTTTTTATCTTTAAAAATAAATAAAAATATCTATTTTGATTTTTAACCCCATATTTTGCGTTCCAGTGGCGGCAGAGCCGGGCCACGGGGGTGTTCCCGATTACTACAAGAACTACTATTACAATGGGGTACGGAATTCTTCCGTACACACCACTGAAGAAAAATCGAATAGGCGATTGGTAGGTCCACAAACTTTTTTTCTTTTCTTCAGTTATTTTATTTTTCGCTTTTTATTATTAATTTTTTATTAAAATATAGCGCGTCCATCATCATCATCATTACATTATGATTATAAATTTTTGAAAATTAAAATTGCTTTTACAGTCGGCTTCTCGTCGAGCTGGTCTCACGTGCACCAATTGCAACACCAGCACCACCTCGCTGTGGAGGAGAAACGCTCTAGGAGAACCAGTCTGCAATGCATGTGGACTGTATTATAAGCTTCACTCTGTAAATAGGCCTCTATCTATGAAGAAGGATAGTATACAGGTAAGTGCTGTGTGAAATTGAAAATTTTCGTATGTTGAATACATTTTTTTTTAAATTTTAGACAAGGAAGAGAAAACCAAAAGGTAGTAAAGAATCTAATGGTAATAGTGCCCACATTCCAAGAAATCTAAGCCATACACCGTCTCTACCAGCTATAAAAATGGAGGAAGTCGGTGTTAAATTAGAACACTGTTTAATAGGTCAGTATTTTTTTTGAAAGTTTTTTGAAACAGAGACCGATCACTAAGAAGCAATTTTGAGAAGCTGCAACTGATTACAATTGCAATTTCCTTGATTCAACCTTACGTAAAATCCTGTTCTTTTTCATAATTTTATAGTCAAATCTCGCTATCGATGATATATTTTGAGTTTTAGTCGATTTTACAGATCCATGTTTTTAATAATGTTTTAACATAATTGTGCCACCCTGTATATCGACTAGGAATTGAACAACCAACTTTTTATTCATGATCTGTTCCCTTAAATCAGTGTATAATAATTTTTCTGGTATTCATTGAAGGAAATTCAGGAAATTTGAAAATTTAAATTCAAAATTTGGAGATTTTTAAAAAACCCTAAGACAATCGTATGAAAAAATCTAAAAGCGTTGATTGCGAAGATTTGATTTAAAGAATATTGTTTATTAAACACACTTTGTATTAGAAAATTAACAAAAAATATATTTGTACGCTATATTGTGTATATCTCGAAAATTATCTTGAATAGTTTTCGAGATATAGCCGATACGATGATGATATAGTCCATAGTTTATAACGCGGACCCTGTATATCAACTGGAAATTAGAAAATCAAATTTTTATGACAGTTTATATGATCTATATAGATGTCCTTAAATTAGTTTTTCAGAATTTTTAAATTTATTTATTATAAGAAAATATTTATTATTTATTTTTAGATATCTCGAAATTTTCTTAAAATTGATTATAAAATTTTCTAAAAATCCCTAAAATAATCGCAAAAAAATTCTTTCAAATTAGTTGGAAGGCAAAGATTTTAATCTTTATGATTTAAGAGTTTACACACCTTACTTATAATTTTATCTTGAATAGTTTTCGAGATATAGCCAATACGATAGGTCCATGATTTTAAGAACTTTTTATAACGTGCACCCTACCCTGTATATCAACTAGAAGTTAGAAAATCAAATTTTATGACAATTTATATGTTCTATTTCCTTAAATTGGTTTGTCAGAATTTTTTGAAATTATTATAAGATAATATTTATTATTTATTTTTGAATATCTCGAAATTTTCTTAAAATTGATTATAAAACTTTCTAAAAATCCCTAAAATAATCGCAAAAAAAATTCTTTCAAACTAGTTGGAAGGCAAAGATTTTAATCTTTATGATTTAATAGTTTACACACCTTACTTATAATTTTATCTTGAATAGTTTTCGAGATATAGCCAATACGATAGGTCCATGATTTTAAGAACTTTTTATAACGTGCACCCTGTATATCAACTAGAAGTTAGAAAATCAAATTTTATGACAATTTATATGTTCTATGTCCTTAAATTGGTTTGTCAGTATTTTTTGAAACTGGATCTGATTAATTTTGGTTGATATACAGTGTGTGTCATTGTGTTAAAAAATTGGTAAAAAATATGTGTTCGAAAAGAGAAAAGAAAAATTTGACTTATGAGATCAAATTTTCAAAAATAAAACTAGCAAGATTGAATATAATGAATAAATTGAATAAATTCCCAAAAATTCCATTTTGTAAACAATCGGAGAGTAATAGATACCGCACAATAATAATTATTGTGTAGTTTAATAGCCGTCGGGGCCTATAGAGCGAGAAGTAGTTGTTTCTTCTTAGTTGAGCGGTCAATGTTTTTGAAAAATATTTTTCAAAACTTATAAAGCGTTAGAACAATCGACGATCGAAGACAATATAACAGGAAACTGTAATAATACTCAATTAGAGAGTAAATAATTCTAATAATTAACATATTTTTATTTACAGAAAACTACGGCGGAGGAGATATGAGAACGGTAACATCAATGAACCAACTCCAACATACATCGACTCCTAGTTATTCTTATACATCACAATCTCATCAACGATTGAGTCCCACTTACGCATCTCAAACGTCACCGCAATTGACGACACAATCTCACTTCTACGACTCGATGCCACAACAACCCAGTCCCAGTCAGGCTTCAGACGAATCCGACAGTTCTCTCAACACCACCAACAACAACAATAACACCAAAGTCATCATCAACGGCGAACATTGTCTCGATAGACCAACCGTGGTTTCTCTATCATCATAATTTTGTATATAAATTTTTTTTATAGGAATTTTATGTAAATACTGTTCATAGATTTGTTATATGGTTTGTTATGGTTCCTCGACTGATGTCTGGTTCACGATTTTTGGTTTTTTTCTTACTTGAAGGTAGAGTAAAGGCTCAACTGCATTGGGCGAGCTAGTGCATTTACCAAGAGGCAGGCATGTGGACATTTTTGCCTTCATTCCTGTTCCAAACTGACTGAGTTTTTTCCTTACTGAGCTGAGCTGAAAGCTACCCTAGATTCAACGGTAAACTAAAGGCTCAAGTGCACTGGGCAAGTCTACAAGTCTAGGCAAGCTAGTGCATTTGCCAAGAGGCTGGCGTGTGGACATTTTTGCCTTCATTCCTGTGCCAAACTGAGTTTTTTTCTTACTCAGCTGAGAGCCACCCTAGATTCAACGGTAGAGTAAATGCTCAAGTGCACAGGGCAAGTCTACAAGTCTAGGCAAGCTAGTGCATTTGCCAAGAGGCTGGCGTGTGGACATTTTTGCCTTCATTCCTGTGCCAAACTGAGCTGAAAGCTACCCTATATTCAACGGTAGAGTAAATGCTCAAGTGCACTGGGCGAGTCTACAAGTCTAGGCAAGCTAGTGCATTTGCCAAGAGGCTGGCGAGTGGACATTTTTGCCTTCATTCCTGTGCCAAATTGGGTTTTTTTCTTAATGAACTGAGAGCTACCCTAGATTCAACGGTAAAGTAAAGGCTCAAGTGCACTGAGCGAGTCTACAAGTCTAAGCAAGTTTGTATCAGAGTACACTGGAACCTTTCCAAGCCCTCAGAAGCCAAGAGGCTGGCGTGTGGACATTTTTGCTTTCATCCCTGTGCCAAACTCAGTTTTGTGTCCTGTTTTGACTACATCTCAGGTAGCTTTCCAAACGAATCAGCTCTAATTCGTGATACCCACAGTTTCACCCAAATTTTTCTCTTTCTTGAGTACACTTTGCTAGTTTGCAATCTAATATGCTCAAAAGCCGGCTAGTGGCGTGTAAAAAGGTCTGCATCATGCACCAGCTTGTTCCAGAGTTTTGTTAAAAGCAACTTATGAGCGAGTACGATAAGTACACACAATCTAAATCGCTCAGAAGTGTAGCGTGTATCTGTAGAGTAGGGAGGGTGAGTGCTCACAACAATTTGGCCACATGTGACCGATTGTACATACTCCCGAGAAGTTGTCCTCCTAGGTCTTTGTCCATCCTGTCCTCAGGAAGGTGGACAGGTCACTAGGAGACATCTCCAGGTCTAGGCCAAGACTCACCGAGCACACTCTCTTATTGACTATAACTCCGGACACTCGCATGTAAACTCGTCCAGTGTACTTGAGCATTTAGGAAATTACATTGAAGGAAAGCTTTTGAAGAACCCGTCCAGTATTTATTACTTCCTTCTGGTGGTTAGCTCTGTCTGAATTCCAGATGATAATTTGAAGTTTGAAGCTCAACTTTTTGAGATTTGATTGTTTCGGTTGATACTACGTCTGCATCATCACTAATAAAATTGAAAGGATTGTGATTGTCGAGGAGCCTTAGCAATGTTTGCTGGTTAAAAGGATCTCAACAAAGAAGATCTTATTGATTGTTAATATTAGATAAGAAGTTTGTTTGGGTAAGATTTTTTTTATAAAAAGAACTGCTATAATTATAATGGGAATGTTTTACCATAGGCGCCGAATTTCATAAATTGCCGAAAGGATACAGTAAAAAACAGATTTTCTAATTAAAATAGAAATAAGGATGGTGGAAAATTAATTTTTTTTCGTATATTGTTGAATCAAAGAAAAATGTTCAATAACACACTGTCTCTGTAAAGTCAACAACGAATATTTGCGTTAAACTCGGCCACTTTTCAAAAAAGATCTCTCAAGTAGATTTGCAAATTTATACATTCTTAGCAACCAAAGATACTTTTTCCAATTATTTTTAGTTACCACTAATAGATTTTGCTTTTTGTAAATAAATATTATTTATATATACAGGGTGTTTTCAAATGACACTTACAACGTTTGCATGTAAAATTGGACAAAAAGGATTGAGGGGTCCAACTCATTTACTTTTCGAAATACGGGGTGTTGAAGTTATAAAAATTCAAATGTTTTCATTTGATAACTTTAAAATGGATGAATAAATTGATTTGATATTTGGCAGGTTGTTTTTAAATGTAAAAAGGCATATTTTGATGAAAAAACATTTGTCAATTCTTGATCCAGTGGTGTACATTTGGAAAAATATGTCACTTTTCTCCTCCCATTTTTCACGCCACTGTCATTTGTAGCTATTTTCAATTAAATTTGTATTCCTTAATGTTTTTCACGTTAAAAACACATAACCTTTACATATCTAAAAATTTGTAGTTTTCAAGATATTCAATGTTTTCATGAAGTTTGCAACATAATTTTCAATAATAAAAGCACAAGTTTGGACAAATATTTTTGAGAGTCTTCTCACAATGTTTAAGATGCATTGCTGCTTCACAAATCAGTTTCTGATACATATTTTAACCACTAGTAGTTTGAAGATTATTAAAAAAAATACAAAACAATATTTATTTTTTCATTTTACTATTAAAAAATTAGGCTGCAGACTTCATGAAAACATTAAATATCTTGAAAACTTCACATTTTTTGATATGTAAAGGTTATGTGTTTTTTACGTGGACCCCTCAGAGGTATCGACATGCAAACGTTGTAAGTGTCATTTGAAAACACCCTGTATAAAATATCCTCACAGTCACCAATTCCGTCTAATTTGTTGACTGTGTCATAATTTCAAACTTCGTTCAAGAAAAACTGACATTCATTTGTTTTGAAAACTTCAATTTGAATTTTAAACAAAACAGTGATTTAGAGCGTTACCGAATATAGTTTAATCTTGCCTCTTATAGTTCAGTAAATGTTTGTAAAGGGCATAGCACACAGGAGGACACTTTATATCACGAAGAGATTGGATATTGTTAAAGTTATTTCCTTCCTATGAGCCGCCTCTGTATTTGACTGAGGTAAAATAAAATAAAACAACAGAAATGTAAAATTAATTAACTAGAGTGTTTATTCTAATCATTAAAACCTCTCTTTTTTTTTCAAATTACATTCCTAATGATTGGAAAAGATGGGGCGAGGCGAAGACTTTCAAGAAGTCTGCGATTAGAAATAATTATTTGGAAGTAACTGTTTTCAAATTGACAAATTTTATTTCGTTCATTGTACTCCACTACCTATCAGGGTATGACAGTCATATTATAATATTCTAGGATGTAATTCTGTTTTCATAACGATATTTTGAAAACAGTAACTTTTAGATTGAATATATATTTTTTTATTTGTTTTATTTATGTCGATGGCGATCGCTTTGATTTGCATTCCATAAATTCCAATAGATAATTTGTATAGTTATGTTTTATAGAGCTTATTTTTTAGAATATTCTATTCGTTAAATATATCTCTTTGTATGTTTATATTTTAAAGTTATTATTAAATAGTAAAATATGTTAAGTACATGATTTTGTTTTATTTTAAATAAGATTCACAATCAAATTTACCTATTAAAACTTAACTAGAGGCATGCTAGATGTAACTTTTTTCTTACCTTCTTAGTTTGTGAGATACAGGTTGTTAAAAGGTGCAAAAGAAATATACATTTTATTTCATATCTTCTTGGGGCATGAAAGAACCAATTTAAAACTTTTTGTAGATTATTGTTTCTTCAAAACGCATCGGCAGTAGTAATAATGTCAAATTCTAGTGAGTCAGGTCTATATACAAGGTGTTTCAAAAATATGGTACAATCTAAGTTTACGAACACCTCGTACCACGCCATTGGCTCATTGAAAAAAAGTTGCATTTTATTTTATGGAACCCATCCCTCCAATAATCATACCTCTCATTGGTCAGATTCCGTCCAGTTTCACACAACACTTTCTAGTTGATAATTTCGCATTCGCTGTTGTTATTTTATTATTTTCTATGAAAAACTTCAATAAGTAATTCAGTCTAAGGTCAGTATGGCCAACATTTTCTGACAAGAATGACAGTTAAGGTCTACCGTTAAAAACATAAGATTTTGCATGTTTTTTATCATTACGAACATCTATATTGCTTTATTAAAATAATGAATACACCCCCGAAGAGTATGAAATTTAAAATGACTTTTTAGCTGAATACTCGACATATCAGTGGCCAATAGTTCTATGAACTCTTGGCATGTCACCGTTTCATTTCTGTTATTCAGTCACTAGTTATGTCAAATGTCAGTTATATTTATTTTTGTAGATATTCGTTCCATTGTGCACGTCCATTTTTGATTAGATTTTTGTAGCATTTTTAGTTAGCTGTATCTCTATTCTTCTGATTACTTCTTCCACTGGCATTTGACATAACTATTGACTGAATAACAGAAATGAAATGATGACTTGCCAGAAGTTCCTATAATTATTGGCCATCGATATATTGAGTATTCAGCACAAAAATCATTTTAAATTTCAATATTACGCTTCGGGGGTATTCATTATTTTAATAAAGCAATATAGATGTTCGCAATGATAAAAACCATGCAAAATCTTATGTTTTGAACTGTACACCTTAACTGTCATTCTTGTCAGAAAAAAACCTTTTTTGTTGTCTACACTGACCTTAGACTGAAGTCCTCTATTATATGGATCCTCTTACTTTTAGTAGCTCTTAGCTTAGTCCAGTAAAACAATGTCATTTAGGACCTTCAAAAACCAAATACATTCATCTTGTATCTACCATAAACATCTAAATAATCTACTAAACATACGAGAAATGAACTTTGGCTATATGAGTGGCTGATTTCTTCAACAATCAAGGCATATTTAATGGATTTGGAACACGACTGTTGACTACTTTTTCCTGGTTTTCCATTTTTCTTTGTTTTTCATTGATTTTTTAGTCTAAGTCCCAATAATTATGCCTCACCCTGTATAATATAACGCGATTGGTTTACACCCTCTTCTAACATGGCTAAAAAAACATTTGATAGTACCTTAACCAATTGTACTTCAAATTTCAAGTGGTTTCGACGAGGCGGTGTCGTTATAATTTCATCATTTCATGTTAACGATTTGATGTATGAAGTTGAGCTGATTTTTCTGTAAAAATTAGGGTGAGTTGTTTTCCAAAAAAAATATAGTGTTACAGCTTATCATCGTTGTGTTCGTCCATGTTTTTTGCTTTTATCTAAAAGATATATGTATATATGTATCGATTTCATATCTCTTTTCAAAAAAAAGATTAATAAAAATGGCAGATAAAAAAATTGATAAAAGAATCACCAAAATGGGGATCAAAAACTTTTTTTTATATAACTTGCTAACATATGTTGCGAAAAAGAAAATAATTGAACAATTAGAAATTGTAATTTTTACCTAACCTTATGGATACAGTTGAGTTTTTTTGCCACGCCCAAAATTCCAGGTCCAAGAATGAAGTGGCACTTCACATTTTCCATTTTATTTTAAGCAATCTTTTCTTACTTATGTTCCTCTTTATTTGTTTCTCTTCTTCTTCTTATACTTTTATATTTTCCAACTTTTCACCTCGATTGGATGCTTCTACTGATGATTTTTTTATACCTTCAGGTACCTTTGATTTTTTATAAAAAAATTATTTGCGAATATACGTAGAATATTTTCTTCTTTATTGAACCATCAAAATTTCAACTATAACTGATAAAATACAATATGGCTTACAGATATAAAAAAAAATAATCAGTCCAATGTGATAGATAAAATATGATAAATGGTATCTTTCAGTATTGGGATATCTCAAAATACTAACTGTCTAAAAAATATTTCCTCCAAGAAGGTAATTTATGTATAATAATATCCCAAAACAAAGGTAGCTTTAATTTTTGATTTCATTTTACCACAATTTCTAAAACACAAGGCAGAAACGTTTTTTTTTGTGTCAGATTTCGTTATTTCTTAGGCCACGTGTGACCCATTGTACATCCTCCCGAGGAGTTGTCCTTCTAGGTCCTAGGTCCATCCTGTCCTTTCCAAGAAGGTCATTGGGAGAAATCTCCTTTGCATCGGCAGATGTAGGCAAAGACTCGCACTCTCTTATTGACGATAAGACATGTCTGACTGTTTCATCTTCCTGTTCACAATAGATATGTGTCCACTAGTCCCATAGTATGAAGGTGTTTCCTTAGTTGACAGTGTCCAGTCAAAAATCCTACTGTTAAACGTGAATGTTTCCAGGCTATCGACAAATATTTCTTCGACGCAAGATTCACAGGGTCGCCCAGAGTAATCCTGGCAAGACTGTATCCTTTAATTACAGCTCATCTCTTAAGGGGTTGAGCATGGGTGTAACGTTTGGCTAGTTCTGAAATTGGGTACTACTGTATCTCAAGACCATTCGTAGCTTAAGCCCCCCCCCCAGAATAATAAAACCCGATTTTGTCTTTTCCTTGAATTGTATAAAAAACAGTACACTTAGTAAAAGGTTGAATAAAGTTTACTTAAAGTTAATCTCAATTCAATGTTCTTTTCGATTTGGCACCATCCACTCGAAGTTTAGGTCACAAAAAAAGTTTAGATCAATTTCTTGGGAAATTAAACCACAATATTTTTTATATTTTTAGTTCAAGATTTCGTTTTCACAATATATCCTGATCGATGCTTTTTTCAAAACTTGCTTTTTGTTTTTGAAAGCTTGGGAAAACCTCAAGTATCTTTCAAGCGGAAATCCACGCCATAAGAAAGTGCGCCCAGTTCAATATTGATAAAGGATACAGAGGACAAAGGATTATTATAATTACAGATAGTCAAGTAGCCATTAAAGCACTGAGCTCTGGCTTAATCAGTTCCAAAATGGAGACAAACTCAATGAACTAGGCAAGAACAATATAGTTACCTTACTATGTGGATTCCAGGACACACTGGAATAGAGGAAAATTAAATAGCAGGCGAACTAGCAAAGAGGGGGTCTGTAATACCTTTCTGAAGAAGATCTGGCCATTGGAAAGATCTAGTAGGGCTTGGACAATCAAAGATTCTTCTGGTTGACTACAACCTTTTGAGATCAAATGAATGCATGAGTCATAGTTAAATTGTGCTAAGAGTGTTAACAGGGATCCTAATGGGATATTGTAGCCTGAATGGGCACCTGAAAAAGCCTAAAATAGTGGAGGAAGAAGATATTGTGGCATGGACGAAGAAACCTCCATCCACATACTTTCCAACTGCACAGCACTACAGAATCCTAGAGAACAAACAGTACCTGGGTGCTTACTGGATAGAAATTGTAGGTTAAAAATAAGGGAGTATGTTGTGAAATGAAAAATGTTTCATAGAAAAAGAAAATTTGAAGCAAATTTAGTGCAGAATTGAAAATAAATGTATGAAACTGAATTTACCTGTTATATAATATACCTTCTATCAATTTCAACATTAAACGTATATAGTTAATAATTTTATCTAAAAATTTATCTGCATCGTCTACCGGTTGAATAATATCAGATCTGATAAAAAAAAGTTGTCTTTGGGGTTGATGATTATACTGTTGACAAGATAATGTTTATTACTCCTGATATACCTATCTCGTTATACTACAAAAGGTTAAGGACACACCAGATAATATTAATAATAATATTTAATAAGGAATCTCCTCGAAAAAAAAAACCTTAAAACGGGATAAAAACTATAAAAAATCGTATATCGAAAATATATGCATAAATATGGAAACGTATACACACGTCAGCAGTCGGCATCCATCTTATTGTTTGTTTAGAAGATGGCGTCGGCGCGGTTATCGCAGGTACACTCGAAGGTGTTATAGAATCATTACGTATGGTGTAGTTGAACGCGAGCGAAGCATCCTTAAATATACCTTTATCAGTTGTTTGAGTCAAGAAAAGTTTGACTGATTGGTAAGTACCAAAAACAGTTTTAAATTAATATTTTTAGTTAGGATCGTACCTACAACTTTAAGCACTTTTAACAGTTCCTCGCTCGTATTTTTCTTTGGAAAAGGTTTGTCCAAATGAAAATTTTATTCTTTTTTACTATAGCGTTTTTTGGCATCTTCTAAGTCTTCTAAAAACTGTGAAAAATGAATGGAGAGATTCTCCCAATCGAATTTATTCTATTCTTGTTTGGGTTAAGACAATTCTGGTGCCTTTTTTCCAGTTTATATCTATGTTTTCTATTTTGTCATCTTTTTTATCTATTTTTCTGATATCCCGATTTTTTTTGTATTTTACTCACCAAGCTTTCTCTACTCCAATTTTTCAAGCTATCTCTACAATTTCTGGTCTAGGAATGCGTGCAAAGTGTTTATTTTCATCTCTGCACTTCCTTCAAGTTTAATTTAAAGTAGTTTTGTAATAAGAAAACCTCGATATTCTTTTAGTTTCTTCAACTATTTGACACTTTCCCATTATAAACCTTTCTCTGGAACTAATTTTTTTTGTCTAGCATCTGTTTTTCACTCATTTTTACATACCAATTAGTTGTTTTTTCAACGATATCGTTTTTTGCTGATATTTTGTTACTGTATAACAACTTTCTCTAAGTAAATTTGTATATCGGAAGCTGATTGGGGAATCTGTTAAAACGATAACAAAGTGTTAAATATGATATAAGTAATCTACGGTTATTTATCTTCCGTTATCGCCAAGATAATTTCACTATATATTATGATTGGGGAACCACCAAAATGATTTTAATATCTTCTGCATGTTCCTTGCGGTATAGTATTTTATACCCGACCACCAGGCATTTTTTCAAGTTTATTTGATTGAAGAAAAATGATTTTAAATAATATATAAGATACAGACTGCGAAAAAGCTTAACGAACCATGCATTTTACACATGCACGACAAGAAAAATATGAGAAAAACAGCTTGAAAGGGAGAGAAAGAATAGTTGTTGGTGGTCAGTGACTTATTTCCCGAGATGAGGCGAGTCTAGGCAGCTCCTGCATCTCTAAAAATTTACAGAAGACAAACTAGCAGCGCTAAAGGCACTTGGAGGTCAATTCTAGTATGGAATTGTGTGCGGGCCCTAAGCACACTAGGTGAGCGTAGCAATGTTACAGTAGCCGGGATATTGGGGCATGAGGGTCAGAAAAGCAACGAAAAAGCGTATGAAATTGTCAAACAAGGCTAAATGGCATTCTTTGGGTCGGAACCCTTCTGCGGCATTGCAAAAACCATTCCAAGAATGGAAACAAAGAATTGGGTTACCCACAAATCTCTGAAATGGTGGAGAAACTCTACAGAAAAGAGGCAAGCGAAACAGTTCATATTAAAACACTCGCCAAAATTTACAGCACATATGATGACCAAATATAAGAAGACTGTTAAAGCTGTAGTGGGACTGTTAACGAACATACGTGCAGGTTTTGTCACCTCTTAAAAGAAGAAACGGCAGACCACATTCTATGTCAATGTGATAGCCTGACAAATGTGCGGTTTGGAAAATATTTTGGATAAAAAGATCGTATCCGAAAACCCAAACGTAGAAATTTTCATGAATTTACTTCAAGCATTTTGCCATATAACATAGTTTTAAATCGTCGTGTATACTGCTAATATATTTTTTACAGGTTTTTTAACCGCTTTAAATCTTATTTTTGATTAAAATTGTTCTATAATAAACAAGCTACACATCATTGTTTGAACATTCAACAAAATAACGTGACTTTATTCGAGACACACAAGGAAATGACTTTAGTTTTATTGTTGACAACACGAAGTGCAGTTAGTCTTAGCGAAAACCAAAACGTTTCAATCAAGACTGATGAGTTTTAATATAGCTTTATAACGGCATATTCAAAAAACATTCTCAAACTTTATGTAGAGCGTAAAAAACCAAACAATCTGCAAGTCCTTAATGAAACTAATTAGTTTTAAAGCTGCTTCGAACCAAGCCATTTTAAAACAACAATAAAGCAAATACTATTTTAAGACTAAGTATTCTTATTAATATATTATCGATAGACATACAGCACTGTAGTGAACGCCTCTAATGCGATAATTACAGTGAAGCAATGTCGAACAAGTCCTTTATGAAATTAATTAGTTTTAAAGCTGCTTCGAACCAAGCCATTTTAAAACAACAATAAAGCAAATACTATTTTAAGACCAAGTATTCTTATTAATATATTATCGATATACAGCACTGTAGTGAACGCCTCTAATGCGATAATTACAGTGAAGCAATGTCGAACGCAGTTAGTTCTTGGATGAGTGACTATTAAGAAACACCGCACAGCCAACAGCGAAATACTGCAGACCAGCGGTAATTCAATAGCTATCGGGCCTTTGGTTGTTACTTCCTAGTTGAACGGTCACTGTCTTTGAAAAACTCGTGCAAAATGGGCATCATTTTGTGCTCATTGCATAATATACTATTTCAAAGCTTATAAAGCGTTAGGATAATAATTATTCTGGGATATTTATTAAATAAAATTAATCTTCTATAGCTTTTTGTACTCTTTTCAAATCTACTTTGTATAAAATATTACTTTACCTTTTCAAATTTATATATATAATTATAGAAATGATCGTATGTTATTTTGTCCGTTTTATTGGTTCACATTCGTTATCTTATCTAACAATCCGCTCTCTCTCAAAAAAAGTGTATGATATATATATATATGGAATATTGATGGAAATTAGCTATAAATTTTATGATATCATTGTAACTTTGAGTTCTGTTTGCTATGACTATTTAAACAGGTTGTGTAAATAAGAACAGTTTTAGAAATGGTATCCTACATTTAGCATTATAAAACCTCTTCAAACATTGTTACTTTACCATTATAAAATTGTAGAAAAAATATAAAATTCGTTTAATACTTTCATATATGAATCATTGTCCAGTAAATATTATTAGTTTGGATGATTTCTGGATTATCCTGTAGATTAATAATATCCAAAAACCAGTCAGATTTTTTACTTGTGAATTTTGAATCCAATCATTCTATAAGTGTTGAAAAAGGGATAGTAAAATCTTTATACGATAGAGCCAGAATCATTTGGTCCAATTATAATCAATTTACAAAGGAGAAAACTTTAATAAAAAATGTTTTAAATAACAATAATTACCCGGCAGAATTTGTAAATAAAGAAATTGAGAATATAGAGAAAGGCTCATTGTTAATAGCCCATAATAATAACAATAATGTTAATAATTTGGGTGAGATAGTTTTTAAAAATTCTTTAAGGGCTTTATCAGAAAGAATTAAGAAAATTGGTGATCAATTCAATATTAGAACTACTTAGTTTTAAATCTATTATTCTTCATTTTTTGGTTTCGTTTTTGTTAGTATAGATATCAGCGTATTATTAATCTTCAAAAAACTGCATATATCAAATATCATGTGAATGCGACAAATTTTATTTGGGTGAAACATCTAGGCCATTGAAAGTGCGAATAAATGAACACAAAGAATATATCAAAGATAGGGAATTCTTTAAGTCAGCTATTTGCAAACATGCTTGTGAAGAGGGTCATTAAATTGAATGAGATTTAACAAAAATAATATTGAAAGAACCAAATAATAAAAGATGAAAAATCAAAGAAAGTGTTTTAATACAACTAAATGTAGATAAATGTGTAGCTAGTATTTCAGCCGAATGTAGTTAAATTTGGTTACCAATGTTAGAAAGAGAAATTTCCAATAATCAATCACCTGCGTTATCAGGATAGCATCATAAGTTTTTATCCAGGTTTTCTAATGATTTATAATTTGAGTTGTTAATCGATACACATTTCAATACATATAATCACAAAACTGAGTATACATCTTTTAAAAACAAAAATAGTCATGCACAAAAAAAGTAACAGCAAACGCGTTTTAGCAATAACATTTTCAATATAAGCGGAAAAAATGCGCTATCCCAATAAAAACCGTTCCTGGAACGTGCACTTCACTGGATTTCATTTCTAGTAGACTATCATATCGTGGGAAGGTCAAAAAATGAAATATTCTATTTCACATTTTGCCAGAGATATGATCTACTATGAATGGACCTTAATAAAAATTTGATAACAAAGTTTTGCAGTCTTAAACTTCAAAATATTAACGATTGTCTAGTTGTCAAATTTTTTTCGTTGTGTCAGATAGGGTTAAAAAATTAATTTTCATTTAGTTTATCTTGAACGCTACCGAAACGTTGAAATAAATAGTTTAAAAACATTGTGGTTAAATTTCCCAAAAAATGAAAAGAAAAGAATGAATAATTATTAACAAAAAAGGCACTTTTTTTTTTGTTTTTAGCAAATATAATAAAAATTACTGGATAAATCGCGTTACTCTTACAAAACCGTTTGTAGAAAATGCAAAAACCTACAAAATGGTTTTCGAAAAATTCCAATCCGAGCATTTTTCGCTGAGAAAACCCAGAAAAAACGATCAAAATGAACCTTTTTTCAAAAATTCGTATCTCAGTTAATTTTCAATATTAAGGACTAATTTTCCGCGAAATAATAGCATGTGACAAGTATTTTGAACTACCCAAAGATGAAATTTGTCGCTTCAATAGTTTTGGCACAATCGCGTCATTAACAATTTATACCCTTATCTTGCAAAATACGTAAATATTGGCTGAATCATCCGATTATAATTTTGAAAATGGCTTCTAAAAGTAGAAGTCAAAGTCTACAATTTGTTTATTTCACATTTCCATACAAGTTTGAAGAACATTGCTAAACATGTTTCTTTCTTATTGAGTATAAAAAAGTCAAATAAATTCAAAAAATTGTTAAATAATTTCGTGTTCCTTGGATGATCTTTTCAATTGTTCCAGAGAGGCATGAGTCATTATTTTTATGACGTTTGATTAAATGACGTCCAAGAATACCATTTATTGATTCTAGATAGAACCACACCTCTTTTTTCTCGTTTTTTAATAATTAGGTCTCTGACTGCTCTATTATTTTTATCTCTATGGTAATCTTATCTTTCAACTCCTTAAAAATTGGCAGTGACAAAGTCCAATATATTTCTAGAAAAACGGAATACATAAAAATAATGTAAATACTACTATAATATTTGTACACATTACAAAATCCCTACAAGCCAAAATATATGGAATTCGTAAAATCCGTTTTCGATAGTATTATTCCCTAGTGATAACTCAACATAGCTAAAGATTTATTGATCAAAAGTACAGCTATTTCTACTATAGAATAGTATATTCTTCAACGAGTGCAGAATGATGGCTATTATTCACGCGGATGAAGTTTCCAAAACGAGCGAGCGCAGCGAGTGAGTTTTGGAATCATCCAAGTGAATATTAGCCATTCTACACAAGTAAAAGACTATACTTTCTCCACGACTAAAAAAAGAAAGCTTCCAGTGAGAATCGAACCCCAATCGTCCGCGACAGAGTCAACTATTTCTACCACTGGCTATAGAGCATGTTTATTTTCAAAAAGGGATACGTAACATACAGTTTTAATCGAAACCCTTACATTTATAAATGATAATTGGGAGTTATAATTGAATATAACTACTGTAGTCCATTATTTCTCTTAATAATACGTAAGATTATGATTCTATCATTATTTTGACGTTTCAAACGACGCGCTGTCAGAATCGATTTGCATTATTTGGTATGACGTTTTAAAAGAGACGATTTTATTTATCCATTTTAATTCATTTAAGCGTGAATTCTGATAATAATAGAATGTGATTGGCTAACGATAGAGTGAATTATTTTTCATTATTCACTGGTGTGAAGAATATATATCATTATGTAGATAAATATGTAAAAATAATTTGTGCGTTATTATAATTTAGTCGTGGAGAAAAGCTATTATAGTATACATTCAATGGACTTATTGGTGTGCGTCATCGTTTGTGACGTATATCCGGGTTTTGGGTAAGTCGTTTATTTTATTTGCTATTTTGACATAAAGCTAACCTTAAAATTTATAAATAAAATCATCAGGAGCGTAGTCAGCCAAATTTAAAAAGGCTTGGAAATTAAAAAATAATAATAACCTTCTTTTTCTAACTGAAAATACTTCCAAATTTTTGTATTATTTAAAAAATAATATAAATAAGAATAATATTCACTTTTTATAAATAATTGACTGTAAATAACAAAGTACAGACCTAACAAGAACTGGGACATTAGAATAGGACGTAAGACATATTTCCGCTACAAAATGTACGCCTGCATCCCATTTTGAGTGATGACGCACTCCTTAAAGGTTATTATTAGGAGTGAAATGGTCAAACTCAATAAAAAATTGTTTCATATCAAAATCTGAATGGCTGCTAGAGCTATAAGCTTTTGAAATCAACAATTATTATTACACAGTGTTCAAAAGCATGTTATTATTCTATAATTGAATAACGGGTGGTTAAAAAAAAAACTAAAACTACCGTTTTCGTCAAATAGTTCAACAGGAAATTTTGAAAATTTTAAATTGGTACTCATCAGCTACAGACGAATTATAGGTGCAGTATTGCCACGCGAATGGAAAAAGGATGTGTTATTCAAACACCATTTTCTTCACCTTCCGATTTAGCAGCGGCGTAGATAGTTCCAATTTTTTTTTATAAATTATTGTCGTAGAAACAGAATTTATTTCTATTCTTGACAGCCTCTTATAGATGAGCGAACATTTTTATTCGTGTGATGAAATGAATTTGACAACATCGCAAATATATACTTCACACTCTACACCACACCATACACAAACGCGCCACCTTATTCATAGATTATGAACGCACTCTTTATGTCATCAGTTCCAAAATTGAGTGGGAATGACTAGGAAAACTCAATGAACTAAGCGAGAACAATAAAGTCATCTTACTGTAAATTATAGAATACACTGAAAAGAAATAGCAGATGTACTAACAAAGAGGGGAACTGCAATACCGTTATGAGGGTCCAGAAGACTTTTGCGGGCTTAGAATCGTTTAAGTGACTTTGTCACACTATTATCAGTGTTTGTGAATGGATAACAATAGGCTAAGCCCATATATTGACCAAATAAATTTAAATATTGAAGAAGAACTTAACAGACTCCGTAAAAGTGGAGTTTCTTTCCATATAAAAATACCATCCAATGGAAACGTTGATGAAATTTCCATCTGCCGATTTTAAACAAATATTTTGTGTCTGGCAAAAAAGATGGGAGCAAACCAATTCGCTATCATGCTACCAGTAAACTCCCTACTGACAGATAGTCAAGCAGCCATTAAAGCACTGAGCTCTTGCGTAATCAGTTCCAAAATGGTGTGGGAATGCTTAGACAAACTAAATGTTCTAGGTGATAACAATATAGTCACCTTATTATGGATTCCAGGACACACTGGAATAGAAGGAAATGAAATAGCAGCTGAACTAGCAAAGAGAGGGTCTGAAATACCTTTTTGGGGGCCTGAACCTTTTTGCGGAATCAGCTCCAATGTAATATTGGAAGAAATAGGTAAAGCTGGAAGAAAGAGGAGGTCTGATCATTGGAAAGATCTGGTAGGGCTTAGACAATCAAAGATTCTCTCAGAAACTGAGTAAAAATAAGGTGCATACATACATACATACAAACTCCCTACTGACAATTCCAGAGAATCCAATCATAAAACATAATAATATATTGATGGATTATGCAAATTTAAATTATAGAACATAAAAAAATCTAAAGATATGTTATAGTTACACTCCTTCTCTGATTTTTGAAATTATTCGGTATTGTTTACCTTTTGCAGGAAATGGTTTACGTGTAGACGAAATTCACGAGGCGCCTTATTTAATTTTCATATTTACTTCCTCGGTTTTATTTGAACGTTTTTCTCCTTAGATCCGACCATTGTCATTCGAATAGTCCGAACGCGTGTTTTAGTTTCAACACAATATTAAGTCGAATAGGTGCGATGTGCTTACTTTGATTCTAAGCGTGAGGATGATCGAGGTGTGTATTTTCGTTATTCAAGTTATTTTTTTTTTCTAAAGTGGACTTAAAATTTTACAAGAAAATCCGTTTTGCCATAAACGACAAATAAATTACTGGATTCACTGGTCTTTTTAAATATAGTGTTCATTTAAAAAAAAATCTGTTATACAGGGTATTTTTTCGAATTCGAAACTGGATTTTTCTTATTTTAATTAGAATGATCGAATGGACACCTCAAAGTAAATACGTGTGCCAAATTTCAATCAAATACAGGGTGTTTCAAAAAAAGGTAACACCGTCTCTAGGATAGGTAAAAAACTGAAAAATAATTGGGGTTTGCTTAGTAAAATTTTTTTCTAACGCCATCCGTTTCCAAGATAAAGGGCGTTGAAGAAAATAAAAAATTACACATTTCTTACGATTTTGCCGAAACTACTGGCACCATTGTAATGAAATTTTATACGAATATGTTTTGGAAGCTGATATATCCCATGAATTTGTTTTTATAACTAACTCTCATATAGGGCGCTAGTTACACGATTCATACAACGTATTATTCAACATAACTTTTTTAAGGGTAGAATTATTAGTCAAAACTCCAAGTGAACATAAACATCGTTTAATTTTACACCAAAAAGGTACTCTTGGTAAAACTCGATATTATGTACCGTTTTCGGAATATTTTGATTTGAAAATTATGAAGTAATAACCGCTCCTGGTATAAACTAATGATAAAGTTCGCTTTTCTCTAAGTTTGCCATGTAAAATTGACATTTATTGATTGATTATCAATAGTTTATACCAGGAGCGATTATTACTTCATAATTTTCAAATCAAAATATTCCGAAAACGGTACATAACATCGAGTTTTACCAAGAGTACCTTTTTGGTGTAAAATTAAACGATGTTTATGTTCACTTGGAGTTGTATGAATCGTGTAACTAGCGCCCTCAATGAGAGTTAGTTATAAAAACAAATTCATGGGATATATCAGCTTACAAAACATATTCGTATAAAATTTCATCACAATGGTGCCAGTAGTTTCGGCAAAATCGTAAGAAATGTGTAATTTTTTATTTTCTTCAACGCCCTTTATCTTGAAAACGGATGGCGTTAGAAAAAAATTTTACTAAGCAAACCCCAATTATTTTTCAGTTTTTTACCTATCCTAGAGACGGTGTTACCTTTTTTTGAAACACCCTGTATACAATCTGGTAAGAAAAATATAAATCAAAAAAGAATTTGGCGAAATAGATGAAACATTCTGTATCTTGGTTATTAAAATAGTAATACCCATCAAGTATGGGGTATCTGAGATCCAATACTGCAGTTTACGTATGTCATTTTCCCAATAAAACACCCTGTATACTAAACTAGAAAACATCTCTTAGTTAAATTTATGTTAAAACTCATATTTCTGTGAAAAATTAGAATCTTTTTGAGCCAAACTTTAAAATCAATTCAAGAGCTTTCGAGTTTACAAAAAATTACCTATAAATAGTATATTTTAAGAATAAATCTACAGGAAACGATGTTGGTAAAATAAAAAAAAAATTGTTTGTATTGTGAGCAATTTTTATGACGCTCGGCTGTGTAATGAACCCTTTTCAGAATTCCCACCCAATTTTAATATGACATCATTTAAAATTACGCATGCCGACATAAATTTCACCTTTCCACATTTCTCAATCAAACTAATTCTATCTTTTTATCAATGACATTTAGGTTGCTTATCTTGCAATAGTTAATTATAGATATGTTGATGTTTTTTTTTTATTTGGCACAATCCACTCGAAGTTTAGGTCGCAAAAATGTTTAGATCAATTTTTTGGAAAATCAAATCACAATCTTCATTATATTTTCAGTTCAAGGTTTCGTTTTCACAATATATCCTGATCTATGCAATTTTTTTTAAGGTTGTTTTTCATTTTTTACATTAGTTTTTCTTAGTGTAGATCTCTGAAAGCTTGGGAAAAACCCCAAGTATCTTCAGTATCCTAGAGCACAGTACCTGGTAGATGTTGAAGCCTGCAGATGTCCTAAAATTCCTCCAGGAAATAGGACTAAAGGAGCTACCAGTTTCAGAGACTTTCCTCAGAAACTAAGTAGAAGTAAGGAGGCACAATAGATCTTTCAGGTCTTAGTGAGTGTTACCCAAAAATATTATACAGGGTGGGGCAAACTTCTGACATCGGAGGATTACATCGTTGTGGTACGAGATAAAACTTTAAGGTTTTGTGCGAGCTGATACAGTTACTGAGGGCACATTTTGAAAATACTTTCGTTTCTACAGGGTGTTCCAAAACCACGTAGCAGCACAAACTTACATTTTTTTTAATGAAACGTAATATATTTTGTTCAAGAATCGAAACAATTTCACTGAGAGCGTTACAAAAATATAGCATTCTAATATATTATATGGGTGTTTTAAAAAGATATGGCCAGTTATTGATAAAAAAGACCTCCTCTCACTCTGTTAAACAGTAAATCAAAATAAATCAACAGGTCTTTGTATTCAATTGTCATTCACATATCATTGGCTGTGCTCAGTATCAATTACTTTTTTTATCTGTGGCTTCTTTAATACAGGGTGAAACAAAACGCAAATCAAGCAATATCTCAAAAATTTTAAATGAATCACCCTATAAGTCTTTTCATAATTTGTTAGTACAATTAATAATCTTTCAAACGATATAGCACATTTAGGGTATAAGTTGATGGAAAACCGTAAATATTTTATGATAATGATCAAAAACAAGTTTTTTTACGTACACAAATTAAATGGTTCCAAATTTTTACATGCAACGTGTAAGGCATACATTTTAATTGTAATTTTGGATGCATCTACAATATTTAATCACTGGGCTACTGTCAAAATAGTATCTACTAATAAATGTCAAAGAAATATTGCTGTATTCTTCGTTTGTGTTCATAGGTTTAAATAATAGATAACTATAATGAATTTTCCGAAACCATTTAATTTGTGTACGTAAAATACTTGTTTTTGATCATTGTCATAAAATATTTACGGTTTTCCATTAACTTATACCCTAAATGTGCTATATCGTTTGAAAGATTATTAATTGTACTAACAAATTGTGAAAATACTTATAGGGTGATTCATTTAAAATTTTTGAGATATTGCTTGATTTGCGTTTTGTTTCACCCTGTATTAAAGAAGCCACAGATAAAAAAAGTAATTGATACTGAGCACAGCCAATGATATGTGAATGACAATTGAATACAAAGACCTGTTGATTTATTTTGATTTACTGTTTAACAGAGTGTTGAAGAGGAGTTCTTTTTCATCAATAATTGGCCATATCTTTTTAAAACACCCATATAATATATTAGAATGCTATATTTTTGTAACGCTCTCGGTGAGATCTTTTTGATTCTTGAACAAAATATAGTACGTTCCATTTAAAAAAAATGTAAGTTTGTGCTGCTACGTGGTTTTGGAACACCCTGTAGAAACGAAAGTATTTTCAAAATGTGCCCTCAGTAACTGTATCAGCTCACACAAAACCTTAAAGTTTTATCTCGTACCACAACGATGTAATCCTCCGATGTCAGAAGTTTGCCCCACCCTGTATATATAAACACCCCCTTAGTAAAAAATTTGTTTACTGGCTACTGGCACCGATATGGAACAAGCATTTCCTTCTGATAAAAATAAAAATAACCAATTTAGAAGCTTAACATACTTTGGAATACCATCCTTAAAAATCAACTCATTTTTAGAAACTTTAGACTTGAATATTTGCTTCAAAACCGATAACAATTTATCCAAATTAATTAAAAACAACAAATCCAATTCTTATAAACTAAATAGATTAGGAGTTTATAAATTAAAATTTTACCTAGAAAGGTTCCTGTAGGATTGTTGTGAATGAGTTTCCAGGTAAACTTGTTAAATACCTTAGTTAATCCCATATTTTTTGTCGACAGCAAAATGGATTTGAAAGAAGAGCAGCAGACTTCACCTCCAAAAGTCGAACCAAAGGAGGAAGTGACTGACCCCAAGTGCCAACCACCTTCAACCGCAGCTGCTCCTAGTGTTATAAGAAGAAACTTCATCACAACATCCGGTACGATTATAGCAACAAATGAAGAACAACCACCGGAACCAGCAGCAGAAGAAGTAGTTAAAACAACGGATTCAACTCCGCAAGAACAGAGTCCATCGGATCTAAGTACAGAGGCTACGGAAACTAATAATTTTCCAGAATTGCATCAACAACAACCCAGAGAACAATTTCCGGCGACGACTGTGGAAATGCCAGCGGAGAATTTTCAAAATTCGAATTATACGCAAGAATTAGAATACACGACTATGAGCATCGAAGGAAATGTTATTCCCATAACTTTAAATACTAATATAGAACATTCTGGAGAGTACGTCAACCTTCAAACAGCTCAATATAATAATAGTTTCACAGATGCTTCGCAATATTTGTCCCAACAGCAATATCAAAGTCAAAGTTTGTTTTTGGAAAGAGGAGGTGTTGGAAGCTCTTCTCCTAATAATGTCTTGTACAGGGAAGATCCGAATTTAGCAGCTTCTAGGTATCAGGTGAGTGAAAAATTTTTAATTTTTCAAGAGATATAGTTTGAGTGAAGTAATGGTTTGAATATTTTTCGAGAGAGGTGTTAGTTTGTTGATATATTGTTTGTTCGTAGTGGTAGCTCCAAATTGTACAAAAAGGGGGAATATGATTTCACTTGCTACTATATCCCCACCTGCATTAGCTCCCTTTCAAGCAAGGGACACTTTTAAATTGCGAACTGAGATGCAAAAATAACATTTGTCATATCATTTTCAGAACAGCTTCGACGTCTCTAGTAGCCAATCGCAGCTGAACCTAATAGCCACACCTGGTGAAACGACCTATTACGCCACAACGGGTAACTGGCCATCGACTAGTACTGGTGCTGCTTACCAACAGCAGTACGCGAACAACGTCACTCCGCTTCCTCAAGCAGACAGTACCCAACCGTACGGCGGAACGGCTTACGTGAACGCATCTTGGTCTTCGAGTTCGCTAGAAGATGGACGTCCACCTGGTCAAGAGGTACTAGTGAAAGAATGCGTTAATTGCGGTGCTAGTGTTACACCTCTTTGGCGTAGAGACGGTACCGGGCATTATCTATGTAACGCATGTGGTTTGTACAACAAAATTAACGGGGTGCATAGACCTCCGATTAGGCCGACCAAAAAACCACAGGCGGTAAGTCCCAATATTTGAAATTCATTTTTATACGTTTTATTATGTTTTTATTGTATGTTGACATGATTTTCGTCTTGTGTTTTCACTCATATGCCTGTGGATTTTTTCCTATTTTCACCTTAAAATATTGCTAGAGAAGATTCGTCGATCAACAGATATTTTCAACTCTCATACCGGTACTGCCAAATGTGCAGGACCTCTTTTGACCAGGGCGCAGGACTGAGGGAGGGCAAGCAAGAGAAAATATTTTAAAATCATGCGCCATGAACGGAGATCGGGCCCGGGCACATCGCGCGTTACATGAAAACCGCGGGTCTGGAAAAAATTTTGGTACCAAACCGCCACTGGTTAAAGCTAAGTAGAACTTTCGACTACCCTGTCATTCAGACAGGACTTCTAGGAGTATTTCTCCGCGATCGCGTATTTTTTTTTTCTCATGTTATCTCCCAATTATTTCTATATGTATGTATGTATTTTTGGGGTAACATTCACTGCGACTTGAAAGATCTATTGTGCCCCCTTACTTCTACATAGTTTTTTAGGAGAGTCTCTGAAACTAGTAGCTCCTTTAGCCCTATTTCCCGGAGGAATTTCAGGACATCTGCAGGCTTCAACTTAGGTAAATATTCCTCTTCTATCCAGTAATCTCCCAGGTACTGTGCTCTAGGATTCTGGAGTGCTGTGCAGTTGGAAAGTAGTAACAAGTTATATAAAGGTAGCTTTTTCAATGCTAGCAGGTGAATTGAGTTGAAAAGAGGAAAAATATTGATTTTCAATAGTTGATATGATATTTCGAGAAAGTTGATAGTTTCTGTATCAAAGTTGAATGGAATTTCTGGAAAAAAAATATCTAGGTGGCAATGTTTGTGCAAAATCTGTTTTACTAGCATTGTGAAGCAGATCTTCGCCTCTTAGAGCTGACCCCTCAGGAATCCTCACCTTGATCCGTCACTTGTCATTGTTGGGTTCTCTTATATGTATGTTCTTTATACTACTGAGCAGTTTCATTACCTGATCTTTGAGTTATGAAGTTTTCGCTGTTCTAGCTCGTTTAATTTAATGAATTTTCAATTGCATCATATTCTTTATGGGTTCTTTATCAAATAATCCCATTTTATTTTCTAGCTTAGCAAGTCAAAGTTCAACGACCCTTCACTTTCATCATCTTCTCGTCTGCTTACTATTTTTGCCAACAAGTTTTAATTCCATAAAAAGTTAACGAAAAACGAAATATCCTTGATAATATTTACTTTTCTTTTATTTACTTTTAGTCGCTCTATATTTCTATGCGACGCAATAGTTTGTATTTTCCAAGAAATTGTTTATGAAAAAATACTTCACAGATCTTATTATTAAAATACTTCCAAATCTATATGTATATATTTGTCGAGAAAAGTAACTTGATGGGTACTCATGATTCATCGATAAGATTGTTTGCACACAAGTAAATCGGGGCCAAGGCGAAGAGATAAGAAATTTCATTCGAAGGCATATTCTGTGATCACACAAGACCAAAACGAGTTTTTTATTTTTTTTTTACAAAATACGCCTTTGGTTATTTTGAGTTATTTTGGAACACCGTAGAAAAAATATTAAATATAGTTTGCTACGCTCTGCTTTTTTCCTATTCACCATCACTACACTAACTCAGAGTCTGTTACAAAATATTATATATTAGAATTTCACTGCTGTGTATTTTGACAGATTTAACAGTTATTAGAATGTCATTTGTAAGTTCGGTTAGTTTTGTTTTTTAGTTTGGAAACAACTTTTGATCGACTAATACATTTTTAGACTGGAAATCGAAGAAATGGGGTGACGTGCGCAAATTGTAAGACGAATAATACAACTTTGTGGAGGAGGAACAACCAGGGGGAGCCTGTGTGTAATGCTTGCGGACTTTACTTCAAATTACATAACGTAAGTATATATTTTCATTTTGGAATTGTCTAAGGTGGGAAGTTTTGCGAAAATTATATATAAAATTTATTATTATCATTATATTTTCCCAAATATTCAATAAAAACACAAAAATCTTTATGAATGTTTTGATACTATATAATAAAATTGCGCGTTATTGTGTACAATTGTCTGTTTAAGGTTTTCAAGTGAAAGTAATATCGAAAGTACGATTTGTGTTGTTTATAATATGTATTTTTGAGTAGTTTTGTGTATTATCGACAAAATCTTTGTGTTTTTTTGATGTTAAAATACTGTCTGATTACATGATATCAGTTGATTTTATGCTGGTTTTGTGTTTTATGGAGAGCTCGTGTTTGTTTTTTGGTGGTTTAGAAGTTTTTAAATATTATTAGGTGTTTTTGTGTTTTTCGAATATTTCAGTGTTTTTTGGGTTTAATTGAGTGTTCTTTTGTGTGACATTAAACGAAATATGGTTAAATAGCACGATTTCTATTGTTTTTAGATCTATTTCAGTGTTTTTTGGTGACATTGAGAGTTTTTGAATATTATCAAGTGTTTTTGTGTTTTTCGAATATTTCAATGTGTTTTTTTTACTGTAATTGAGTGTTTTAGTATGTTTTTGTTTGACATTAAATGATATTTGGTTCAATAGTATGATTCCTCTTGTTTTTAGATATATTTCAGTGTTTTTTGGTGACATTGAGAGTTTTTGAATATAGTTAAGTGATTTTGTGTTTTATCGAATGCTTTGGTGTGTTTTTAAATGCAATAAAATAACGTCATATCGTTTTTTATTGAATGTTCTAGTGTGTTTTTGTGTGATATTGAATTATATATAATTTAATAGCAAGATTTCTGTTGTTTTTAGATATATTTCAGTGTTTTTTGGTGACATTTAGAGTTTTTGTATATTATTGTGTGCTTTTGTGTTTTATCAAATGTTTCGCTGTGTTATTAAATGCAATAAAATAACGTGATATTGTTTGTTCGGACTGAAATTGTGTTTTGTTGTGTTTTTGTGTGGCATTGAAGGGAATATGGTTCAATAGCATGGTTTCTGTTGTTTTTAGATATATTTCAGTGTTTTTTTTTTGGTGACATTGAGAGTTTTTGAATATAATTAAGTGATTTTGTGTTTTATCAAATGCTTTGGTGTGTTTTTAAATGTAATAAAATAACGTCATATCGTTTTTTATTGAATTTTCTAGTGTGTTTTTGTGTGATATTGAATGAAATATAATTTAATAGCATGATTTCTGTTGTTTGTATTTTTGAGAGTTTTTGAGTACTATTGTGTTCCATTGAATGCTTCGGTGTGTTTAAATGCAATAAAATAACGTCATATTGTTTGTTTCGAATTAAATTGAGTGTTTTAGTGTGTTTCAGCACAATTTCTGTGTATTTACATACATTTTAATGTTTTTTGGTGATAGTTTGTTTATTGTTGTCTGAGATTGTGCGTTAAATACGTCAAATCCTTAATAAAATTCAATTGGGGCGCCAGAGGAACTGAATAGAAGTGATTACATTGGATGTTTTAGGAATTTTAAAAACCGTGGGACACTCGTAGAATGTTTCGACTATCGAAAAGAATATCAGTTCATCCGGGTTAAATCTAGATACAAAAAAATTATCTTTTTTGATATAAAAGCAATATATATTAGCAAAAATCTCTTGTAAACATAAGATAGACTATCTAACACATACGTAATTTAAAGATAACTTCTATTCAGTGCAGATTATCTATATTATATATATACAAAAATATAAATATTGTTAACAGGTTAACAGACCTATCAGTATGAAAAAAGAAGGTATCCAGACTCGTAAAAGGAGACCGAAAAATTCCGGCGGCAATCAAGGAGTTTCTAATCAAATCAGGCTAGGTAAGTAGATAAATTATTTTTGAAACTTTTTTGCCCCCTAGTACTTTTTACAATTATCAGTTTCATAATGCTTCAAAAATTTCGAGTAACAAAAATTAAAGTCAATGAATTTTCAAGTTTTTCGAGAGTCCCAAATTTTCGATTGAATTTTATTTATTTACAAATGTGTAGTTTTTATTAGATGTTCGAAATGGCCCCCATTTTCTTGAATACACAGTCGGCACCGTTTTACTAACAAAAACCGAATATTCTGGAAAAACAATGGCTTCTGACGATATCTAATTGCAGCCAGGTTGTAACTTTTTTCGCATGCACATTTGTACTAGGGTATTTTGAATTGGATCGAGTTATTCTTAGCCCTAAAATATGTGGTATGATTTATGACCTGCCTTTTTGTTAATGTTTAATAAAAGCCATCACATCATAATATTTCATATTTTATTATTTGTCTAGTTACAATAAACGTTTATTTTTCCAATATAAATGTAATATGCATGACATCTCCCTTTTTTTTTATTATCAGAGTTTCTTATCGCATTTGTTGACAAAGTACTTAAATTTTTATCTTTCTGTGTGAACGTGTGGAAACGGCATGAAATCCACTTTTATAACGCTCCAGAATTGTTTATTACTTTTCTTGTGGTGACATGTAACATTTCGCAATACAAAAAGCAAATTTTGTTAAGCCTGGATTTAGTTTATGAAGGGCTTAGCATTTTTCAACGATTCCAATTTGTTGAACGTACGGATTATTAGGACTTGTACAACAAATTTATTTTTCTATTAATAGCAACATTTCTTTCCTCCAATTTATGTACAGGGTGTCCCAAATCGGTGTGTTTTGCAGGGTATTTCGTAAACTATAAGTGATAGAAGAAAAGCAGTTGAAATGTTTATGACTTCTTTTTTTGTTGAAGTAAAGATAGCTTAATTAAAACTGCAGTTGGAATATACAGGGCGATTATTGAAAACTAGAAGATACTATAACTTCTTAATTAGGAAAAATATCAAAAAACGTTGTAAAAACTTTTGATAGATATAATATTAAAAATTTCAGTGGTGCACAAATTTTTTTGTTAGGGGGCTTACTAAGGAAATAAAATGCAAACTTAAGTGGTTTTAAATGGGATACCCTGTATATTCTCACGTTTTTCCTTTTTTTTCCAACTCTCATTCACCTATAATGTGACATATTTTACATCTATATTTTCAATGTTGGAATACCCTTAAAAAATTATTATAATTGTCTTTTCTTGTTTAATATTAAATTATCGATGAAGAGGTAACTATGAATTTTTTTTTACAATTTCAGGGGCCATTACAAACTATTCATATCAACACACTGCGGAATCCGATATACAGGATCAATATCAGGTTCCTTATAGCGTATTTCAAAGCTCACCAGGACCTGCACCATATAGACAATTCCCCACCGATAATCTTCGAGGCCTAAAGTAAGTAAGTAACCATATTAAATATCAAAACGGGTCAAATTTAATTTAAAAATAATAATAAATCACAATTTCATGCGTTTTTTAATGTCTTCATTAGACAAATAAAAATTATTTATGGTATATGAGAATTGAAAAAATCACTGGGTATCAAATCAAGGCTGTATAAAGTCTATATATTCACTGAGACATAGTTATTATTTTCTTCAAAAAAACAACAAATCCAAAACTTCAAAACTAAAAATCAGATTCCAACTATTCAAATCAGGGCTTGGACAATCAAAGATTTTTCGGGGTGACTACAACCTGTTGAGATCAAATGAATGCAGAAGTTAAAGTAAAACTACGCTAAGAGTATTAACAGGGATCCTAAAGGGACCTGGAAAAGATCAAAATAGTGGAGGAGAAAGAATGCAGATATTGTGGCATGGAAGCAGAAACCTCCATCCACATACTTTCCAACTGCACAGCACTCCAAAATCCTAGAGCACAGTACTTGGGAGATTACTGGATAGAAGAGGAACATTTACCTAAGTTGAAGCCTGCAGATAACCTTATATTCCTCCGGGAAATGGGACTAGAGGAGCTACTAGTTTCAGAGACGCTCATCATAAACTAAGTAGAAGTAAGGGGGCGCAATGAGTGGGTACCAGGTCATAAAGGAATCGCAGGCAATGAAAAAGCTGACGAACTCGCAAGAGTAGGATCGTCAACTCTGATGAACGGACTCGAACCTGCTGTGGGCATCCCCAGATGCTTAACGAGGTCATGGTTAAAAGGGTGGTTGAAAGAACAACACAAGAAACACTGGAAGAATACGACTAGGCAAATACATGGGAAGAAATTCATAAAAGAACCAGCAGAAAAAGTAGCGAAAGAACTGCTCTCAATGAGCAGGAACAAACTACGCACCACTACGGGGCTACTTACGGGACACTTTCCCACAAAGGAGCACCTAAACAAAATAGGGCTGTACAACGGAGACCTTACATGCAGAAGATGCAAAAAGGATACCGAAACAGCTCTGCATATACTATGCAACTGTGAGTCGCTGGACCACAGATGGCAGAAACTGTATGGCAGAACCCAAATGACTCCAGAAGACTTCTACAACCAACCAGCAAAGAACCTGTATGAGCTAATACAGGGAACGGATTGGCTGAATAGGTTGTAGTCAGAGCACTAGGAGTATCCACAATAAGCCCAGGAGGCTGAGGTGGTACCGGCGAAGGGGCGCAATAGATCTTTCAGGTCTCAGTGAATGTTACCCCAAAAATACATACAGACATAGATCTTTCAAATATCATATTGGAGCTGATACTCCAAAAAGGTTCCTATATCCAAAAGGTTGTTTCATCTCCTATCAGTTCATCTCTTATTCACATTTTTCTTCTATAATATCTTCTGATCTAGGCACATTTTCCATGGGGTTTATCCAAAACCTACCCTTTTTCCCAGACTTTTTTTAATTGTTATGTTGTTTGTAGAAAGTAGTTTTAAAATTTCAGTGCTCAACCTTTGCAACCAATCATGCCTGTCGAAGACGAACAGACCAGCGTCATTACATCAACTTCACAACAAGCGAGATTTCAACCAGAAGCCGAAGACGACGAAGGCAGTAGAAATAACTCTTCGAACGCCTGAGTAGTTTTTTTATAATGCATTTTATATTGTTTTAGTCTTAGATTAATGTCTATGTGATCTTTGAATCACATGATTCAACCAAAGAATACAAATTTGACAAGTAGTTAGAGTAATCAATATCGGATAGAGCAGTGATTCCAGGTGTGGTCTATATTGACCCCCAGGGGTCTAAGATGATCTGAAAGAGGTCCATATGTCAATGAAAATGGGGAATTTTCTCACTACAATTCATTACAGTTGTTGATTAAAGCTAGTACCATCCACCAAAAAAATATTTGAAGTTGATGAACAGTATCTGGTAGGTGAGGAGTCGACCTTGAAATTAAAAACCTGGAAAATGGTCCACGACACGAAAAAGTATAGGGGATACTCAGTAAATTCTAGATGTGGCAAAAAATCATTTTTTCCACTACTAGGTGTAGTTGAAAACATCATTTTGCATACCCTGGAGATTTTTGTATCAAATTTGGTTAGTAATGGGAAAAAATGTATATACACAAAATGTGTTACTTTATAGTGGGACGCTCTGTATTCTATTGATTTATTTGTAAAAAGCAGGCTCAAGCAGTGACATTTTTTGTGGCGTTTGATACTTAAGTTTTGTCATGCCAAGAATTATATAATATACAAAGAAAATACTTTGTTAGATCATGTAATTCAAAGAGTATTTTAAATACTTACAAAGTTTCGGCTAAAAGCCATCATCAGACCAAAAAGTTTTTATTTTTATTTCTTAAATTATTATTTCTATATAAATATGTATATACAGAGCGCGGCTGTATTATGGAACAAATTCAGTAGTTTATTGAATACCGGCTAAAATATTGAGCTACAATTAAAAATTTTCAACGATAGCAAATTTTCAAAATTAAAAATCGACTCACCTCAATATAATTGTAAATTAGTAAAAAATTCAAGAGTGCCAACTTGTCACGAGTGTGAAATTAGCATTTGCACACGTGTATAACAGTGTATTTTTCCTACGACCACTTTTTTCTCAACTATTGTTGGTGTGAGAAATTTTTAATTTTGAGTTTTATAATTATTGTGCAAAATAGTGAATTTGTTCCATAATTTATCGGCGTTTAGTAGATATTTTATCTGTGATATGGTAGTTTGGATAGTTTTTAATGTGTGTGGCTTTAATGATAATAAAAAAATTAAAATATTTATTTTGACGCATGTAAGATTTTCAATACCAATAGCTGCGTGAGCAGACTTTTTTATTAGAGGGGGCCAAATGCTGAATTGGAATCTTTTGATTGAAAAACAAAGAGCTGTGCCTTCCGTAACTTTGCTTTTGCGTATTGCCGCCCCTCAGTTATTCGCAATTTATCAAAATTTAAAAATTATAAAATATTATCAATATATTGATATTTCGAGGAATTGGGGTGGACTGATTAGAGTAGACTTAACACCCCTGCCCCCCTGTAGGCACGACTATGTATTACAAGTGTACAAACGCTGAAATGAACGAGATGCATTTTGAATATGGTTTGGCAAATGGTAATTATCCAGAATTTAAACATTTTTATCACCGTACATAAACAATGAATTATTCAAGTTGAAGCCTGCAGATATCCTAAAATGTCTTCGGGAAATAGGACTGAAGAAGCTACTAGTTTCAGAGACTTTCCTCAGAAACTAAGTAGAAGTAAGGGGGCACAATAGATCTTTCAGGTCTCGGTGAATGATCCCCAAAAGGACAAAAGTACGAATATTAGACTATCGGAAGAGTAAAGACGAGTTCTCTCTAAAAAAAAGTTGCAAAGGCATACCTCCTAGATCCTTGTTTAAAGATGAAATCATGATAGACCAACTATTCAATTGAAAACAATGTAGATATATTTACATATTCATTAGAATTTCGTTCAATATTGAATAGACATAGCTCAAAGTTAGAGAGCAAAGAATTCTAAGTTTTTAACGAAGGAAAAAATTGTAAGATTTATCCAGAAAGTTCCAAATAAAGAATGTGGCTTGAATATTAGATATTTCTAATGCCTCTAGAATGGATGAGTCAGTACGAATGACACTACAAGATGTAGAACACCTATTTGTTGAAAGTTTCTTTAAGAGCAGAAAATATGAACAGTGACCAATTTTTCTTTAAATACAAATAGACAAGTGCTAAACATTCAACAATTTAGAAAAATGCCTAAAATAGTTGGCTACTTTTTTGATATTGATAAAAATGTTCAATAAGTGTACCGTATGGTGTAGCAATTTGTTCCTGGCTTAACAACTGTAAGGAAAGCGGCGCTTTATTACAGAATGGCTTGAACAATACATGTATAAGAGCTACTCAGGTTACTGTTTCAGGAGAAGCAATTTAGGGGACAATATTACATCCATAAAACGCCATAAGTGATAGATAAATCCTTCAAAAAGTAATATTTTAGGTATGTCTATTTTGTGAATTTTTTTGGCAATACATTTACACAGTTTTTTTGAGGCAATTTTTTTGGCAATACATTTAGGCAGTTTTTTTGGCAACAATACATTTAGGCAGTTTTTTGGCAATACATTTACACAGTTTTTTTTGGCAATACATCTACTCAGTTTTTTTTGGCAATACATTTACGCAGTTTTTTTGGCAATACATTTAGGCAGTTTTTTTGGCAAAAATACATTTAGGCAGTTTTTTCGCAATACATTTACACAGTTTTTTTTTGGCAATACATTTACGCAGTTTTTTTTGAGGCAGCTTTTTTTGGCAATACATTTAGGCAGTTTTTTTTTAGGCAGTTTTTTTTGGCAATACATTTAGGCAGTTTTTTTGGCAATACATTTAGGCAGTTTTTTTGGCAATACATTCACACAGTTTTTTTTAGGCAGTTTTTCTTGGCAATACATTTAGGCAGTTTTTTTTTGGCAATACATTTAGGCAGTTTTTTTGGCAATACATTTAGGCAGTTTTTTGGCAATACATTTACACAGTTTTTTTTTGGCAATACATCTACACAGTTTTTTTTGGCAATACATTTACAGTTTATTTTTGGCAATACATTTAGGCAGTTTTTTTGGCAATACATTCACACAGTTTTTTTTGAGGCAGTTTTTCTTGGCAATACATTTAGGCAGTTTTTTTGGCAATAAATTTAGGCAGTTTTTTTGGCAATATATTTACAAAGTTTTTTTTTGGCAATACATTTACGCATTTTTATTGGCAATACCTACATTTACGTAATTTTTTTTGACATTTATGCAGTTTTTTTTGCATTTATAGGAAAATTGAATTTATTTAATCGGATCCAAAATGCGTGCAATCGTTGAATTAAAATCCCAGTAGAGTTTGATTGCTCGGAGGCGTGGTCTTCACCTACACGTCGATGGTTTCATTGGAAGCAGAAAAAGGATTGTGAAGGAGAGAAGAAGAATGAGAGAAAGAGAGAGCAAGTTGTATTATTTGATGAGTCGCTTTTGATTACAAGACACGTTTTATTTATAGACCTTTTAACGATTGTTGAGGATGGCTAAAAACTCTGGCGCCAGAACAAAGAGGTTTCGTGTTTTGTTTCATCGTCGAGAAAAATGTGATTTAGTTGTTGGGAGATTTATTTTTAATGAATTTTTTTTAGTTTTTTGCACAGGACTTGTCAGGATTGGTAATTTTCTAAAAAATTTGTTTGCTGGCACATATATGTAAATGATATTTTAGCTTGCTTCACTGGTATTACGAGACAATTAGATAACTTCGTTACTCACATTAACTCAATACATGAAAATATCAAATTTACAGTAGAAATTGAACGTTAAAAGCCTGTAAACTTTCTAGACTTTACAATTTCAAATATAAATAATAAACATGATTTTTCTATATTTCAGAAAACATCACATACAATTCATATTAGTTCAGTTTACCCAGTCAGTCATCAATTAGCAGCTTTTAATAGACTTTTAACAGTTCCATTGAATATTGACAATTACAACAAAGAACTAAATATTATAAAACAAATAGCTGTTAATGATAATTACGATCCGACAATATCATAAATAATAATAATAATCAGAGAGATCATATTCACAATAAGCTCTAGTAAAATTATTGGGAAATATTTTTATTTTTGATCTGTTAATTTGTTATTTAGTAAAATCCTATTACGCTGTATGGTAATTTTATATTAAGCAGAGTTTTCGAAAAAAAATGTATAGCTTCTTTCTTTTCTATTTCCAAATAATATTTGTAGTATTAGAGTGAAAAAGTTTCAATATCCGGCAGATTCAAAAATAATTATTCAGAGATAAATTTATTAAATTTTAGGATTTATTGCAAGTTCTTCATTTAAACAAATCAATAATCAAAATAAATTATTAAAAGTAGAATAGTTATTATATTTCCATGTAATATACAAAGGTATATAGAACACAGGTTATAACCAGAACTTGAGATTACACTTGGTGAATTTCCACTTTTTCTTTCATTTTCGAAATAATATATCAGATTAAGTACCATTTTTTTTGCTTGAGGATACAAAAACCGTTGAATCGTATGACTCGCATAACAAGTCTGCATTTCACTATATACCTATTTTCTTTTTGAATTGTTAAATTTTTTTCCTATTGCATATCAAATAAAATTTTCCAAAAATTATTTGGATGCATTTTGGCCAAAACTCACAATTTTCGGATTATTTATTAAATATTATTATGTTATTTTCCTATTAGCATTTCTTTCTTCTTCAATTATTTCCCAGAGCCTGGACCTTTTTGCGGAATCAGCCCCAATTTAATATTGGAAGAAATAGGTAAAGCCAAAAGAATGAGAAAATCTGACCATTAGAAAAGATCTAATAGGACTTAGACAATCAAAGATTCTTCTGGGTGACTGATCAAATGAATAGGTATAACTTGAAGTAAAAATGCGCTAAGAGATCCTAACGGGAAATTGTCGCCTGAATCCGCACCTGAAAAAGCTCAAAATAGTGGAGGAAAAAGAATATAGATTTTGTGGCATGGGAGAAGGAACCTCCATCCACATACTTTCCAACTGCACAGCACTCCAGAATCCTAGAGCACAGTACCTGGGAGATTACTGGATAGAAGAGGAAGGTTTACCTAAATTGATGCCTGGAGATATCCTAAAATTCCTCCGGGAAATAGGACTAAAGGAGCTACTAGTTTCTGAGACTCTCCTTAGAAACTAGGTAAGTAGAAGTAAGGGGGTATGATAGATCTTTTAGGTCTCAGTTAATGTTACAAAAATACATACAAACATATACTAACCTCGATTTTTCAATGAGTCAAACACATTTTTCATAATTCGCTTCGATAACTGCACTAGTTGTCATATATTTTGATCTCAAATCTATCAAATTTCATACATCACAACGAAATACTTGAAATGAAGTAAAAATAAATAACTATTTTTTTTTTTTTTCGATCTTTGGTGAAGGTGCCGGTTCGAATTGGCTGCGAGTCACTATTTACATCAGTCTAAACCCAGATACAACATACTTTTAATTCCGGCGATGATCCTAGATTATTACATTAAATTATTTAATTAGTTCTAATAATCCCCAAAGCATAGACCCCCGTCCCCATATAGTGCTTACGGCACCAAGTCGCTAAAAAAGTTGGAAAAAGTTTTGTTAACAAAAAAAAAAAAGAAATTTTCCATTTTTTTTTAATGAAAATTAGTAAAAATATCCTAATTATCAGAAAACGGTTCCTACAGATGATTCTAAGACGAACGAGGGTTCTAAACCTACCCTAACTCGAGTAAAACGAAAAAAAAAACAACAAGGCCCAATTTCTAATCGTCAAAATTTATCAGCTGCTACTAATTGATCCATAAGGACCATACACAAGGAAATGCACTTTTTATAGATTAAGTCGCCTTTAATCAAAGTGGATTTTAGCGTTAGCCGACGCATCGGCGCCCGACTGTTTTTTTTTTAAATTTTATGTTCACGTTCAATTCTTCGATAGTTGAACTCGAATAAAAACAAAAATTATTCCATACGAGGGATGGTACGAGAATGTTCAATAAGGCGAAGAAAAAAATATCAAACGTGAGATATTCATAGATATACTTGAAGTGAAAGATATTATGCGAATTTAAAGTTGCCGGCTTTTTATTTGACCATTTTTAAAAATTTTTTTATTGTGTATTAATTTTTTTTTCAAAGAGCAGCCCCTTCGCCGGCATCACCCCAGTCTCCAATACTGTCATAGTCCAGTCAATATTTTAATTTATGTTCATTTGACGATAAATTCATTTAATATTATAATTTCAACCAATAATGGTATGGAGGGCTATCCTACTTATACTTTTTAAAATACTTAGCCACTCGGGTTTTCATTTCATGGATTCATGGTTTCTTTCAATCTAAAATATATTTGTTCTTTCCTCTGCTATTAAAAACTCGAATATAAAACATTTAGCTTTGAACAAAATTAATCTATTTTCATAATTCAAACATCTTGAACAATTCCAGACGATTAACACCACCTTATATATCGTATTATCAAGAAGAAATAGAAATATCAATTTTAAACATTTCACTATCTTTCACATCTTTGACAGAACTATAACTATCTTCCAGAGGGGGTTATTTTTCGGAAAGTTGACCACCTGTGGACTTTTTAGTCGGTAGTCTCATAATGAAAAATTGTAGTCTTTTTCTGTTTAGTTTTGTTTATGGTTTTTGCTTTGAAACTTCTTTTCCATGAAAAATCGAATGGAATACAAAAAGGGTTCAGTTCACGTCTGGTATTACATGAAATAAAATATAGAATTATGTTTGGTAAGTAGACAAAAATAATATTAATACCTCTCAGAGTTCAGCTCCGAAACTTAACTTGAAGGGGATATACGATTAGATAGCAACACAATAAGTTTTGCGACCACTATACTATACGTAATTTTTAATTTTATGCAAAACGGCATTCGACTGGTATTTTTTATCAATTGTCCTTTATTGCTAAACAATTTTCAAAAACTGTAAATTTAGGTTTAGAAAGGTAAACTTCAATCAAAGATTATAAATTTGATAAATAAAATTGTCACACATCAGTATCCTCGTAATAAAATGTTAAATTTCGATACTGAGTGTTCAATTTTTTAAGGGTGTTTCACCTGATAACATTCAAAAATGGTTTATTTTCACTGTAGCTTCAACCATTGAAAACAGATGTATAATATGTCACATTATAGGTGAATGAGGAAACAAAAAAAGTCAAAATATACAGGGTGTCCCATTTAAAACAACATTAGTTTGCATTATATTTCCTCAGTGAGCCTCAAACAAAAAAATTCTGTGCACCACTGAACTCTAATATTATATCTATCAAAAGTTTCTGTAACGTTTTTTGATATTTTTCCTAACCAAGAATTTATAGCACCTTCTAGTTTTCGACAGCTTTTAATAATCGCCCTGTATCTTCCAACTGCAGGGAATTACTAAAGATTTAATTAATTTGGAACACCCTGTACTATCGACAAGGCTGTATCTGCTTAAATTTTATCCATATTCATTAGTTAATATTATCTTTTGTTATAAATTGAGGTGGTATTGAGTCATATTTATTATTTTTTCTACATTAATGCAAAAAACAACACTTTTGTGAAACACATTTAATGGAAAAAGTTGTTCTTTTTTGCACTGGTGCAATAAAATTTCTATTGCACTCATCCGTCATTCTTGTGTCAGTTTTGTGATGATTTATGACAAACATGAACATTTAAATAAAATAAAAATCCTGAGCAAGTGTCTGATCCTGCTTTTAATACAACAATAATATATGTATATCTTACTACTTAGTCTCAACGAGTTACAATTATTGCAAAAATCTTTAATTATTTAAAATTTAAATGGTCAACAATCCAACTATGATTGAGTACTGACAAGGTGGAGGCCATAGAGATACAAAAAAAAAGGAGAATGGTTTGAGTTTGATTAGGTTAGGTTAGGTACCCAACATATTACAAGTATTCTAATTCTCCAGTTTTTGCATGAACGTAAAAAAAATATTGTATGCAACTCATGCAAAACGTGTTTGTTGCACTCGACGTGTTTGTTGCACTCGACGTGTTGTCCAACTCGGCCTAAAGACCTCGTTGGACAATTTCACGTCGGGTGCAAAAAACACTCACTTTTTGCACTTGTTGCATAAATAACTATTATTTATCTAACAATTTGGTCCGAGTGTCCTTTTATACACTGTACACGTACACTGTGCCTCAAGTATAATACCTCTGACTTGTCTTATCTAATAGACCAATTACAAATTTTTTTAAAATTAAAATACATTTTACAACTAAAAAAACTGTATCTTTATAGTAGGTACCTAATTTAACTAAATGCAATAAAAAATTGATATTTTCATAATTGATCCACTATAAACCGAAATATTCAATAAAAAATAACCAAACGTAGACTCTTTCCATTAACGATCCCATTTAAAATGGATAAATCTTTTTTCCAAAACGAATTTTACTACAATATATATATATATAAAAAGAACCTCCAGGAATGCAAGTATGCAAAACACACATAAAAGAGACCTGTTCGTTCACTACATTTTAAATTTACCACAAATTTATGGTAATAAGATAAGAATATGTAGTTGGGGAGGTGAGTTCCGTGCCCCTTCCAGCATTTTTAGAGGCGGGGCGAGTGTTTCTCAAAGTCACAGACCTCAGTCAAGTTAAGTCTGGGTTAGCGTTGGAACCTCTGGGTCCACCAAGACCGATCTTTGTGGTATAGGTACCGCTGATAAAGAAAAGTGCATTTTACAGTGACACTCTGTTAATTTTTTTAGTGGACATTGTGCGACCCTTTATTGATTCGGTGGTGAAGTGTTCCAGAATAGAGGGACTCAAACGGCGTGAGTAAAATTTGTTATGAGGAATCTTAATGTTTATTTGTTTTCTATAAAATTTTCAATATTTCTTCGTCTATATATTCAATAAAATAGCTTCTATTTTGCCTGTTCAGTAACATATCACTTTAAAATCTTATCTAGTTTCAATTGCAGCGTATAAAATGGCATCTGGTTTACTTCAAATGATTCAACTTCTCTCCCGGTAGAAGATATTTTTAATTCTACCGGTATCCACTTGTAATAATCAACATTCAGGATATATTAATCAGAAAGATATTTACTATGCAGTCCCGGACTAGCTACGAAGTAGCCTGGGGCTCCCTATTTCATTTTTTTGTAGTATGGTTTGGAAATAAGCTCATTACCGACTAATTGTTTAAGTTCATTGACTAGGCTCTCTTCCAAATCTCCTGGATAGGCAGAAATTGACTTCCTGGCCAATATGTCATTTGTTTCTGAGAAACAATTTATTATAACGTTAAAAAATGTAAAAATTTCACTTATTTCTTATCATCAGTTCCGAAACAATTTTATTAACCATTGGGAGAACCTATACCATGCGAAATCTATCTTGTCCATATGTCTTGATACTTCTGTAGAGCCATCTGTTAATTTGTTGGTATGTCTTCGTTGGCTTTAATCGTTGAATGTGGGTAGAGACCCTTTTTTTTCTCCCAAAGACTCAACCTTGTCGTAAAATAGAGTAGAACTTCTACAACTGAAGTCTGACATCAAGTCCAGGTTTCTGGAGATATTTATTTGTAACCTTGAAATATTCTAGGATCGTTTCTAGAAATTTTGCCATTAAAGCGGTTTTGAATTTTAACATTTTCTTGGAGCTTCGTTTCACGTGTTTCCGATTTTATTGAGGACAGTTGTTTCACACCTAAATGACGTTTATTTGAACTGTAATATTTTCCCAAGGGAAAAACCGGCGGCAAAAATCTTGTACACCTATTTCCACGCAGTTTTCACTGAGACCTAAAAGATCTATTGTGTCGATCCCCTTACATCTACTTAGTTTCTGAGGAGAGTCTCTGAAACTAGTAACTCCTTTAGTCCTATTTCCCGAAGAAATTTCAGGATATCTGCAGGCTTCAACTTAGGCAAATGTTCCTCTTCTATCCAGTAATCTCTCAGGTACTGTTCTCTAGGATTATGGAGTGCTGTGCAGTTGGAAAGTATGTGGATGGATGTTTTTTTCCATGCTGCAAAATCTACATTTTTCTACCTACACTATTTTGAGCTTTTTCAGGTGCCTATTCAGGCGACAATGTCCCATTAGGATCTCTGTTGAAACTCTTAGCGCAGTTTTGCTTTGACTTATTCATCCATTTGATATTAACAGGTTGTAGTCACCCATAGAAGAATCTTTGATTATCTAAGCCCTACTAGATCTTTCCAATCGTCAGATCTTCTCTTTCTCTCGGCTTTACCTATTTCTTCCAGTATTACATTGGGACAGATTCCGCAAAAAGGTTCAGGCCACCAGAAAGAGATTTCAGTCCGTCTCTTTGCTAGCTCATCTGCTATTTCGCTTCCTTCTATTTTATTCCAGTGTGTCCTGGAATCCATAATAAGTAACTATATTGTTCTCTCCTAGTTCATTTAGTTTGTCTAGGCATTCCCACACCATTTTGGAACTGATTACACAAGAACTCAGTGCTTTAATGGCTGCTTGATTATCCGACATTATGCTCATCAATTGTCTTCTGTATCCTTTATAAATATCACTTCCATGGCTGCCGTTGGGCATGTTCTCATTGCTCCTATAATGCATTTATACAGGCTAGTTTTTGAATTTTGGAGATTTCTCTGTAGTCGTCAATAGGCTAGTTCATACTACTCCATAAGTGACAATGTAACCAACCTTTTTGTAACGCAACACACTCCCAAAAATTTATAATTTCTGGAAACGCTCTATACCATTTATTTTCATGATACCTATTTTACCTGTTGTATAGCCATGGGTAACTTTAACACTCTGTATCTCAAAAACTGAATCTCCAACGACCCATGTCGACAGGAAATTTAACGCCAATTAAAGAATTTTTTATGCGGTTTTCCAATTTGTAACACCTATTCATTTACACCCTGTATAAAGGCCTATTCAATAATTCTAAATTCGTGATTTTCATAGATTACTTTTTCATATTTCCATTAATTCCCAAAAAAACACAATAACGGTACCAAGTACTAAAAATGTGAAAATATACATGATGTCCCATTTAAAAAAGAACTATTATTTTTTGTATCCCCTTAAATTTGAACGCTACTGAACTTTTGATAGAATATTACAAAAATTCAGCTGTAACTAAACAACTTTTATATGAAACTTTTTTTTCTAAAAGTAATAGTAACGATGATATTGGCTCTATTAAAATAGCACTACCATTTTCGGCAGATCTCGGTACTTATAGTATGTTATTATCTTCTATCTTAATATTAAATTCAACACTGCAAAGAGAAAACATTCTATTGATAACATACAAATACAACAAAAATCGCTTTTCGATAAAACATTTGATGAGTAGTTCATTTTTATTTTGGCCATATCCGGCTCGAAGGACCATTTTCAACTAAGCGCAAATACTCATTTTGGTACCACGATTCTTATTTCTCTTTTTGTTGAAGTCATCAAAAACAGTACCATCTCAATTAATTTACTTGTTCACGACTTTTTTTTAAACTCGTTCTTCTGTTTTTATTATCATTGGAAGCTGAGTCAGTCTGTTTTATTATTTTTTTCTCAAGAAATTCTTCTTTAATGATCGCAGCAAAAAAATTATACACCTTTTTTTAAGGAATTATACTTTCTTGTTCAATTTTTTAATTGATTGTTTGTTGTTGCTTTAACCTTATTTATAAGAAATGAAAGAAACCACAAGCGAGGTACAGAGTGGAAATTGATATTTTTATAAAATTCCACCAGTTATATGAATATAGAAAATTACATAATAGTTAAAGTCTATCTAATGTTAATTTGATGACCCATATTTTTAATCCCATTGAAGAAAAAAGCCGCCCAATGGCGTGCGTAATTTTTTTTATAAATTCGAATATTGTGAAATAATGTTTCTGTTCGTTTTCACTTTAAAGAATGATCCGTAACAGTGCCTAGTTTAATTATATTATAAATCGTTGTAAGTCCAATTTTCGTCAATTCGTGAATTCTCGCATTATCAGAAATTACAGAATTTTCTTTTTTCAAACACGCGTAAATATTTAAAACAAACGCGTTGACACTGAACATGTAAATCTTTGTTTCTAAATTCGGCCCTCTCATCATTATCATTTATTACTAAGTCATTTGCTTGTGACTCCAAATTATTAGATTCCCGCGCATCATCTTGAGCTGTCGTTTCAAATGGTCTCCAAAATGCCATTCTAATAAATTACAAATGAATAATATTCACAAAACTTACCCTAACGTCTACGAACAAATAAATATTATATTGATATCAATTCACTCAATAAATATAATATTATTGATTCATTAAACTCACTCAACCAAGAAATAGATACTTTTATATTATTTTAAATATACATATAAATATACAAACAAAATTGGCACACGCCCATGAGAGTAAACAAATCGTTTAAAAGGGTTTGAAGAATGTATCAACCCTATCCCATAAAATTTAATATAGTATAGTGTACCGCCTTAGAAGTGACCCGAACTCTTCAATATTATAAGGAATATTTCACTCGATGGTTCGCGATATTGGACACCTGCAGCTGCGTTGCCAGATATTCAAAATTTTCGGGCATACATGAAGTTCTAATCAATTTCTCTTCTTATAACAGTTTCGAGCGACTTTTTTCAATGCTTGCAAATAAATTTATATTATGTATTTTTTATTAAATATTTCCAAACTAATTTTCTAAGAAAATCATGAGCTAACAGTATACTGAAGTAATGGAAAACATATGTATAGTGAGCCCAACAATTTCAGAAAATATATCTACATAACAGCATTGCTTTATTTTATGGTCCTCAAACTGACATTGGATAAACTTTTTTAATAGATTTGTTAATTTTGGTTGACCCCTCGTAATATACATATCTTAGCGGTCATACAAGAGTTCATTATAATAATATATTTTGATTTTTTTTCTATCTTAAGTTGAGACTAAACCGGTTTTAATAATATGTAGATATAAGGAACTAACATACCAATGCTTTACTGAATTTTTGCAAAATTTTTTAGAAAAACTATGATACTCTATCAATAAGAAAATGAAATATTTAAATATTTCCAACTTTTGGTTATAATTTGCGTAATTGAACAGTATAATTGATTTGCTAAGTGGTCCAGGTGTTCCATGGAAGACTCGATGATTTATGTGGGTTCGAAAAAAAATTTTAAAAATTATTTATGAGAAAAAAAAGTTTTGGAATCTAAATAGTAAAAGAATTTTGGTGATTGTTGTGGTCAATTAAGTTTTAAGTGATTTCTTTTGTATAAAGAAGGCAGTAAATTTTGGAATAAATTGTTTTCTGAACGACAGGGCGCCAGCTTCTCGTCCTTTTTAGACGAACATACATTCCGTTCGCCGGTATTTGCCAAATTGGCATGATAAATCTTAGGGCGCGTGGCAAAAGGTCGATAATTATCTGGATTTTATAGAAAAACAGTAGTAGAATGATTTATGAGTAGTTTTAAGGCAGTTTCAATATTTCTTTTGTGTCTCATAGTTTTAGAAAAGGCATTTGATATAGTTTCGAGGGAAAGAATGATGAAAATATAAGAAAAAAGGGGTAATCTATACAGGGTGTCCCAGGAATCAAAAATATCAATCAATAAATAAACATAGACACAGCTGGCAGATTTTTGGGGAGGCTGAAGCAACAAAAAACTTTTGGTTGCCCCTTAGGGCGGCTGCTCTGACCTGCAAAAGAAGAAATTCTATACCAAGCCCAACTTTCTCATGTAAGTACTTTTGGAGGTTGACCGGTTGGGGGACTTTACGACTCCATAAAGGGATTTACCACCCCAACACCCCCTAGTTGCGCTTATATTTATAAATCTGCCGATTGATGTCTATAAATGCAAAAATTCACCAACTGCGAAATGGAAACGTCGCGAATGTCGCCAACTGCTAACTTGACGCGAACATAAACTTTATGATTCTGCCGGATAAAGGCTCGCGCGCACTTACCGGCAATAGCCGGAAACGGAACGTGGTTTGGAGTGTTTGGGTAGAGTGTTTATCCGGGACTATTATTTAAATGGGTGGATGAAATCTATATTTCATCTCAATTTTCTGATTTTAGTAATTTTTGTTAACAAATCATACATTTCCGGGTACCCGCTAACAAAAATATAAATTTTTCGTCATCGATTTTTTCCGTTTCGTCTTCCAAAATCAGCGGGCCGTTGCCGAGTACTGAGCGCTGATTCGTTTGAATACCAGGTAAAGATAAGCTCGTGTTCCGTAGCGGTCCGGGCTGCTGCCGGCAGAGCCGGTCTAGTGTGCGCGAGCCTTAATGGTGCAGTTTGTAATTGAAACGACCCGCCTAGTATTTCAACCCACTATAATCATGCTCAGGCATTTATCTTCGATTAGAACATTGAAAACGCAATAGAAAAGATTAAATATATCATTATAGACTATATATCTTTTCTCTAGACTATCATTAATAAAAAAAATACCGTACAGGCTTTCATATTTAATTAATTAATTTCATTTAATATCGTAATATCAATTGAAACGTTAATAAAGTTATGACTAAAAAATCACACTCCCTTTTAACGGCATCCACCCTTAAGTGCCGATTTTATTTATTCCACCCTAGTCGATGATGTACAATTCGAACTCCATTTGGCCAATAAGGTCATTTCAATCACTATAATTATTTGGGGAGAGTTGTTTGTGAAGCCCAACCCAAAATTTTCGGTAAGGCATCAATTCGTTTTAGTTTGTTTTTATAACGGAAGGGGGATAACTTATGGTTATGGCTAGATATCGTGACTACGAATCTATAATTTTACGCAATGGAAAAACGGCCGTAACTATACGCCATTTTGATTTTTATATACAAGAAGGGTGTCATAGGCGTGCGTTTATTAGGGGGGCCTAAATATCCAATCGGAATCTTTTGATGGAAAAACAAAGACGAAGACAATTTCTCGCAATTCATTTTAAGAAAAAAAAATGTTAAAATTTAAAAATTATAAAATGCTTTTAATGGATTAATATTTTGAGGAATTGGGGTGGACCGATTAGGATGGCAAAGCCCCCCTGCTCCCCCGTGTAGGCACGCCTATGGTGGGTGTTATTTATTCTTATTATACAGGGTATAACGAAAACTTTGCAAGATCGGTGTATTTTGCATTTTTCTCATTGCATTTCTCTAAAATATTGTTGTTATTGGGAAAAGCAACTGAAAATACATCGGAACTGATAACATATTATGATTTTCCAGGTCCTAATACCTCTACCTCGAAATTTTTAGGTTTGTATATCAAAAATCTTTCAATTTATTGAGAAAAAACATTTTTGGCATTTCAACTTTGCCTCCCTGTAACTTTTTCTTCTTAATTTTTCAAGAAAGTTGCGTCAGACTGTAATATTTTAGGCCAAGAATCTTTCATTTTACTTTGGACCATTACTTACAAAATATGAAAGAAAGAGAAGATCTGACCATTGGAAAGATGTAGTAGGGCCTAGACAATCAAATATTCTTCTGGGCGACTACAGCCTGTTGAGATCAAATGAATGCATAAGTCAAAGTAAAGCTGCGCTAAGAGTTTTAACAGGGATCCTAACGGGACATTGTCGCCTGAATGGACAGCTGAAAAATCTCAAAATAATGGGGAAAGGATGCAGATATTGTGGCATGGAAGAAGAAACCTCCATCCACATACTTTCCAACTGCACAGAACTCCAGAATCCTAGGTCACTGTACCTGGGAGATTACTGGATAGAAGAGGAACATTTGCCCAAGTTGAAACCTGCAGATATCCTAAAATTCCTCCGGGAAATAGGACTAAAGGAGCTACTAGTTCCAGAGACTTTCCTCAGAAACTAAGTAGAAGTAAGGGGGCAAATAGATCCTTCAGCTGGAGTTAGCTTCAGATAATTTATTGAGCAATGTTGTTGTTTTTCTCTCTACATGTTCTATATAAGGAAATTGTTCAATTTGTAGCTTGGCTCGCTATCTTGTTCACGTTGAAAAGTACTTTTTGTTTAATAGGAACATTTTATACGGAAAATTGTATTCATTTTGCAACCAGTTATAGAAATAGCAATTTTAAAACCGTCCAGTCTGCATTATATGTAGCTTGTTCAATTGAAACCTATCTTTGGCCCAGGAAAAATTTATTGACAAGTACAGTTACAAATAACTACCACTACAATTGAGGCACATATCCCACTGTTTCACCAACCGATGTATACCCTGCTTAAAGAATTCTTGTGGCTGCTGCTGGAAGAATTCTTTCACAGCGTTTTGTACTTCTGCGTCCGACTGAAAACGGTTACCTTTTAACGCCTTTTTTAGTGGCCCAAAGATGTGAAAATCGCAAGGCGATAAATCGGGACCATAGGGTGGATGCTCTAATATCCTCCATTTCTTTCGTTGCAGATTTTCTTTCACTACGTTGGCAACATGAGGCCGCGCATTATCGTGAAGCAGAATAACACCACGTGAAAGCTTCCCTGGACGTTTTCTTCTTATTGCTTAATGGAGCTTGTTCAAAGTTTCATTATACAGGTTTGCGTTGATATGCACTCTGGGTTCTGTAAACTCTATCAGCAAGGGTCCTTCATGGTCGAAAAAAAATGTCAACATCACCTTGCCTGCAGAAGGTTGAACTTTAAACTTCTTTGGTGGCGGAGAATTTGCGTGTTTCCATTGCATCGATGACAGCTTACTGGATGGTTCAAAATAATGACACCAAGATTCATCGCCAGCAACTATTGACGAGAGAAAGTCATTACCATTTTGACTGTATTCCGTGAGGTGTTGCAAAGACAAGCCCATTCGCAAGCTTTTTTGGTCCTCAGACAAAAGACGAGGAACCCATTGCGCTCAAACTTTGCTGTAACCTGGTTTGTGTACGATACTATGGACAGATCCTATACTCACACCAACATTTTCTAAAACTGCTCTGATTGAAATTCGACGATTTTCTCTAATCAGGCCTTTCACACATGCCACATTCCTGTCTGTTGATGCAGTAATCAATGCACCTGGTCATGGCTTATCATTCGTCCTCTCTTCTCCATTCTTAAATTTTCGACACCATTCCTTCACAGTTGGATATGCCAAACATGCGTTTCCATACACTGCTTGCATTCGCGTATAAATTTGCAACGGTTGCACACCTTCAGCACACAAAAATTGAATGACCGCACGCTTATCACATTTGGACGGATTGTTAACAACAAACGCCATTTCAAAGTCACAATACTTAAAATCGCTGTCAAATATAAACGAAATAAACAGATCAGTGTGACGTTTGCATACACTACTAATGTTGGAATACGTCAGTTGAATGATTACAATTGTTTCCAAGGCTAACCTGACCAAAGATGGGTTTCAGTTGAACAAGCCTTGTACTATAGCAGAAAATAGTGTTATTTTTTTTTGGATCCAAAACAGCTTGAATGAAACCCTTATCGATCGCTTGTAAAAGAGATAGTGAGCTGTCAAAGCTTGGCGCCTGCCGTGTATAAACGATTCACCATCCCCTTGTCGTCTATATCCGACAGGTAGTTTTCATTTTCAATTTGACCGTTCTAAAACTGTGGTCGAAATGAAGAAAAAAACCGGAAGTTTGCTTTGACACACAAAAATTATTGCCTATAGATATATATTTTACAGTTTTCGAGTGTTTTTACCTGAGCCGTTGTTTGCCAAAAAGAATGAATTAGATAAGTCGGTAAGTTCTTAATAGGTATATCTTTTAATGAGACTCACAATTGGCAGTTGTTCTAGAACAAATAAAAATTGCGTGAAATAGTTTAGTTTGGCCTTTAGTCATATTATTTCACAATAAATTTTGCTATTGGTGGGAGTTGACGCTTTATCAGGTCTCCTAACACCAGCAGCTCTAAACAGTTTTTTCTTTTTTCTGGAAAGATACATACCTATACCAACACGCCGACTATCAGAAAACTGTGAGCAAAGAGGAGAGGACCTCCATAAATAATATCTTTCTGAAGACTTGAACAAATCAGATTTCAAACACTAGTGCTGTAAGTGACGTTTTGAGAACGTTGAACCCGTTTTTTAGAGGTGGTTTTAGTAGAGGAAATAGTAAAAATAACTCGCCTTGAACTTAGAAACTTATCAAATTAGAAACAAAAAACTTATCAGATAAGCAGTCAATATATTACAGACAAAACATTGGTATATACAATAGTCCAAACAATGGATATATATATAGAGATGGCTCAAAAACCAAAAAAGGCTCAGAATGTGGAGTTTACTCCAGAGCATTAAGCCTAAGGATTCAGTGGGAAATAGGAAAGAATATCAGCGTATAGTTCAAACAGAGCTTGCTGGTAATTCAAATTGCCACAAAAGTGAACTAACCAGAAAACATAACAATCTGCATTGTAGCTCTGAGCAGACAATGTGTTAGTTGCATCGGGGCTAGTACTAGAGTGCTATCAAGATTTAGCTAACGCCTCGGCAGATAACAATATTATCCTGAGGTGGGTTAAAGGGCACGACAGGAGTAAAGGTAATCGCATTGCCAATTCTTTAACCAGGGAAACGGCTGTCCTAACGACCTAACTCTAAACATACCGAATATTTGATAGTAATTTAATCTAATTGAGATAAAAGACAAAATAGAAAGTCGACAATATCATAGCTGAATAAACAATGTCGATTTTCACCTTCTACTCGACTTTATTGTTATTTTAATAATATTACTTTCATTTCTGTTGAGATAAAATTGAAATTATTTCATAGAGAAGTGATAATTTACGTCTACTTTGATATTTATTGTTTGTATAAATATCCGAGTTGAATTTATGTTTTGAACGTGTATATTATTTGCACCTACACATTGCGTTCTTTTTTTTTTATGTTAGAGTATTTGTAAAATGCCGAAGTGGGAGGTGTTTACTTATAGTTTCTGTGATTTTTTTCCTACTATATGCGAGACTGCTTCTTCTTAAAACCACATAACACTAATTTTGACTATTTTTTACTTATTTTGGATGGAAAATCAGATATTTTTTAATAGTATTTCTTGAAAATTCGACTTAGTGACTAGAATTTTTCGGATAAACTAAATTTGACCCATTTTTTGAAATTACAGTATCGAAAATAAATCCGTCACATCTTTTTAGAAGCTGTTCAGTACGTACCCGATTGTAGCGCCACCTACCGGGACCAATTATGAATCTAAAACATTCTCGAATCCACTTGGGCAGATCGATTAGTTTTCGAGAAAGTGTGCTCACTTGGGTCAGCCTTTTTAATGCCGATTTTTTCCCAAAAGATGATGATTTTGCAACTAATGCTGTTATATCTATGTATAAAAATAATCCTAGTTGATTTTTTGAGATTTTTGGACCTTAAGCAAACGAGGCATCTACTTCGAATATCTTCTGTATGTTCCTTGTGATATATTATTCATTATTTTCTCCCTAATTTTTTAGGAATTAAACCACAATGTTTTTAAGATTTTCATATATCAACGTTGTAAATGATATGATAATTTTTTTCTCCCTAGACAATCGTTAATATTTTGAAGTTTAAGACTGCAAAACTTTGTTATCAAATTTTTATTAAGGTCCATTCATAGTAGATCATATCTCTGGCAAAATGTGAAATAAAATTTTCCATTTTTTGACATTCCAACGATATGATAGTCCACTAGAAATGGGATCCAGTGAAGTGCACGTTCCAGGAACGGTTTTTATTGGGATAGCGCGTTTTTTTCGCTTATATTGTAAATGTTGTTAATAAAACGCATTTGTGGTTACTTTTCTAAGAAAACTTGGATAAAAACTTGATTATTGTGGTTTGCATGATCTACTTCGAAATCTCAACTTTTGTTAAAATAGGGTACACGCATATTTCATATTTTGCTTAGATATTAATTTGTAATAGTAAAGTTGATATCAAAAATAACTAATAATAGGAAATAAACCAGTTTCCATTTTTCAAATTACTTCCAAATTTTAAAATGAAATTCAAATTTCAATGCACTTTCCGACCAACACCCGATGATTTCCGAGCGCTACCGATGATACGTGTCATGTCATAGCTTGTTATTACTTTTGTCAATATGGCCGGTATTGCACTAGGTTATGTGTAGTTTTGTGTTTATATTGTATTTTTATTAACTATTAATTGCTTCATCGATCAACTTGATGTGTGGTCGTGAGGAAAAAATGTTTTTATTGAAGAAGCAAAATTACCAACAGAGAATCAGGCACTTGCATTTAAATGGTCTTCACAAACAAAAGCAATAGTATTTGTCAAAATATTGTCTTTATTCCGATGCATAGCTTGCAATCACAATGCCATTAAGTGCATTTTTGCTTGGGCCACCAGGTAAAGTAAGAAATGTTTTGTCTGGAGTTCCAGTAGACGTCGATTTACACTCTGGAACAATGCAATACTTGAGATATTAAGTTTTTTTGGCTTTATCCAGTTTTAAAGCTTTCAGAAACAAGTTAGGTCACAAAAACTCAGAGCGTCATACACGATACACGAATAAGAACGTAAACAAGGAGTGACGTCAACGGTTGGGGCAGCCATCTTTATGACGTAAAACGCGTTTTGGCGGACTTTCAAATTTTATGATTTCTTAAGCATGCAAGGTGTTAGGAGACCTGATAAAGCGCCAATAGCAAAATGTATGCCTGTACCCTATTGTTAATGCTTGAACGAAACATGACTGTGCAGATTTTCTAATTTCCTCGACTATTTGTTGACGTTTAATAATTCTAAAAGTTCTTGACAAAGTACCTATTTCAAAAAAACTTTTTGGTGGAAAAAGGAAGCTTTTTTTTTCGAAAAACAAATTTACGACGTTATTTGTCCCATCAGAAGGTATTGATCGTGTCTGTCTGCAAATGGGTGTTAAATTTACCTGGCGCCTACTTTGAGTCGATGAACATTGTTATTTTTATTGGGGTTTGATGAGAAAATGATGTCATCTAAAAAGTATATGTGTATGTTGGGCCATTAGCCGTCTCTCGGTGTCGGTATCTCGAACTGAAAAACCGGGCCACTCAAAGTGGAAGAACTGCTTAGTGATTTTTTATATATACCTATATTCAGTCGTCCAACGACGACAAATTTATCAACTGCGGTCGCAGCGATCACTTCTCTTATAATTAATTATGTTGGTTTTCTAATCTGAATTTAATGAAATAGAACCGAAATTATATAATTTTATATCTAGCCGAAAAGACACGTCGTTTAAAGCATATTAAATTTTTTTCTAATCATGTCTATTTTTAGAAGGTATTCGTTTTCTTAAAAAAATTTGAGTACTTTTGAGAATCATACATAACCACTACATACGATCTAGACCAGCGGTTCCTAACCGGTAAGCCCCGGGCAGCTTGCTACTGGGCCGCGGATGCTGACCGAAACTCAAGAAATATTAAAATAGTGCAAAATAAGTAAGGTTTGCTTCCAAAATTCACATCCTTACTTGGTTATATCGTACTGAGGACGGCTAATTAGCCAGAAACATGCATATCTGCGGCTACCACTTCTCTTTAGAAACTTTTTTTTCTGTCTGTATTACCCAATCATCATTCTCTTTTTTATATACCTATATATAACCTCGGGGTGGGCTGCAAAATTGTTTTAAAAATATTATTGGACCCCCAAGCTAAAAAGGTTGGGAACTGCTGGTCTAGACTGATCTGGGACTGCCTGGAAGCTCTATTAACCATAGCAAAACATAATAGATAGATTAACACTTGGGTCACAAGGCACAAGTGTACAAAACTGTAGAAATTAAAAGTGCATTTGATATTATTTTTCAACATTTTCATCTATTTGGTAAAAGCGTTTGACAGTTCTGTACAGGAATCCCCATGTCGCATCTTACAAATAACACACTGTATGCATGCAGGATGTGAATATTTATATTTCAAAATTCACCAATGGTGAATGGAATGGCAAATAAAGTTCTGAAAACATATTTTTTTCTAAATAAAATTGGGTCTATTTTTTGGTTTTTCAAGGTTGGATGCTGGTGAATGATTTTAGGAAATTTTTAATATATTTTTAAAAACTAGAGATTTACGTATAGCTGTGTAACGATATATGGAATTTTGAAACTTTTTAGCCGAAAGTCCAAGGTGAAATTTGGTAGCTGAGAAAATTTGTGTTCTTGAGATATAATACTTCAAAAAATAACAAAAACTTGGAAAAAAGTTTTAAAAATCTGTCGTATACTACTCTGTCAGTTTTCTAAGAACGGCAAGAAGGATTTTTTTTCAAAATTTTATGTATTCTAGCCCAGTTCCTGAGCAAAATTTTCTGCATACATTATATTTGAGGAAAATCGAGTTCTTGAGATATGGCGCTAGGAAGAGAAAATGATACATCAAAAATAATAAAAGCTTCAAAAATTTGTGAAAATCACTTCCTACTTATCTGCCATTTTTTCAAAAACTACCGAGCGAATTTTTTTCAAAATTGTGTGAATTTTAGACCAATGCCCCAACTACAATTTTCTGCATGAATTATATTCAAGAAAAATCAAGTTCTTAAGATATAGCGTTACAAAGAAAAAATGGTACTCCAAAAAACAACAAGCTTCAAAAATTTGGAAAAAATCACTTCCTACTTATCTGCCATTTTTTCAAAAACTGCCTTTACTTTTAGACAAATGCCTCAACTACGTTTTTCTTCATAAACTATATTTGGCCATATTTTGAAAAAACTGCCGAGCGAATTTTTTTCAAAATTTGATGAATTTTAGACCAATGCCTCAGCTAGTATTTTCTTCATAAATTATATTTGAGAAAAATCGAGTATTTAAGATATAGCGCTGCAAAGAGGAAATAGTACCTATCTCAAAAAAAACAGCCTCAAAAATTTGAAAAAATCACTCTCTACTTATCTGCCATTTTTTCGAAGTGGAGTTTTTTCAAAATATTGTGGTTTTTAAACCAATGCCCCAGCTACGACTTTCAAAATAAATAATATGAAAATGTTATCCCAAAAAAAACAGAAGATTTAAAAATTTTAAAAAATGCCGCTTACAAATTTGCTATTTTTTCTGAAACTGCCAAGTGGATTTCTTTCAAAATTTGGTCACTTTTGGACCAATGCCCCAGCTATGATTTTCTGTATAAATTTCATCACAGAAAATTTGTGTTCTTGAAATACAGTGTTACAAAGAGAAAATGGAACCCCAAAAAATTACACAGCCTCCAAAATTTGAAAAAGTCACTCCCTACTTATCTGCCATTTTTTCAAAAACTGCAGAGTGGAGGTTTTTCAAAATTTGGTCACTTTTAGACCAATGCCTCAGCTAGTATTTTGTATATAAATTATATTTGAGAAAAATCAGGTTCTCAAGATATATCGCTGCAAAGAGAAAATGGTATTTCAAAAAATTAACGGAATTTTCAAAAATTTGAAAAAATTATTCCCTACTATCTGCTATTTTTTCAAAAACTGATGAGTGGAGTTTTTCCAAAATTTGGTGGCTTTTAGACCAATACCACAACTACGATTTTCTGCATAAATTATGTTCAAGAAAAATCAATTTCTTGAAATATAGCGCTACAAAGAGATAATGGTACCCCAAAAAATAACAAGCTTCAAAAATTTGAAAAAATTCCTTCCTACTTATCTGCCATCTTTACAAAAACTGTCAAGTGGATTTTTTACAAAATTGGTTGAATTTTAGACCAATGCCTGAGCTAGAATTTTCTATATTCTTGAAAAATCGCGTTATTGAAATACAGTGTTACAAAGTGAAAATGCTAATTGATACAATTGGAAAAAGCACTTATTGAAAAAAAATCATTATAATCTGCGTACTACCTACGGAATTTCCTCAACATAAGGAAAATTCCGGAAACAGTTGAGGTGGTTTCAATTCAAGCTTATCCAAGAAAACGGAAGTGGCTGAATTTATGGTAAATTTTATGATAAAACTATATTATTTTCGTTGTGGTTTGTTTAGTAGTAATAAATTAATATAATTTGAGATAATTCCCAACCGGTTTTCATACAGAGTTCGGCAAAAGTCCGGGACCGGACAAATATCGAAGAAAATATAAAAATTTTGGAAAATCTTTTTCTCCACTACAAAATAATAACGCACAAATTATTTTTACATATTTAGCTACATAATGATATGTATTCTACACACCCGTGAATAATGAAAAAGAATTCACTCTCGTTAGCCAATCACATTCTATTATTATCAGAATTCACGATTAAATGAATCAAATCGTCTCTTTTAAAACGTCAAATACCAAATAATGCAAATCGATTCTGACAGCGCGTCGTTTGAAACGTCAAAATAATGATAGAATTATAATTTTACGTATTAATTAGAGAAAAAATGTACAACAGTAGTTATATTCAGTTATAACTCCCAATTATCATTTATAAATTTAAGGGTTTCGATTAAAACTGTATGTTACGTATCCCTTTTTGAAAATAAACATGCTCCATAGCCTAGTGGTAGAAATAGTTGACTCTGGCGCGGACGATTGGGGTTCGATCCTCACTGGAAGCTTTCTTTTTTTAGTCATGGAGAAAGTATAGTCTTTTACTTGTGTATAATGGCTAATATTCACCGATTTGATTCCAAAACTCACTCGCTCGTTTTGGAAACTTCATCCGCGTGAATAATAGCCATCATTCTGCACTCGTTGAAGAATATACTATTATACTACTTGAACTATAATTTGAAAATATTTAGAAACATACAGGGTGTTCCAATAAAGTGTGGCGTATCAAAGTTATATTTTTTCTTATGAAACACCCTTTTTTCCAAAAAATTTAAATTTTCTTCGATATGTGTCCGGTCCCGGACTTATCAAGTCGATCTAATTATAATGAGAGAAGTAAAAATAATAAAATCGTCGATACAATTTTATCAATAAATGTTGAAATAACGAAAGTTAAGTCATCTCGTTGTAGTGCCCAAACAGATAGTAGGCGCTACGGCTACGGGGGGCCAGCAACATAAAGAGGGCAAGATATTACTGACGAGACATTAACACAGAAACCCTTTCTGGTTGCGGCTCCACTCTGCCGACTTGTCAACGGGTCGGGTCGCCTATATAAAACAGGACCGGCTCTATCTTAATTTTATTATTAATTGAATACATCGATTAATAGAGATGAATATTTTTTAAAATATAAAAATATTTTAGATAACAGTTAGAAGTAGATATATTACAATATCTCTGTTTTACAGCAAATTTGGAAAATTTATAGTTTTAAAAAATGAGGAAATTATTATAAATAAACATTTTGCAATTCCAGCGTTATTAGTTTTTGTAATTAAATTTTTTTTGAAAAATATGAATGGTGTCATTTTTTTGAAAAATTAATGATGTATGTATCTGGGTAACATTCTTTCATACCTAAAAGATCCATTGTGCCCCCTTACTTATACTTAGTTTCTGAGGAAAGTATCTGAAACTAGTAGCTCTTTTAGTCCTATTTCCCGGAGGAATTTCAGGATATCTGCATTTACTAAGGTAGATGTTCCTCTTCTATCCAGTAATCTCCCAGGTCAGTGCTCTAGGATTCTGGAGTGCTGTGCACTTGGAAAGTATGTGGATGGAGATTTCTTCTTCCATGCCACAATACCTGCATTCTTCTTCCACTCCACTATTTTGAGCTTTTTCAGGTGCCCATTCAGGCGACAATATCCCGTTAGGATTCCTGTTAAAACTCTTAGCGCAGTAGTTTTATTTTGACTTATGCATTCATTTGATCTCAACAGTTTGTAGTCACCCAGAAGAATCTTTGATTGTCTAGGCCCTACTAGATTGAAATTAATGATAAATATACAGTAAATTGTAAGATTTCCCCACAGCAGTCTGAACTAGGTTTCACTAATTTGTTACGTTCCTTCTTTTCACTTTTGGGAAAAGTAGAATTCGATAGATGGCGCACCGAAATGTCAAAGTCATCTTAGCAAACGAGTAAAACAAATCAGCTGCTATATAAGCCCTTTGATATTTAAGTGGTTTTTATTTTGCTGTTTTAGTTATTTTCAGGGTGTATTTTGTGAAATATTTGCCTTTTCTTTGATTGTGCTTTAGTATTTTGTGTTGTTAAACTAAATTTTGACTCCCAATATTTTTATTTTTGGTATAATAGGTATGGTTGATATTTGTCAAGAATAAAACAAGTTTAGGTCTGATTTCGTGTTTTTATTTTATTTTTAATAAAGTCATATCTACAAAAGTTACAGGGAAAGTACGTTTGTATTGAATAATATTTTAAATTTTTAATACCGACTTATTTTCTCTTTGTTTTTGTAACTATGGATTAGGTATACAGTGACTATCCAAAATTTATTTGAATTTGTAAATGCTGAGTCTGCTTCTAGGTGCATAAATAGGGACAGGCAGTTTTAAATGCTGGCCATATATTATTGCATAGTACCTATAGAGGAAATAAGTGACACTTTCATAAAAGAGCAATGAAAACAAAAAATAGAATAACATAACCTCTTCCATAATATCTCTAATTATAAAAGAATATAACCTCAGAAATAATGACAGTTGATAGGCCAAGCAATATAGCATGTAGAAAACGGATGATGCCATCGTGAAGACATTACGCAGTATCATTTTGATATGTTTTGGACGCGCAAATGTTTGTCAGTAATTTGTTATAAACATTTAAAACGAAAAAAACCTCCTTTTTTTGGTTTTTTGCATGTAGCGTAAAACTTACTGAAGCAATCTCAATGGTATGTACAGATGAATTATAGATAATTAAAATACGAACAAAATGAGTGGTCGAACAAGTCAATCGGACAATTACGAACCGAGAATATTCGGAAAAACCGGAAAATTACCCATTTTTTAAAAAAATCATATCTTCGGCAGTTTTCAATTTCAAGAGCTGAAACTTCGTACAAAAGACGTTCTTTATATGCCCTTTATATGTGCGAAGAGCAGACTCCAAGCGATGTTTACTTTCATCGCAATTGCAATTTTGATTTTTTCACACCATAATTTTCAACGTGTCTGGATGCGTTGTCGACTGTCCGATTTTAAATTTGAAAATGGTTTTGAAAAGTGTAAATGAAGAGCAATAAAACGTATATTCTCGATTTTACATCAAGTGATGCGAAGTCGACCGGAAATGCGAGGGAAAATCGGCGAAAATGGCAGAGAGCTGGAAAGCGGAGGACAATGCAAAACGAATTAATTACATTTTTTTCCTTTTCGACAAAAATCTTTCAATTTTGAGACCGACCCTGTACGAAATTGTATCAATTAGGATAACCACTGTCTCTCTTCGGTGCGTGCCAAGACGAAACACGTAACCCCTACTCCGATTTCTTAATTACCCCTATCGGTATATGTTATCACCTCCGAGAAAGATTGATTAAAATTTCGTGTGTAGCAAGTAGTAGCCGCTTTTCATTTTCGATAATTATTTATTTAAAACCTTTTCGACTACCTACTTATTATTTATTAATTACTTATTAAAGTTTTTATAGCGGTCGAATTTTTTTTTAATCATTACAACAGTAATCAGAAACCACCTTTTAAGGGTGATATTTCGGAAAATTTACCCCTTATATACAGGGTGTCCAGGAGTTCGTACCAAAAACTTGGGAGGTGATAGAAAGCCTAAAAATAATGATGGTATTTCATATAAAATTTTTTCTTTACGCCCTTCGTTAACGAACTATAGGGCTCTAAAGTTGGAAATGGAAAATAGTTTTTCATTTACAATTATTAAATGGCTGATTGGAAATTAGTGATATTTTAACAGTTAATAAACACCTTAATGGCACGCTTTTTGGCGTGATATACAAGTCTATAACATACTTGTGAACTCAGGTACCGACTAAGTTAAAAGGTGGATGCCCCTGTAAGATTTCTTAAGACTTAACCAGTAAGAAGAAATTATCTAAAGGGAACGGACGTACTGCTTACTCTATCCAAATTTTACTACACTTAGTATAAAAATAAGGTTTGGAGATTTAAAATTATAGCAAACTTTTATTGAACAGACAATTCTAATAATTTTTATGACAAATACAAATAACTCACTGACTTAAAATCTTTCCTATAAATATTAACTGCAATCTTGAACAGCCCCATTTTTTTGGTAAGTAAAACTTTTTTCAGTTATAAATGCAACAATCGGCTTTTATGAACATTTTTAGAAATATCAAGTCTTCTTGTGACATCTCGATAACATTAACGGTTCACAAGTATGTTGTAGACTTGTTATATATCACGCTGTATATAGAAAATTACATAAAAAAACATAAGAAAAGCCTTTCAAATTCAGCAATTACTTTCCTGAACTACAAATTTACAAATTCTCTAAGAAATCAATAATATTAGAGAAGGATAAACATCCTATATTCCTTCTTATTTTTTTAAATATTAGTATTTATTTATATCAAATTGAGAACTTTTTTCGTAAGAACAAAAATTAACGATGCATTTCAAAACATAGACTATCTTATAATGGTTTCCGATAAGAAAGTTTAGAGTAGGTAATGGTGAAATAAAGAAGTACCTAATCTTATGTTTCTTGTCTTGTCTAGACTCACTAATTAACACTGAATTATTATACACATTTTTATTCAGGAATGTGCATTTGATCTACCATTTATATATTTAGGGAAAAAAAGGGGAGTTTAGAAAAAATTCTTTTATATAAATGACAAAAATTTTCAGTTATAATAGGGTACAGGCATAAATTTTGCTATTGGTGACACTTTATCAGGTCTCCTAACACCTTGCATGCTTATTTTTTTGAAAAAATATCAACTTTACTTTTAAAACGCGATTTACGTCATAAAGATGGCTGCCCCAACCGTTGACGTCACTCCTTGTTTACGTTCTTATTCCTGCATCGTGTATCACGCTCTGAGTTTTTGTGACCTAATTTGTTTCTGAAAGCTTTGCAAATGGATAAAGCCAAAAAAAAACTTTACAGTCCAAGTATTGCATTGTTCCAGAGTTTAAATCGAGGTCTATTGAAACTCCAGACAAAATATTTCTTACTTTACCTGGCGGCGCAAGCAAAAATGCACTTAAGAGAATGGCATTGTGGTTGCAAGCTTTATTTGCGTCGGAATGAAGACAATATTTCGACAAATACTATTGCTTTTGTTTGTGAAGACCATTTTAAAGTAAGTGCCTAATTCTGTGTTGGTAATTTTTGCTTCTTTAATAATTGGTTATTGGAGGTTATGTAGCTATATGTCTAGGAATAAACCATAAAACGACCAAACATCAAGTTTCCACTGAAAATGTGCAGAAATATTATTCAACAGGACTGAAATTCAGTGGTTTCCCAGTGGGTACCCGAAAAGCACGATTAAGTCATTTTTGAGCATATTCGTAAGAAAAATAGCGGAAACGGCTCGTGAGACAGTGACTTTCTTATACAGCGTCGAAATATGGTTGGTATATATTATATATAATACATAGTTTAAATCATACTTTCGAAAATGCTTCAACTCCTTTAATTTCCTCTGCATTAAAGCAGCTGTTTGACTTAATAAATTCAAGCAGCATAAATGAGTCTACTTTGGGCAAGTTATCAGTTTGTACTTTCACAAAACCTTCGCTTATAGCCATATCTTTACTCACAAAATATGAAAGAATCGTCACTGAACTAGTAAATGAAATATTTTCTTCAAAAGGTTCCAAAATATCCTCGGAAATATCGAATATTTATAACCACTTTCCACTTTACGTTGACTTTTAGAAATACAAAAAAGCACACACAGACACGTAATGGTCTCAAACATACATATAATAGTTATTTATGTACCAAGGCAGTAAAGTGATACAAAATTATCAGGGAATATAAAATATAAATTACAGAAGACGCATTTTAAACACTAGTGTTGAAAAGTGACATTTGTGTTATTCCATAGGTCGCCTTTCACTGAGTTAATTTCAAAAATTCCATCAGATTTTGCCTGCCGAGTCTAGTTTTTGAGATACAGAGAAATAAAACTCTAAAAAATCATTATTTAGGCCGATGAGATATAAAAGAAAACTTCCAAGTGATAAATAATTATACAACTTTTGTAAAAGTTTTCTTCGGTAAATTGATTCGGTATCTGTTTTTTTCTTTCTATAATAGTGAAAGAGAATTCGCGACACAGTTGTACAAAAGTAATTAGATAAAAAAAAACAAATGTTTATAAGTGCGTAGGTTGCGTCGTATGCGATAAGATACTTTAAAACTATCAAATTCTAAATGCATATTCCTAGTGACACTAATTATATATTGATAAGTTATCAGCGTTTCCTCAACGAGGCAGACGATCGCGTTTATAGGGGTAAATTAAAGCTATTCTGTAACGTCGTTCAATACTAGAAAAAATTGAATACAAATGTTTTTTTCAACGTCAGGATCTATATAGAAATTATGAAATAAAACAATTTAATTTGTTAAAATCTTTATAATATTTCAACTTTAAAATGTGTCTAAATATGGTATTAATTAAAGTATTTAACAAGTTTACCTAGAAAGGTTCCTGTAGGATTGTTGTGAATGAGTTTCCAGGTAAACTTGCTAAATACTTTAGTTAATCCCATATTTAGATACATTCTTTCCTTTTTCATTTCATTTCCACGTAAATAGATCATAATTTTATTGTTAACTAGCTGACCCGGCGAACTTTGTTCCGCCTCACTTCACTTCAATTCACCTATTATTATAAATTTTCAACCATACCGAGTTTTATAGTTCACTTGATTTCTTACAAATATCAAATTGTCATCTATACGTCAATTACATAGCTGTCATTATACGTCAATTACGTAGCTGTCATGTTATTCCAAGTCTTATTCTTTTTTGTTATACCACGTTTTATAGTGATTGACGTTTCATGTCAAGTCCCACGGGAACGCTGTCGAACGGGATAAAAAGTATCTTATGTCCGTCTCCTGGCTCTAAGCTACCTCCCTACCAATTTTCACCAAAATCTGTTCTGCCGTTCTTGAGTTATAAGTGGTGTAACTAACACGACTTTCTTTAATATATAGAAGATGACGTTTCATGTCAAGTCCCACGGGATAAAAAGTATCTTATGTCCGTTTCCTGGCTCTAAGCTACCTCCCTACCAATTTTCACCAAAATCTGTTCTGCCGTTCTTGAGTTATCAGTGGTGTAACTAACACGACTTTCTTTTATATATAGAAGATGACGTTTCATGTCAAGTCCCACGGGAACGCTGTCGAACGGGATAAAAAGTATCTTATGTCCGTCTCCTGGCTCCAAGCTACCTCCCTACCAATTTTCACCAAAATCTGTTCTGCCGTTCTTGAGTTATCAGTGGTGTAACTAACACGACTTTCTTTTATATATAGAAGATGACGTTTCATGTCAAGTCCCACGGGAACGCTGTCGAACGGGATAAAAAGTATCTTATGTCCGTCTCCTGGCTCCAAGCTACCTCCCTACCAATTTTCACCAAAATCTGTTCTGCCGTTCTTGAGTTATAAGTGGTGTAACTAACACGACTTTCTTTTATATATAGAAGATGACGTTTCATGTCAAGTCCCACGGGAACGCTGTCGAACGGGATAAAAAGTATCTTATGTCCGTCTCCTGGCTCCAAGCTACCTCCCTACCAATTTTCACCAAAATCTGTTCTGCCGTTCTTGAGTTATAAGTGGTGTAACTAACACGACTTTCTTTTATATAGAAGATTTCACCAAAATCTGTTCTGCCGTTCTTGAGTTATAAGTGGTGTAACTAACACGACTTTCTTTTATATATAGAAGATGACGTTTCATGTCAAGTCCCACGGGATAAAAAGTATCTTATGTCCGTCTCCTGGCTCTAAGCTACCTCCCTACCAATTTTCACCAAAATCTGTTCTGCCGTTCTTGAGTTATAAGTGGTGTAACTAACACGACTTTCTTTTATATATAGAAGATGACGTTTCATGTCAAGTCCCACGGGATAAAAAGTATCTTATGTCCGTCTCCTGGCTCCAAGCTACCTCCCTACCAATTTTCACCAAAATCTGTTCTGCCGTTCTTGAGTTATAAGTGGTGTAACTAACACGACTTTCTTTTATATATAGAAGATGACGTTTCATGTCAGGTCCCACGGGATAAAAAGTATCTTATGTCCGTCTCCTGGCTCTAAGCTACCTCCCTACCAATTTTCACCAAAATCTGTTCTGCCGTTCTTGAGTTATAAGTGGTGTAACTAACACGACTTTCTTTTATATATAGAAGATGACGTTTCATGTCAAGTCCCACGGGATAAAAAGTATCTTATGTCCGTCTCCTGGCTCTAAGCTACCTCCCTACCAATTTTCACCAAAATCTGTTCTGCCGTTCTTGAGTTATAAGTGGTGTAACTAACACGACTTTCTTTTATATATAGAAGATGACGTTTCATGTCAAGTCCCACGGGATAAAAAGTATCTTATGTCCGTCTCCTGGCTCTAAGCTACCTCCCTACCAATTTTCACCAAAATGTGTTCTGCAGTTCTTGAGTTATAAGTGGTGTAACTAACACGACTTTCTTTTATATATAGAAGATGACGTTTCATGTCAAGTCCCACGGGATAAAAAGTATCTTATGTCCGTCTCCTGGCTCTAAGCTACCTCCCTACCAATTTTCACCAAAATCTGTTCTGCCGTTCTTGAGTTATAAGTGGTGTAACTAACACGACTTTCTTTTATATATAGAAGATGACGTTTCATGTCAAGTCCCACGGGATAAAAAGTATCTTATGTCCGTCTCCTGGCTCTAAGCTACCTCCCTACCAATTTTCACCAAAATCTGTTCTGCCGTTCTTGAGTTATAAGTGGTGTAACTAACACGACTTTCTTTTATATATAGAAGATGACGTTTCATGTCAAGTCCCACGGGATAAAAAGTATCTTATGTCGGTCTCCTGGCTCCAAGCTACCTCCCTACCAATTTTCACCAAAATCTGTTCTGCCGTTCTTGAGTTATAAGTGGTGTAACTAACACGACTTTCTTTTATATATATACAGGGTGGCGCACCGAAAACGAAACAGATGCATTTACTGGCAGATGATTCCTTTTTAAAAAAATCCCTCGGACCCGTCGATTTTGTTTTCGAGGGGGACACAAAATTGGCATAAAATCACTTCAACATTTGCAGCCCCTTAAGCGGGGGTGGCATCATCCCTAAAATCTTAAATGGAAAGGGGGGTCGAAATAAATCTCCAAAACTACTGAATTGAAGTACATGAATTTTACATCATTGTAAAGGGAGTTGAAAGAACTTTTAAATGATGGATCATTCGACCCCCCTTTCCATTTAAGATTTTAGGGATGGTGCCACCCCCGCTTAGGGGGCTGCAAATGTTACTGTGATTTTATGCCAATTTTGTGTCCCCCTCGAAAACAAAATCGACGGGTCCGAGGGATTTTTTTAAAAAGGAATCATCTGCCAGTAAATGCATCTGTTTCGTTTTCGGTGCGCCACCCTGTATAGAAGATATCCATATAATTTAGTATTAAAGCACTGTATAAATTAAAAATGTCTCATTATACCCCCATTCGTTTGATAAAGCTACTGTGTTAGCGAAACCCGTTACAATTTAAAAAATCTCTTCTCTCAACCCTTGTAATGTGAAAATAATTCTATACTAGAATTTGTGGTATGCGTCATCGATGGGGTGTCGTAATGTGACCCAACACATTCTGAACATCACGTTTCTTGTCTTCAAGAATTTACTTTGGTTTTATTTGGAATTTTGAGGATTTCCTTTCAATGTCACTATTTATTTTCTTATAACCTCTTACCCCTTTTTCAGTTTATGTTCCAGTAATTCATTTATTTCGGAAAAAAATTGTGAACTTTTTGAATTGGGATTAATTGAAAAATCTAGCGTTGGGACCGTTGAAAATATAAATTTTCAATAGCTGAACATACTGAAACTGTCAAAAAGCTCAAAATAATATAGAAAGCAATAAATATTCTCCAAAATTGGATGAATTTCGATGTTTTTTATTAATTTCTTGCCGAACTATGAGTTGGAGCTCTCGTAAATATACATTTGGGGTAGCTGAAGATTCTAGACCTGTCAAAAAACTCTAAGCAATAACAAAACCTGCAAATATTTTCATATTCAGGAGAATTGCGAATTTTTTCAAGATAACTTTTTGTTAAATTCTGAGTTAAAACTGTCTAGAATCGACATTTGAGATCATTTAAAATTCTAGAACTGTCAAAAAGCTTCAAGCAATATCGCGAGCTGAAAATATTCTCCAAAATTGGATGTTTTAGATAGTTTTCGGTGATTTTGAGACAGTTTTTCATAAAATTCAAGATTAAGATACATTTTAGATAGCTGAACCATCTAGAACTGCCAAAAAAACTTGAAAACTACTAAAATTCTATATTTAGATCTTTCAAAAAGGTGTAAGCAATATTAAGGACTACAAATTTCTTAAATTGGGTAATCTGGGTTAAATTTTTTGAGAAAAATTTCAACTTAAACTCTCGGAATAGACATTCAAAGAAGTGGAACATTTTAGAACTGTCAAAAACTTGAAAACAGAATAGAAAATTGCAAATATTCCTCTAAATTTGTAGGATTTTGACGAAATTTTGAGTACTTTGAATAGAAAAATTCTTTAAACCATTCTAGAACTTTCAAAAAGTTGATATAATAATTTGTTGTACAATAAAATTTGGAACTGTCAAAAATAGAAATGAGGGAGCAAAAATGTATGTATGTATTTTTCTTTGAGGTAACATTCACGGAGACCTAAAAGATCTATTGTGCCCCCTTACTTCTACTTAGATTCTGAGGAGAGTCTCTGAAACTAGTAGCTCCTTCAGTCCTATTTCCAGGAGGAATTTTAGGACATCTGCAGGCTTCAGCTTAGGTAAATCTTCCTCTTCTATCCAGTAATCTTCCAGGTACTGTGCTTTAGGATTCTGGAGTGCTGTGCAGTTGGAAAGTATGTGGATGGAGGTTTCTTCTTTCTCCACTATTTTGAGCTTTTCCAGGTGCCCATTCAGGAGACAATGTCCCGTTAGGATCCTTGTTAAAACTCAGTTTTACTTTGACTTATGCATTCACCCAGAAAAATATTTGATTGTCTAAGACCTGCTAGATCTTTCCAATGGTCAGATCTTCTTTTTCTTTCTGGCAATGGCTAGAGCTGTCAAAAAAGTCTAAACAGCTTAGAAAACTACAATTTCCAAATTCCTTTTGCATAAACGTAAAATGTTACAGGTTAAGTGCCAAGAATCGTTGAAAACAATTAATTAAAAAACAAAAACAATACATTTAAGTGTCGTTTTTTTTTATCACAGACTTAAAAGTTATATTTTCTTATCGTCGTCGCGATAAGGCAACACCGACATTTAAAAGTTATGATAACAGATATTACCATTGTGTGTGAGTGTATTCTATGCTGGTGATAAAAATACATAAATAACTAATCAGTAGCTGTGTTAGTAGAGATAATACCCACATAATTCAGCAGTTTAATGGTCGGTAAACTCTCCGTTGGTCCTTACCACCGAAAAATTGTGACAATTGACATTATTACATGCAGGTTGTTGGCGAAATTTGCTTTTAACACGATCTAATTTCAAGTAGCAATTTAATGAACAAAAATTGACCATTTAATGAGTTTGATTCTTTTTTTGGGATAATTTTACTGGGCTATTTATATTTTCAACACCCTGTATCTCTGTTAATATCAACATTCTATTAAGGATAGTTGGTTTAAATCGCAATATTTTGAAGTGAAAATTGTACTATACAGGGTGTAATAAAAAGCGGGTCATAAATCATACCACATATTCTGGGGCTATATAAAAATAACTCGATCCAACCCTAGTACAAATGTGCATGCGGAAAAAGTTACAACCCTTCGAAGTTACCAAATGAAAATTGATTTTTTTCAAATATTTCGACAGTTGTTTGACATATTATAATGGAAGTTGACAAGTGACTTTCTTATGATTAGAACATCTTGAAAAAAAATTAAGGAATTATTGCACCCTGTTGGATCGAATATGTTGTATGATTTATGACCTGCCTTTTTATTACACCCTTTATACCTACTTCTATGTACAATTACAGAAGGACCACTCTGTATATTAATTTCTAAGCATCGAAAGCATCAGGAGTCTGGTAAAGGAACTCAGATTTTTGATAAACTTTTTCACTTTCAAACACTCATAAAATTTCTGAAAAATCACATTTTCAACTTAGAAATTTTGAAAGAACATTCCCAAAAAATCTTCTCTATTTCTAGTAGATTATTGCAAACTAATATCCATTTTATGTAATAAATATTAAAAAAAAAATTAATGACATGTCAAATTCACCGTAAATTCTCGCGCACGTCTAAGGTTTTTACTAATGACACATTAGGTAGAGTTTCTTCGTTGACACATATGTTACCAGACAAATGTCAACAGGGTCGTGAAAAATTAGGGTCATCAATTACAAGCCCATATGTCTCTATGTATAGAAGTACGAAATATTTTCAAATAAAAAACTAAATTTAGATCCCAAACGTTTTCTGCGTATAGATACTTATACAGGGTGTACATAAAGTAACGTAACTTGCTAATATTTCAATTTCCGTTAGGTTTACAAAAAAAAATGTTGGATAAAAGTTTTTTCAATTTTCCCAGACTATCTGCATACATCAATTGGAAGTATACAGGGTGTACCGTTGCTCCAGAATAACTTGACTGCATAGTTCTACCTTTAATAATTAAAGTTACATTGGTTTGAATCTAAAATTGTAAAACAATTGTTCATGTCAAAAAAGTGGTACATTTTTCTATCATTAAATTCCTCATTGTCATTATTGAAAGATGTTTATTGTAAAAAAGTAGTTGCTTTTCAAATTCTAATGATGAGAGTTTACGATGATGGTAAAAGAACACATGCACTTATTTATTGATACGTATCCAAATCTTAACCAAATTACCAAAATCGCAGTTTGGAGGATTGTGAAACTTCTCGGGGTTCAACTAAAAATCATCCGAAAACTGTCCGGTCTTTGGTCTACTTTTTTTAAATAAGCAATTTGAAATTTGAAAATTAGTTATGGTACATTATTATCAATAGGAGAAACTGGGATATGAGTGTTCGAGCCAGGAACAAAACACTCCAAAAACTTGGGAAAATCCCTTTCAAGCGGAAATCCGCGCCATAAGAAAGATACAGAGGACAAAGGATTATCATAATGACAGATAGTCAAGCAGCCATTAAAGCACTGAGATCTGGCGTAATCAGTTCCAAAATGGTGTGGGAATGCCTAGACAAACTCAATGATTTAGGTGAGAACAATATAGTTACCTTACTATGGATTCCAGGACACACTGGAATAGGAGGAAATGAACTAGCAAAGAGGGGGTCTGAAACACCTTTCTGGGGGCCTGAACCTTTTTGCGGAATCAGCTCCAATGTAATATTGGAAGAATTAGGTGAAGCCGAAAGAAAGAGAAGATTTGATCATTGGAGAGATCTAGTAGGGCTTAGACAATCAAAGATTCTTCTGGGTGACTACAACCTGTTGAGATCAAATGAATGCATAAGTCAAAGCAAAACTGCGCTAAGAGTTTTAACAGGGATCCTAACGGGACATTGTCGCCTGAATGGGCACCTGAAATAGCTCAAATTAGTGGAGGAATGCAGATATTGTGGAATGGAAGAAGAAACCTACATCCACATACTTTCCAACTGCACAGCACTCCAGAATTTTAGAGCACAGTACCTGGGAGATTACAGGATAGAAGAGGAACATTTATCTAAGTTGAAGCCTTTAGATGTCACAGGGTTTACAGGGTTTCAGAACAAGAAAAACTTTTTATCAAGAATGACATTTTTCACTAAAACTAATATTTGAAAATTTTCCACCCTATCCGTGAACACGCTGTATATTAAAAAAGAAATTACATAAAATAACGTCTTTTTTCTTATAAAATATTTTATCTAACAGGTATATTATATAAATAGAAAATTGATTGTTTATTTATATAACTAATTAACATTGAACAGCCTTGACTTTAACAACAAATCTGTTTATTGAACTTTAATTTTATCGCTAAACACGTTAGATTAAATTACGATAAATAAGATCTTGATAAACTCTAAATATAAAGCAATAGATTTGGTAACAATTTACCGGGAATTAAGGTGTAAGGAATTGCGCCAAATATTTAATAAACGTTTTTTTTCCAGATGTGCTGAATTTTTCCCATCACCATTTCACCTCTAAAAATGTTCCATTCTGCTTCAAATGCGGGTGGTTACAACGACACCAATACCAGTTTCCACCAACATCTCCAGCAATCCCCGGTGTATGTACCCAGTAATCGAGTGATGCCGCAGTATACTTCACCAGCAGGAAGCCACTTCGGTACTACCCAACAAGGAGGATGGCACGCCAGCAGTGGTTACGGCGAAATGGGTACACCGACACCCCACGGTTTGGGTACGTCCCCACATCACGCAGGTGCCTTGGCTGGGCAATTTTACGCCCAAAATATGATGATGGCTGGATGGAGACCGTACGACAGCAGTGGGTTTCAGAGGACGAGTCCATATGGTATGGATTATGGTAAAGAATATTTCACGATATTTCGTTGGTAGTTGATTTTTATTGTGATTGCTTTGTTGGTGAGGTACTCAAAGCCTCTAGAACAGACTTGGAGTCGTTATTTAAAACTGAGTTTTTGCTTAACTATATTATTATTAGCGACAATTTAATTCATGTACAATGTCCGCCATAAAGCTGGAACCATATGGGAATTTTTTTATTATTGTATTTAAATAACAGCTTTGGATAGCAATCACTTCTGCTTCTGAAATAACTTAAAATGGGCCAAGTCAAAGTTGACAGGTAACATCTGTCAATTGTCAAGTTCGTAATTTTGGAAAAAATGTCCTAAAAACGGGTCAATTTGTTGAAATTTCGAAAAATGTTACTTGGAAATTATGATTCTAATCACATTTTATGCTTATGTGCCGATTTTGAGAAAGAAATTTTGATGTTCAATAAATCTCATATTTTCGTACTTTTTAATTCAACCCCGTATCTGGCTACTTTAAAATCATTTGAAACTCTTTAAAGTAGTATAAAGGCTACCATTCCATTGCATATTGTGATCATAATATTCGTAAGTAAGCTGGTTTTGAAGATTATTGAAATTTTCAACTAAAAAAGAGGTAGTTCTGGATTATTTTCCAAATTTCAAAAAAATCAGAAATTGTTTTCCAAATTTTTCTTTATTAAACATTAGTTGGAAAGTAGGTACTCAAATGAAGATGTTATGCAAATATACCTAGGCAGTTCTTACTAAATGCTGTCAGGGAATTTTACCCGTTGAACAGAAAAATGTATGGAAACCGAAGGGAGGCACACGGAGATGTAATTTCCTTTAAAGTGTTCTATTTATTGTTTGTAATTTTGAAGTAGTCGTTATGCCTTAAGATATTCAGATTATAATTAAATCATTTTTGTACTATCCAACTAAAGTTTAATGAAGAAATAGTTAAAAAAAAAATTGAAATTGAAATTTGGAAAATAATCCAGAGACTACCTCTTTTTTAGTTAAAAATATCAATAATCTTAAAAACCAGCTTACGTACGAATATCATGATCACAATATGCAATGGAATGGTAGCCTTTAGACTACTTTAAAGAGTTTCAAATGATTTTAAAGTCGCCAGATACGGGGGTGAATTAAAAAGTACGAAAATATAAAATTTATTGAACATCAAAATATATCTCTCAAAATCGGCACATAAGCATAAAATGTGATTAGAATCATAATTTCCAAGTAACATTTTTCGAAATTTCAACAAATTGACCCGTTTTTAGAAATTTTTTTCCAAAATTACGAACTTGACAATTGACAGATGTTACCTGTCAACTTTGACTTGGCGCATTTTAAGTTATTTCAGAAACAGAAGTGATTGCTATCCAAAGTTGTTAATTAACTACAATAATAAAAAAAAATTCCCATATGGTTCCAACTTTATGGCGGACATTGTATAAAATATCCCATAAGTCGCGCGATTTTGTCATTGTGACAGCGAAAACAAAACTTTTCCTCAGACAATAACCCAACCTAACTTATTTTTCTCAAACTTGCGTTGTCAAAAGTTTTCATTTGTGGAAATGTCGCGATTTGGAGAGTCTTCGAGTGGAGAAATTGAAAAAACCATCAATGGTAATGTGCCTCGCAATACTGTTAATTCAACTACATCAATTTGGCGACAATTTGCGATGTTTTGTTTGGAAAAAAATGAACATATTGCATAAACTTCCACTGAAGAGTTAGCTTCTATTTTATGTGAAGAACAATGGAGAATATTATAAGCAGAGTACAGCCAAGACAAAAATGTTACAAGAAGGAGGAAGAAGAGTTCTAATACTCTCACAAAACGAGAAATTTTTGAAATGGCACTGTCCTGGAGTGTAGAAGAACCTGCAGGTCTCCAAAGTACATTTTATCACACTGCTGCATATGAATTGGCTTGTAAATTGTAAGGTATTCTACTTTAAAATCGAGACAGACAACCGTGGAAAAGAGAATGGTTGGCAGCTAAGTCTCAACTAAGTGTTTGCAAAGTCCAGAAGTGGTATATGTGAACAGAAAGTTGTGCAAATTACAGGACTTAGTAACCCATCGTCATTTAAACCGCACCTTCAGTTAGATGGAGAAATAATTGATACCTTTCGTGCTATATAGCATCTGGGGAACAGTTATAGGTACTATCACCGCTCAAAATACTAGCATACAGCAAAATATTAACAAAAAACACGAATGTACGTATGTGTTTTTTTGGGGTAACATTCACTGAGACCTGAATGATCTATTGTGCCCTCTTACTTCTACTTAGTTTCTGAGGAGTCTCTGAAACTAGTACCTCCTTTAGTCCTATTTCTCGGAGGAATTTCAGGATATCCTCTTCTATCCAGTAATCTCCCAGGTATTGTGCTTTAGGATTCTGGAGTGCTGTGCAGTTGGAAAGTATGTGGATGGAGATTTCTCCTTCCAAGCTACAATATCTGCATTCTTCCTCCCTCAATGAGCTTTTTCAGGTACCCATTCAGGCGACAATGTCCCGTTTGGATCCCTGTTAAAACTCTTACCGCAGTTTTACTTTGACTTATGCAATTGTTAAATTAAATAAACTAATTTACATCTCATTTTTCAGTGTGTGTCGAAGTAAACTTGGCATTTATAATTCAAATTTTGTTGCCATTAGGTAATTAAACTCATAAAAAACTACCAGGCAACAAAAAAAATCTCAGCTTATATAAGTGACAAAAAACGCGAAATTCCATTGTTTGAATTTCCAGATTGTGTTATTTTGGGAAAATTGGTTATAATTTTAACAAAAATACTCTCTAAGGTGAAAGTATAAGTGGAAATTCGGTACTCTTAGTGTAATTTGAAACCGTGCGTCACACTTAAGAACCAGACAACGACGAAAATAAAAAAAGTACATTATAATATAAAAGATCACGCGGATATTGATAATAACTCGAGTGTTTTGGTCCAGAATCTGGAGTGAATCATTATAGAAGCCGCTTTTGAAGTGTGATTTACACTGATGCCTCTTATCGGGGCCCCGTTTCTAATGCAGCCTTATAAATAATGCACGCCTGCCTCGGTTAAAATTACGACTATACCTACTATAACAGCGCGGAATAATCTTACATGAACGTAAGGATTTTTTACACAAAAAAATATACAGGGTGATTGATTTTTGTTTGTATTTAGGTTTTTATACATTTTTTGACGTTTTTGAATAGAACTTGGATATTTTTGAAAAATAACAATAGTGGAATTCTCAACAAGACGGATTAGACTAGGGATTAAATTTTATAAAATGAGACTAGCTGCTATCCAGATATACAGGGTGTTTTCAACTGTCACTTACAACGTTTGCATGTAGATACCTCTCGTAAAATTGGACAAAATGATATAGGGATTGAGGGGTCCAGCTCATTTACTTTTCGAAATACGGGGTGTTGAAGTTATACAAATTTTAATGATTTTATTTGATAACTTCAAAATGGATGAATAAATTGATTTGATATATGGCAGGTTGTTTTTAAATGTAAAAAGGCATCTTTTGGTGAAAAAACATTTGTCAATTCTTGATCCAGTGGTGTATATTTGGAAAAATATATCACTTTTATCCTCCCATTTTTCACGCCACTGGCATTTGTAACTATTTTTTTTCACGTAAAAAACACATAACCTTTACATATAAAAAAATGTGTAGTTTTAAGAAATTTAATGTTTTCATGAAGTTTGCAACCTAATTTTTTTATAATAAAATGAAAAAAATACTCTTTTTGTATTTTTTCAATAATCTTCAAGCTGCTAATGGTTGAAATATGTATCAGAAACTAATTTGTGAAACAGCAATGCATCTTAAACATTGTGAGAAGACTCTTAAAAATATTAGTCCAAACTTGTGCTTTTAATATTGAAAATGATGTTGCAAACTTCATGAAAACATTAAATAACTTGAAAACTACAAATTTTTGGTTATGCAAAGTTCAAGTGTTTTTTACGTGAAAAACATTAAGGAATACAAAATTGATTGAAAATAGCCACAAATTCCAGTGGCGTGGAAAATAGGAGGAGAAAAGTGACATATTTTTCCAAATGTACACCACTAGATCAAGAATTGACAAATGTTTTTTCATCAAAATATGCCAGAAGTTGATACTCCGTTTCCGTCATGCTTTTCATGTGTTTTTAATACTTTTGGGGTAGTTTTTGAACATTTTGATACCCTTAGACCCTTTCGAAGGGGTTGTGCTTTTAGTATGTGTTCTAGTGATTTATTTTTGATTTTTTTAGACCATCCAGAAGTTGATACTCCGTTTCCGTCATGCTTTTTATGTGTTTTTAATACTTTTGGGGTAGTTTTGACCATTTTGATACCCCTAGAGAGACCCTTTCGAAGGGGTTGTGCTTTCAGTGAGTGTTCTAGTAATTTATTTTTGTTTTTTTGGAAATATTCACAAGATAATACCCAATTGTTTCTGCTATCTCCTATCACGGTACGCCACTGATCCTTCGGGTATTTCCGCCATTTCGGTTGCTAACTTTTGGTTGCCAACTTCACACCGGTCTTTTTCCAAATGTACACCACTGGATCAAAAATTGACAAATGTTTTTTTATCAAAATATGCCTTTTTACATTTTAAAACAACCTGCCAAATTTCAAATCAATTTATTCATCCATTTTAAAGTTATCAAATAAAAACATTTAAATTTTTATAACTTCAACATCCCGTATTTCGAAAACTAAATGAGGTGGACCCTTCAATCCTTATATTATTTTGTCCAATTTTACATGCAAACGTTGTGTCATTTGAAAACACCCTGTATATTTCTATCCAATTTGTTCTACTTTCTCAATTTTTCCTAATAAAAATGTTCATATTTTCAATAGTAACTAACTCATTTAACAAATTTTCTTTATTTTCCAGACGCTGGGATGGAGTTCCCCTTCGGTGAAGGCCGCGAATGCGTAAATTGCGGCGCCATATCCACCCCTTTGTGGAGAAGAGACGGCACCGGACACTATCTATGCAACGCATGTGGATTATATCACAAAATGAACGGCATGAACAGACCTTTAATAAAACCATCTAAACGATTGGTAAGAAAATTCTTATTCCATAGATTTTTTTCGAGAGTTTAAGTTGAAATTATTTTCAGACGGCAACAAGAAGACTGGGACTCTGCTGCACCAACTGCGGCACGAGAACGACCACATTGTGGCGACGTAACAACGACGGGGAGCCGGTTTGCAACGCCTGCGGACTCTATTTCAAACTGCACGGCGTGAATCGCCCTTTAGCGATGCGTAAAGACGGTATACAGACGCGCAAGCGTAAACCGAAAAAACCGGCGGGTGGAGACCGGGACGACAGCAGCTCCGCCTCGACTGAAGGTACGTACAAACCTTTTTCACGTTATTGGTTCTTATCTTTTTGATTTAACTCTCACGCACATCGCCTGTGTCATGATCTCCTGATGGTAGACTCGATTTATTTTATTAATTTTTTTTATTACACACAAGGATTTTATACAGGACGTTCCGGTATATTGGTTAGAAAGTCTGTTCGATTAGATCAAATGCATAATCGATTATTCCTAACCAGCTGGACTTTTGCTGCCGATACAGCAGAAGGTCCTTTTTTTATGGTCAAGGTTTAGATTTAGATGATGCCATAGAAGTTGAATAAAAAAAAATACTTCAGAAAATTAAGCATAGACTAGTTTGCTAGATTTGCGAGAAGTTTCGGCGCGAGCTTGCGATGCAGCTTGCAAGTATAGCTTGGAGCACGTGAAATGCAACAGTTTTTTGTCTATAACTTTTTAGGATTTGATTGTACGAAAAAATTGTGGACATCAAAATTGTAGGGAATTTTATACTCTATGAGATGATGTAAAGCAATATTTGAAAAAAAAAATTTCAACCCTAAATTTTTTAAAAATTGAAAAAAAAAATGTGCAAATTGGGTTTTTTAAGCGACAATCATTATTAGAATAACAAAAGCGACTTCAATATACAGGGTGTTTGCAAATGACACTCACAACGTTACCTCTCGGAAAATTGGACAAAATTATATAAGGATTGAGGGGTCCAACTCATTTACTTTTCGAAATACGGGGTGTTGAAGTTAGAAAAATTTAAATGTTTTTATTTGATAACTTCCGATAACTTCAAAATGGATTAATAAATTGATTTGATATTGGACAGGTTGTTTTTAAATGTAAAAAGGCATATTTTGATGGGAAAAACATTTGTCAATTCTTGATCCAGTGGTGTACATTTGGAAAAATATATCACCTTTCTCCTCCCATTTTTTACGCCACTGGCATTTGTGGCTATTTTCAATCAATTTTGTATTCCTTAATGTTTTTCACGTAAAAAACACAAAACCTTCACATATCAAAAAATTTGTAGTTTTCAAGATATTTAATGTTTTCATGAAGTTTCCGCCATCATTTTCAATAATAAAAGCACAAGTTTGGACAAATATTTTTGAGAGTCTTCTCACAATGTTTAAGATGCATTGTTGTTTCACAAATTAGTTTCTAATACATATTTTAACCATTAGCAGCTTGAAGATTATTAAAAAAATACAAAAAGAGTATTTTTTTCATTTTATTATTGAAAAATTAGGTTGCAGACTTCATGAAAACATTGAATATCTTGAAAACTACACATTTATTGATATGTAAAGTGTTTTTTACGTGAAAAACATTAAGGAATAGAAAATTAATCAAAAATAGTTACAAATACCAGTGGCGTGATATATGGGAGGAGAAAAGTGACATATTTTTCCAAATGTACACCACTGGATCAAGAATTGACAAATGTTTTTTAATCAAAATATGCCTTTTTACATTCGAAAAAACCTATTAAATGTCAAATCAATTCATCAATCCATTTTAAAGTTATCAAATAAAAACATTCAAATTTTTATAACTTCAACACCCCGTATTTCGAAAACTAAATGAGCTGGACCCCTCATTCCTTATATCATATTGTCCAATTTTACGAGAGGTATCTACATACATGCAAACGTTGTGTCACACCCTGTATATGAGAATATAAATAAAAAAAAATAAAAAAAATTAGTTTTTAAGATTTCCAAGATTTCAACTGAAAAATTTCTCCAATTCTCTTAAATTCGTCGTTTTTTTTTATGGCTTTGACTCACGTCATTCAGCCAAAATTCGTCGTTGGAAAATCTAATTTATGGATTCATAAAATAAAATGTGAATTTCGTGTGCGCCTGTATCTCACAAACTAAGAAGGTTAGAGAAAAGTTGCATTTAGGTATTTCAAATATTTCTCAACTATCTATACCAATCTTCGATTTACGGTATTTATTTACGGAACACCCTGTACAGATATTTTAATTCATCGAGGATCTACAAGATATTGGACTTTATTGAGTTCGAATTGAATACATGAGTCTTCCAGATCCATACTGAATGAAATGTGTTTATTATGTTGATTTCAACAAATTAAATTGTTTTATTTGATCATTCATTTAACAGCCTTTAAAATAATATGAAATAATTTCGTTACAGATCCAAAACCACCATCTATAGTCCATCAACAACCAAACCAACATCCCTCTAATCAAAATCAACAGCAACATCCGCAGCAATCGTCCGTGCAATCTCATTCTACCTCTTCAGAAAAATCATCTCCGACAATCGATCGACCTTATTTGGGTCATACGTCTTTACTACCCGCTACAAGTACAAGCGCTATAAAAAGTGAACCTGGCTACGATTATAGTTGCGTTCAAAATCAACCTTCGTATGCCTATCAACAGATTTTCGGATTTCCCAGTAGTAATAACAGCAACGAAGTGGCGTATCATCATCAACATCATGTTACTGCGGCAGCGAAACTTATGGCAACGTCGTAGATGCGTTTTTTTTTTAATATTTACGTACGTCTTATACATTTTTAATGAAAACACCCCCCTAAAATTTGAAGTTGTAAACAGATTTTAGTAATTTTTTTTTTTAATTTTAAGTACTTGTCCTTGGGACAAAATTTTGGCTAACGAGAGTGAATTATTTTTCATTATTCACTGGTGTGAAGAATATATATCATTATGTAGATAAATTTGTGCGTTATTATTTAGTCGTGGAAAAAATCTATTTACAACTTCAAATTTTACGGTGACGTTTCCATTAAAAATGTGTCACACTGTATACAAGGTGTGTCTAAATTAACGCGAAAAAATTCAGGATGTGATTGCTCGTAAGAAATTAAGATGGGTCTTTCCTATAACAAAATTTTTTCACTCCAACCCTTTCCGAGATATCACCCTTGAAAGGTGGTGAGATTTTTCATTTTTTTCTAAAATTTCAGTGAAGCTAGGAACTTGAAATTCTTTAATTTTCGTGCACTCGCAAAGGACTAGATAAAAGGGGTATTTTTTCAATAAACGAGGGTGAAATTAGCATCCCTTAATCAAATTTCTATAAGAAAAAAATAACCCCATTTTAGTCACCAAATTTTAAGAGAAAGGGGTGGACTAAGGACATTTTGTTACAGGAAAAACCCACCATAATTTCATACGAGCAATCACCTCCTGTATTTTGTCGCATGCATTTAGAAACACCCTGTATATTATCCTTTTTTCTTAAAATTTGCTGAGAAGAATTTGTAAAATTCCGCTGTATAAACATGAAAATTGATCGCTAACGGAAACATAGTCTGCTTCAACAAAATAAGTGAACAATCTTATTTGTTTCTGACATTTAAATTTAGTCCAGGGTAGAAGCCTTTAAAAATAATGAAAAGTGAAAAAAAATTATAATAGAATGAAACCCATTAGAAAAGGAGGGAAATATGATAAAAATGAAAGGAAAAATAATTTACGGGCGATCTGAGGTTGGGAAGGGGATGGGGGTGAGTTTTTAGGGGTAAAAAACGGTTTTTCTCGATTTCCAGCAAAACTAAAAGTCCTATCGAAAAAAGTCAAATGGAAAAGTTGTAGATAATAAAAAGATCTAAAACTTTTGTATTTACACTTTTTTCACATAACCTCAAAATTTATGTGAAAAATTCAAAAAACCAAGTTTTTGGTTTTTTATTTTTATCTTTTACAAAAATTTTTTTTTTTTTAAAGAAATTTTGTTAAAACTTACCTTTTTATGTCCCAAATACGCTGTAATTTATTTAATTGGAAATATTTATTTTTTCACCTTATTTTGAATTAATATCGAAAATACACCCTAATTTTCAATCGAAAATTCACCCGTCAAAATATCAGCTTTTTTCAAAAAGTTGGTGTGGTTTCTGTTCGTTGAAATCTCTACTTTCCGATGGTGAAAAAAAAAATATATGTTACTATGGTAAATCTTCTCAGAAAACGCAAAAATTAAAAAAACTCGAATCCGTTTTTTGAATCATTATGTATAATTTTAAGCAATTTATTAAAATTTTCACATTAATTACTAGGAAAATGTAAGATTTCATGTTATAATCTAGGAAAATGAAAGATTTCATGTTATAATCTTACGCTTTTCTAGTAATTAAAGTGTAAATTTTAATAAATTGCTCAAAATTTTACATAAGGATTCAAAAAACGGATTCGAGTTTTTTTAATTTTTGCGTTTTCTGAGAAGATTTACCATAGTAACATATATTTTTTTTTTTCACCATCGGAAAGTAGAGATTTCAACGAACAGAAACCACACCAACTTTTTGAAAAAAGCTGATATTTTGACGGATGAATTTTCGATTGAAAATTAGGGTGTTTTTTCGATATTAATTCAAAATAAGGTGAAAAAATAAATATTTTCAATTAAATAAATTACAGCGTATTTGGGACATAAAAAGGTAAGTTTTCACAAAATTTCGTTAAAAAAAAAAAATTTTGTAAAAGATAAAAATAAAAAACCAAAAACTTGGTTTTTTGAATTTTTCACATAAATTTTGAGGTTATGTGAAAAAAGTGTAAATACAAAAGTTTTAGATCTTTTTATTATCTACAACTTTTCCATTTGACTTTTTTCGATAGGACTTTTAGTTTTGCTGGAAATCGAGAAAAACCGTTTTTTACCCTTAAAAACTCACCCCCATCCCCTTCCCAACCTCAGATCGCCCGTAAATTATTTTTCCTTTCATTTTTATCATATTCCCCTCCTTTTCTAATGGGTTTCATCCTATTATGATTTTTTTTTGTTTTAAAAATTATCGATCCTGGACTAATAGTAATATTCATTATTTTGAAATATAATGTGATGTACGAAAGACACTTTGATTATTACAAACAACGAATTTTGTACATAGTTTTAGGTATTTATAAAAAACAAAGTTAATATGAGGATGTTAAATGCTTATTTGAAAGTTCTAAGTCAGTTTCTAACGTTTAAGAGTGTTTTTCAAGTAAATAAAGACTACTGTAAACTGGCAATTGGGTACAGGCATACATTTTGCTTCATATTAGTGGGAATTGACGCTTTATCAGGTCTCCTAACATCTTTCATGCTTATTTTTTCAAAAAAATATTAAATTTACTTTTAAAACGATTTGAAAAATCATAAAATTTGAAAGTCCGCCAAAACGCGTTTTACGTCATAAAGATGGCTGCCCCAACCGTTGACGTCACTCCTTGTTTACGTTCTTATTCGTGTATCGTGTATCACGTAATATATACCGGCCATATTGACAAAAGTTATGACAAAGTATGACATCACACGTATCATCGGTAGCGCTCGGAAATCCTCGGGTGTTGGTTGGAAAGTGCATTAAAATTTGAATTTTATTTTAAAATTTGGTAAGTAATTTGGAATGGAAACTGGTTTATTTCCTATTATTATCTATTTTTGATATCAACTTTTCACTATTACAAATTAATATCTAAGCAAAATATAAAATATGCGTGTACCCTATTGGCTAAAGCTCCAATTTACTATCTGACATGATGTTTGTTGAAATTTGAATCCTTATCTTGACTTTGTATGTATTTCTAATACGGTTAAATCTAACCGCTTTTTATATGTAGAATTGACCCTGTAAGCGGTTAAATCCATATACACAGTGTCCACTCAAGTCTGCACCACATGGGAAACTTTTTTATTATCAATTTTAGGAAAAAAAATTTATTTTTCATGAAATGTTCTACATGTTCCAAAATTTAAAATAAAATTATCAGATATTAATTTTTTTCAGTACTTTACTCTTGTCTAGAATCCTTATTTTCTGACAAACCTCGTATAATACTGGAAAAAATCGATATCTGATGTTTTTTTTTCAAGTTTTGGAACATGTAGAACATTTTATGAAAAATAAATTTTTTTCCTAAAATTGATAATAAAAAAGTTTCTCATATGTTAACTTAAGAGGACACACTGTATATTTTTTTTTATTTATGGACTGTAATAATTGTTGACGATGTAGATTAGTTCGCTTTTGAGACTGTGAAAATATTTAGATTTAATTTTATTTAACTCGACTTGGAGTTGGCGAAATTTTAATATAGAATTCTATAAAAATTATTGATTTGAAAAATCCTACCTTCAATAATGCTGGATGGAATTCACTAGACTTACCTGGAAAATAAAAAAATTATTATTTCATGATTGATAACCTTTAACATGACCCTCGTATATTTTTAATACACCCAAAACAAATTAAATTTTTTGGAAATTGGAAAAGTTCAAATTGAATAATTTATTATTTTTTTAAAAACCTTAGAACTCACTAATTTTTCAATCTATCCATAGAATCGAAATATATAGGGTGTTTCTTTGAAAAATTGACAAAAATTGACGAAATTCAAATTTGAAAAACTGTTTTTCAAAAAACAAAGTTACTCCTATTTTTCAATAAAGTTTTAATATAAATTTTATATTTATGGGAAAAAAGAGAATTCAGGTTCCTTATGGGATGGAAATATACAGGGTGCTCTGTTGAAAAATTCAAAAAATTTACATTAAAACATAAAAAACAATTCCTTTTTTTTAAATCTAAATAACACTCATTTTACAATTAAACCGTAACAAATTATACAGGGTGTAACAAAAAGGCAGGTCATAAATCATTTGTACATTTGTACTAGGGTAACTTGGGTTGGATAGAGTTATTTTTAGCCCCAGAATATGTGGTATTATTTATGACCTGCATATTTGTTACACCCTGTATATTTCTAAGAAGAAACAAAGCTAAGCTTCATAAAACAAAATATAAATATTAATGTTAACTCATAAAGAACAACCCAACAATATTTTTTATCCTCCAGAAACCCCAAAAATCTACTTCAATTATAGGTAATAATACGAAAAATATTGTGAACTTCAAGTCGTAGTTTTTTGATGTTTACCTCGTGTAATCCTTATAAATTATTACGTACTATATACATACTATAACTTTGACAGAGTCAAATTTGTAAATATTATTATAAATTTTATTTGTTGAAATTTATTATTATATATATTATTATATAATAATTATTGTATATTTACTATGAATAAAGTGTAAACTTAATTTTTTCTCGTTTTAATCCAACCTGAGAAAAAAAGAAAATTAAACAAATATTGCTAAGAAACACACAGCGATTTTTGCAAAAGTTGACCATTGTGTATATTTGCCTGTGCCATAGATCTGTTCAATAAATTTACCCTTAACTATATCATCGATGAAGAAAAAGTATTTTTCAAAACAAACAAGGAAGAGCCCTATAGGTAAGTTTATGACAAAGTGCACAACAATTTTTTTAAATGCCTTTCTAGAACTTTTTTGGGACACCCTGTACTGAATTTCAAAAACTACATTGGCAACTCTTCGACTCTTATTTGAAACATTGTTCTCTGTTTGAAATATTATAATTGAGATACATATAGAAGTGTCCAAATATAATGGGAAACCCTGTACAATCCACTTCAGACGTTTCAATTATAGTCGCTATAAATACAATAGAATACTGACATGGCTTTTCCTCTATTTACCTATTATTACACGGACTCCCCTTTTTACTTTGTCAACATAAATTATTCAACCCTTACCTACTTTGAAAATAAAAAGATGTCAGAGTAATTTTAGTGTGGACGCCCTGTACAACTAAATACCTATGTTGTGAATTTATTTAATCGCGTCAATGTATATAAAATTCATTAACCATCTACTTTAGGTCATAAATAACAAATAACTACCTTACGTATACATTTATGTTTGTAAACAAATCAATCTCACGTATGAACTTACATAATTACCAATTGAGGCGCCACTAGTATTTACGCAGGTTCTCTGTTCCAGACACCAGCCAACAAAAAAGCATACGAAAAAGGCACAAGAACCGGAAAAAACCAGTTAAAGCAAGTCTCAACTGGAAACATTCGAAAAACACAAATATCGTTTAGGTATAACCAATTCTTTCCGTTGCAACTTTATCTATGGTTGCAACTACACAAACTACTTTCATAGTATTCGTTTTAAATTATTTAGATACATCAAATTCAAACGTTATTTATAATTCTTGATGGTCTATTATACACGCCTATCAAGTTTTTTAAAAATCGAGTTAGGAAACGTACAGACGGATAGACAGTCACGCCAACTTTATATAAAAGTATAAATGTAGAAACGAATACAAAATCACTCGAAAATGCTCACTGAGGCGATAGAATCTCTAAAAACGAATGAAAACATGTTTAAAATTACCCATAACAATAGCTTTTTATATTCCCAAACTTATAACACAAAAAAAATGTTTTTTTTATCAATTTTATACGTGCTAGATCATAGTCGTATACAAAAAGCTTTCACTAACCTGTATTATCTGCATTTAAAATAACTATTTCATCACCACGGTAGACATTGTCTGGATTGTTGCTTTTTACACTAAACACTCACTACAATGAAAATGTAAAATTTAACTTTTAATTAAGAATAAACTGGCAATGTCCGCACTAACATGAATACTCAAAAACTACGACGCAATTAAACGAACTTTTTCAAGGTTAGGTAATTCTTCTTTCTTTTGCAATACTCGCAAATACTAAAATCAGTGGCGGGGGTGTGATAATAGACTTTAGAAAGAAAGTCGAATACAAAAAGGTTTTACTAACCTGTATAATCTGCTTTTAAAAAAAAACTATTTCATCACCACTGTTAATGTAGACATTGTCTGGATTTCACACTAAGCACTGACAAACACGAAAACCTAAAATTTAATTTTCAATCAAGAATCAGCTGATTTCTCAGAAACATAATAATGTTGTTAATCGATCAAGCGCAAATATTACTAAAATTAAAATCAGTAGGTAGGTACCATTGTTCATAAAAAGAAACCTAATCTTCAAAAATGAATACAATAAATTAATTATCAAGTTATATACGAATATAAAAATAATGGAATATAGGTAGGTACTTGCTGAGAGCAGATAAAATACTATATTCATTTTACTATAAAAACTACTAGAAAAACGTTTAACAAAACCCATAACAATAACTTTCCAAACAGTTTAACACAAAAAAACATGATGTTTTTTATACAATTTCATACGTGCTAGACTATAGCCAGAAAGTCAAATATAAAAAGCTTTTACTAACCCGTATTATCTGCATTTAGATATTGTCCGGATTGTTGCTTTTCACACTAAACACTCACTACCACGATAAACCAGAAATTCCAATTTTCTAATTGAGAACAGGCTGGCTTTGTCCACATTAATATTATTACTGCAATTAAATGAGCTTTTTCAAGGTTAGGTAATTCTTCTTTCTTTTGTACTCTATCTTTGTAGGTTTTTCAGGAACATATTGCTAGTCGATCAAAGGCATATATTTAAAATCAGTAGCGGAGGTCGATTAATTATAAAAAGTAATTTTTTAAAACAAAAAATGAATATAATTGAATCATTCAGTTTATACGAATATAAAATATAATAGAATAGGTACTAAGTTGTTGTAAGCGGGTAGAATGCCATATTTTTTCAACGAAAAAATAACATTTAGATGAAATGAACTAGTTTCACTTGGTATATTTTTATTTAACTCCTTTACATCAACAATCATTATCGTTACCTAACTCTAATCACTGTTTTTTTCACCCTCGTGAAATATTAAATTGACGTATATTGTTGATATCTAAAGTGGCGTCAAAAGGCCACGTGTAGGAGTGACCAGCATAACAATATAGTTGAAGTTTTCGATAAAATGTACTTATAATATGTCAATCAAATGTAAAGGACGACCAATATAAAATCAGAGCTTTACTTGGATTTTCTGTTAGTTGTCTTAGTTCTGTGTAAAGAGTTACGTTTGACGTGTACCTAAGTACTTATTAATGGGTAAATTTATTTTATTTAATAAGTACAATAATTTTCTTATTTATGAAAAGTTTTAAGTATTTTTTCCAATGTTTTAAATTGAATGTGTTTTTTGATATTTTGCGCTATAAGTTAGCAGTTTTATAAAACAAAATCAACCATTGACGAAACCTTCAAAAATGGTTAAAAGTTCGTGGGGGGGTGAGGTTTTAAGGGTAAAAAATGGTTTATCTCGATTTCCGGAAAAACTACAAGTCCTATGGAAAAAAGTTGAATGGCAAAGTTGTGAGTAATGAAAAGCTCTAGAACTTTTGTATTTACAATTTTTACACATAACCTCAAAATTTATGTGAAAAATTCAAATAACCAAGTTTTTGTTTTTTTATTTTTATCTTTTTCAAAAAACATTTTTTTTTCACGAAATTTTGCTTACCTTATTATGTTCCAAATACACTGTAATTTATTTGATTTGAAATATTTCTTTTTCACCTTATTTTGTCTTAATATCAAATAAGCACCCTAATTTTAAATCGAGAATTCTCGCGTCAAGATATCAGTTTTTTTCAAAAAGTTGGTGGGATTATTGTTCGTTGGAATCTCTACTTTCTGATAGTGTGAAAAAAATATACATAGCTGTAGAAAATGTTCTCAGAAAAAGCAAAAAAAATGAAAAATCTCAAAATTTTTTTAACCACCATGTACAATTTCATCTAAAAAAATGTGATTGTGATTGAATGAACCTTTTCCAACTCTAGTTGATCTTCAAAATCATCAAGACCATCACCTTCTTCGTCTCCAATGTTATTTCCAGTCTGCATTGATTTTTCCTTAACAATTTCATCTAAATCATTTACATTCTAGTATGTTTTTTTGCAGCAATCACATTTTTTCGATGAAGACTAAGAAAAAATTCGAATTCGAGATTTTATTTTCATTTTTCTTGCATTTTCTGAGAACATTTACTATAATAATGCATTTTTTTCACACTATCAGAAAATAAGGATTTTAACGAACAAAATGCCACCAACTTCTTGGTAAAAGCTGATATTTTGACGCGAGAATTTCCGATTAAACAAGATAAAATTAAAAAACCAAAAACTTGATTATTTGAATTTTTCACATACATTTTGAGATTATGTGTAAAAATTGTAAATACAAAAGTTGTAGAGCTTTTTATTGCTCCCAACTTTGCTTTTTAACTTTTTTCCATAGGACTTGTAGTTTTGCCGGAAATCGAGATAAACCATTTTTTACCCTTAAAAACTCACCCCCCCCCCCCAATTCCCGAACTCGAATCGCCCGTAATTTATTTTTATTTTCGATTTTATTATATTCCCCCCTTTTTCTAATGGGTTGTTTCCGAGGTTGTTTCATCCTACTATCATTATTTTTTACTTTTTACCATTTTTGAAGGTTTCGGCACTGGTCTACTACTCTGAGTTATAAAAAATAAAGATGTTTTAAGCAACAAAAACAACCATTTTGTTCCTTATTTGAAAATTAAACTACAGAGTGTCTCCAAAAATGGAACGAGCCACAAAACAGTCTAACCTAGGTTAGACTGTTTTGTGGATCGAGCTAGTGACTTTTTATAAGTTAACCCAAAATTAGAATCTATTAGCCTTGACTGTGGATAATTTGTCCCTTAACTCCTTTAAAAGGCACAGTCCAAGATCAAATAAAAGACACAAAACTCACGAATAAACTAGCTAAAAGTCTTGAAAAATCAAAAATATTCAACAGCAAATGATTGCCTCAAACACAACCTCAAATATCAATAATAAAATTGCCATCCATATGAAACATTTGTAAATGACATAAGACGTTCGTTACAATGCAACATAAATAAACAAGACCGTTTTTGGTTTATGCGCAAGACAGTTGGCAAACTTCACGTGGTTTCTTTCTATGTGAAACGAAGTCTAACGTAAGAAGAAGCTGGTATGCTGTTGCCAACGCAGGATAAGCTTCTAGGACCGGAAAAATTTTTGGCGATGACCAGTGGGATTTCTGACTGGCCACTGTTAACCAAGGAAACACCTCCATACTATGGAGCTAGTGGACACACCTTTATGCAGGATGGAAGATGAAGCTGTAAGGCATGTCTTATGCGAGTGTCCGGAGTTATCGTCAATAAGAGAGTGTGTTTGGTGAGTCTTGGCCTACACCTGCCAATATAAAGGAGATGTCTCATGGTGACCTGTCCCCCTTCCTGGGAAGAACAGGATAGACAATGACTTAGGAGGATGTACAATAATGGATCACATGTTGCCTAAGTGATGTTAGCCAACCCTCACCTTCCCTACTCTACATATACAGATCCCATCTCTCAAGGGATTGAGCATGGGTGTAACGTTTGGGTAGTTCCACAATTTCAAAATGGTTTTTCAAGCGACAAACATAATTAGAATACTTATACCTGTCTCTAAAGCACGTTTTAGACTACGCAATTTCTTGAACAAGATCTGGTTCAATTTCTTGAACGCTAGTATCATACAGCAAATTGCTTCAAAAGCGTAGATTGAACCGAAAATTGTGTCGGAAAATAGAGCATGTTCTATTTCTACACAATTTCTAGTCTGAGCGCATGCGCAGTTGGGATAACGCCTTATCTTATAACTTAACCTAGTTGATTGTCATTGTTTAACATTACTTTCACGTATGTTATCGTTTATGTGGCTTGTTTGTTTTTTTAAGGATTTTATTGTTATTTTTGACCAAAAATTTTAGGTTATAATTTATTTTTGACATTTCACTAGAATCATAAAACATTACATTTCTCTTTAACATAGACGAAAACGGTGTACTGCGCAGAATTACGGACTATTTCTTGAACAATATATTGTACAGTATAATAGGGGATAAATTTGATGTCAAAGAATTTAACTTTCTAGATCTTGTTCAAGAAATTGAACCAAATCTTGTTCAAGAAATTGCGTAGTCTAAAACGTGCTTTACTCTCTTACCTAGTCTCTTACCTGAAAACGATCGTTTTCAGAATTTAAAAACTCAAAATGTCGGATTCCCGGACTATTATCGTTTTTTTTTCTTTATCACACAGAATATAAAAAATCGAAAAATATCTTATCCTTCACAAATCGACAGGTAGGGCACTTCCTTCTCCTGTTCCTTGTAGAGTCTGCGGAGACAGGTCCTTCGGGAAACATTATGGAGTCTATTGCTGCGATGGTTGTTCCTGTTTTTTCAAAAGAAGCATAAGAAGAAAGGTTCTTTACACATGCATTTGTAAGTTTTTTTTATTGTTGATAAATCTCCGTAAAAACGTAATTTAATATTATTAAATATTAATAACTATACCTTAAGCAAAAATAACTGTTACACGCAGCTGGCAATAAACAATGCATAATAGACAAAGCTAGACGTAATTGGTGCCCTTATTGCAGACTTCAGCGTTGTCTAAATGTTAATATGAACGCTTCGGGTAAGTTTTTCCAACACACCCAGTATTTAAATCTGAATTTTCAACTCGAAATAGGGGATTATAAAATATAACAGTTACAAAATAGCTGTTATTTCCTTTATACTTTCATTATATCTTTTATATTGTAGCCGTACAAGAAGAGAGAGGACCTAGAAAACGAAAGGCGGATCAAAATAAAACAAAAAATAAATACCATGAGAAAAATTTCTATTTAAATACTGTTAAACCAACAGGAAATACCCAAGGCAACATTATTTATGAATTGGCTGCAAATATTTTCCTAACAGCCATCAAACAAGCAAGATCTAATCCTGGATTTGAGCTATTATCCAAAAAATCGCAAAATATCATTCTAGGTAAGATATTTTTAAATTTTGGTATGTACTTAACGCAGCCGTTATTTTTCAGGGCACCTTTGGTCACCTCTATTCATTCTAAAAGCATCTTATTGGTACACAGACGTTAGAAATGTATTATACTTTTTACACGACACTTGTAGTTATATAAAATCGTTAAATTTCAATTCAAAAACCCTGCAACTCTTTGAAACCCTCTTACTGTGTCGAATGGATTTGTTAGAAGATCGCCAAGAAGCGATGCTTGCGTATAATATCGTTCAAAAAGCATTGGAAGATCTTAAGCAAGAAAATAGTTCGGATAAGGAGAAATTTACGGAAATTTTGCTGTCTAGTAGTAGATTGTATGTGCCTAGTGCTGCTGTGGTACATTTTTTATTGTTTGAGCCTGTAATTGGATTCGTTCCAATCGAAACTGTTATAACAACAATCTAAAAGGTGTGGTAAGTCGATATATAGGGCGTAGTTTCTTCATTAGCAGTCCTATATCTCGAAAAGTATGGACATTGGAAAAAAAAGTTTCAGGTGAAAGTTGTAGGAAATAAATTTATCTTTAAAAATGATTATACGCATTTTATTGATTAATCCAATATTTCAAAAGTTACCGGCCAATATGGTGGAACCGGTTAACTAAATGGACCATAACTTGTAAACGGTGAGTTTTACAAAAAAGATTATGGGAAACAAAAGGTGCGAAATTTCATTTTCTACAATAATGGTTATAATGACTTTTGCTCTAAAGTGCAAAGTTCCCGAGATATCGGTCAAAAACGAAAATATGTTTTATAATTCCCTCTGTATAAAAATGTTTTCTACCTTTTCACCAAGGTGAATGACAAATTAGGTCGTTTTGAGTCGTTCGACAGTCGTTAGATGGCGTAGTCTATCCTTCTACATCGAGTAAACTTATGAAATAAAACGCACAATTTCAAATTAGATTTTTATTTACAATAAATAAAATCGGATGGATAAATTTGTTAGAAAAAACATTAATAAATCTATATAGATAACAACATGTATAATATTTTTTTTGGAAGGTCAACATTGATTTTCATTTATTTTTCTTAATGTCTGCATTCAGACTTTGGGATTGTCTACACTCAGGGGTTTGTTTGGGGATAAAATTTACGACACTTACGTACTATCCTATAGGAATTTCAGGCCATTATGTGAACAGTCTCAAGATGTTATTTTTTTATTTAAAAGTGAATAAAAACCATTCAAATATTGAACGCTTTGAAAAAATCTGTAAAAAAATATTTTATGCTTTGTTAAGACTCCTCTAGATGTCGCTACTAAAAAAGGTAGGTATTTTCATTGAAGAATAATGTAATAAGTAGAAGAAATTTGTAAGAATATGTTTCGTGCTTTGTTGAAACTCCACTAGATGTCGCTACTAAAAAAGTTAGATATTTAATCATTTTGTTCACATATTGTCCATATTTTCTTGCATCTAAACCTAAAAAAAGTATAGTTAAGATGTAAAAGTCTAGTCTTTTTTTAAAGGTCACATTCATTATTACAATTGCTTATGATTTATACCCTAAAATTACGGAATTTGTGCTTTTTCATTTGCAACTTACCGACTTAACGTAAACAGTGTATTTGTGACAACATTGATTGTGGTTTCAACAACAAATAAGACATCGAAGGACCATCTAAATATTTTTAGGGGTTCACGCGCGAATATGATAATTTTTTTTTCCTTTGACAAGTTTTTTAACATCCAACTGTAAATCTACACCGAACAGTTTCTCTGGAGACTAAAAGGGACTAGTCAAAGGACATTATCAATTAGTAAGAGAATTCTTATGGAGGGAAGTGAAAATAAAGTCAATATTTACCACAAAAAGCTGTCAAAGGAAATTTACAAAAATCAATGTACCTAAATAAGAGCATTTTTTCAAATAAACCCAATTAAATATTGTTTTATATGAAGTACTTTCACAATATTCTTTAAGTATATGTATCCTTATACAGTGTGTTCCAGGACTTGGTAAGAAAAACGTGGATGATGATAGGGAAAAATGGTTCATAATTAATAATGATTAAAGAGTATTTTAGAAAGGTATAGAGTAATAAAATGGGTAATTCCGTCCAGTTCGGATCAATTTCGGTGTCCGCCATAGGCGTAGGTCTTGAAATATTGACTGGTTACCCACCAAAAGTATTGAATTTGAAGAAAATTTGATTAAAAAAAGAACTCTTGGCTTTAGCAAATTTACACACATAAAAGAAAACTTAAAATTATTAAAAATGGAGTATTATATCGAGTTCAATAAAGAGTAGGTAGAGTTTAACCAATGTAAGTTTGAGGACCGTAAAATAAAACAGTGTTGTCAGATATATTTTTTTAAATTATTGGGCTGCCCATTACTTCAGTATACTGTTAGCTCGTGATGTTCTTAGAAAGCTAGTTTGGAAATATTTAATAAAAAATACATAATATAAATTTATTTGTAAGCATTGAAAAAAGTCGCTCGAAATTGTTATAAGAAGAGAAATTAATTAGAACAACTTCATGTATGCCCGATATATTTAAGAAAATTGTGAATATCTGGCACCGCAGCTGTCCAATATCGCCAAGCATCGAGTAAAATATTGCTTATAATATTAAAGAGTTCGGGTCACTTTTAAGGCGGTCCACTATAACATAAAAAATTTTATAAAATAGGGTGGATGCATTCTTCCAACCCTTTTAAACGATTTGTTTACTCTCATGGGCGTATGCCAATTCTGTTTGTATATTTATATGTATATTTAAAATAATATAGTGTAGTATCTATTTCTTGGTTGAGTGAGTTTAATGAATTAATAATATAATATTTATTTGTTCGTAGATGTTAGGGTAAGTTATGTGAATATAATTCATTTGTGATTAATTAGAATGGCATTTAGGAGACCATTTGAAACGACAGCTCAAGATGATGCGCGGGAATCTAATAATTTGGCGCTACAAGCAAATGACATATCAATAAATGATAATGATGATAGGGCCGAATTTAAAAACAAAGATTCACATGTTCAGTGTCAACGCGTTGTTTTAAATATGTACGCGTATTTGAAAAAAGAAAATTCTGTAATTTCTGATAATGCGGTTATCGCGAGAATTCACGAATTGACGAATATCGGGCTTACAACGATTTATAATGTAATTAAACTAAGCACTGTTTTAATCCACTATATTAATTTGAATTAAATTTGAGAAACATTATTTCACAATATTCGAATTTATAAAAAAATGTATGCACGCCATTGGGCGGCTTTTTTCTTCAATAGGATTAAAAATATGGGTCATCAAATTAACATTAGATAGACTTTACCTTTTATGTAGAAAATTTAATAAGGAATTGCATACAAAAGTCTTTAGCTCTCAATACAGGTTGTTTCAAAAATAGGGTACAATAAAAGTTTACGAACCCCTTGTACTACGCCACTGGCTTATTGGAATTTGACATAATTAATATAGTCGATGTGTTTTAAAGAGAAAATATCCTACAAAAAAATTTAAATTTCTACTTTCATTCCCCGAGAAGATATCAAATAAAATGTGTACTTCTTCTGCACCTTTAAGCACCCTGTATCTCACAAACTAAGTAGGTTAGAGAAAAGTTGCATTCGGGTATTTCAAATATTTCTCAACGATATATCATGTCTCTAATTTACGGGACACCCTGTATATTAATTCAAGAAAAAGTATAAACAATTCACTGAATGATACAAAACGGTAAATGGATTGTCACTGAAAAGCATTTTATCGTCTTTAGTCGTCCGTAAGTTGATGGAAATTCCATGGAGCTAGTGTATCAACGAATCGGCAGATATAGACAAAGTACATTGGATGGGAGAGAGATTTCCAGGAGACATCGCTGATGGAATCCGTAATGGAATCTCCTCGATTTTCTCTAAATCCGCCGCCCCTGCGGAATTCTGCTTGCACAATCTCGGACTGATCTGAAAAATTGGCACTACATCAGTTTTCAATAAAATAGTCGCTTATCTCCTACGTAGAGGAGAAATAAATTGGAATTTTATTAATCAGATGGGATAAATCAGCTTTAAAAAAAGACAAATGATGGATGGTATAATGTCAGGAAAAAGGCCGTTTGCACCAATAGAAGTATAAGCTCAGAATAGCTATGGCGAGATCGCAGTTGGTTACCATTTGATTAACGCTAACCACTGGTTACAACGTGGTAACTCGTTGTATCGCCCACTAACAAGTGGTTATACATTGGTTAAGACTGGGTTTTCTAACCATTTGATATCTGATGGTTAACTTCATGTTTTGTCACAGAACGGTTATTTTATTAGCGTTTTGTGTAGTTTGATGTATTGACATTTGTTTATAGACGGGATTTTTGTGGGGTTATGTTAAGCAGTTACCGTCTCTAGAATTCTGTATTGGATGAAATTTTTAAATAGACTTCAAAGTAAATAAATTGTTTAGACGTACGATGAATATTCAAAGAGACAATTTGAGAGGCTTGGAATTAACTGACGATGAAGACTTTGTGGAGCTAATTGAATTGGTACTATTTCCAAGGGCTCCAAGAAATTTTAGAATAAGAGAAAACCATTTTGTAAAATGGAACAATGGAGAGTTTGCTGCAAGATTTAGACTATCTAAAGAAACTGTCGTGATGAAAATATGCTAAATACTAATAATTAATAAATGAATCTAATGCAAGCTAACTTAATATTAATAATTATCAATAAAAACTACAAAACTAAATTAATATTTAGATTGAATTTTAAAAAGTATGCTATAATATTATATAACATCAATCACGATAGACAAACCATAGACAAACAACGTCAAAGCACAACATGAAGCTAGGTAACAGTTCTACCAACACCACAAAACTTTCAGTTACGTGACCAGCAACTAACTATCGGCGCGGCAACTCAACAACTGGTTAAAAGTTAACCATTTGTTTTGTAACCAATTGCGATACAAACTTTGAGAGATTGAAAGATTTTTTATTTATTTATTAGTCCATAATTTCACGTATACAGTGTGTACAAGCCAAACGGGTTAAATTCATTATTTAGGTTACTTATGGCCGTTTGCATCAATAGAAGAATAAGCTTAGAATAGCTATGGGGAGTTTAAAATTTAAGGGTCGCTTAGTTAAAATTCAGTTGCACCAATGTTTTTGCTCTGTTTCTTAGCTAAGTGTTTAATACATTTTTTGTCAACCTCGCTATTTAAACTGAGTTTTAATAATTTCTCTATGGTTTCTAGTGACTTTTCGTTTTTGTGGTTTGAAATAACGTATTAAAAGCTGTTAAAGTCAATTCTTTGAAAATCAAAGGATTTTATTCTTGTTTTTTAAATAAGAAAATTGCTTATAATATAAAACGCAGTAAAAAATAAGAAAATCAGATCGATAAATTATACAGTTCAGGAAAAAGAATTGCTAATATTTTCATCCAATTCTTCATGATAGTTTTTACGGTTGTACCGTCTTTTTGGAAATCCATTTTCAATAATATCCAATACTTCCAAATCATCCTCCATAAACATCCTTCTTCAAAAATTAAAAGAAACACACCTGAAATTGTGAAACAGGAAACGAAAACTCGAAAAGAGGAAAAACATTGACATATAACACAAGAATGTTAGGCTAGAAATCTCCACTTTGAGGATAAGTTGAGAATAAGCGAGCGGTTTTCTAAGCTTAGCTAGGTGCAGCTTAAAATGACAAGTTGTAACATGGTGCCAAACAAAACTTTCTTAAAGCGCCACTTAACTTTAAGTCGACTTAAATATCAATTGGTGCAAACGGCCATTAACGAAGCTGAAAAGGTTGGAATGGGGATAACTGATGCAAGAACAACAATTCTAAATTTTTATGCATTCGAAGGGGATGGAAAATAGCTTTTTCCACGATCACCACCCAAAGTAGGTTTTTGCACACTCAAATATAACCGCAAAATTAATGTTTTCCGTGATCTGTCATAATTTGACATTAACTACGCTCACCTGTTTTTATTTATAATAAACTAAAGAAGGGTAAATAATAAGTATATTAAAACAAACTGTAGGGCAGTCTGAATATTTCAGTTGAAATATCAATATTTGAATATATTTCAAATGAAATTAAATCTTATTTTATGAAATTTAGTTTTCAAATGACACTTACTTACAACGTTTGTATGTAGATACCTTCCGTAAAATTGGACAAAATGATATAAGGATTGAGGGGTCCAGCTTATTTACTTTTCGAAATACGGGGTGTTGAAGTTATAAAAATTTAAATGTTTTTATTTGATATTTTTAAAATGGATTAATAAATTGATTTGACAGGTTGTTTTTAAATATAAAAAGGCATATTTTGATGAAAAAACATTTGTCAATTCTTGATCCAGTGGTGTACATTTGGAAAAATATGTCACTTTTCTCCTCCCATTTTCCACGCCACTGGCATTTGTAGCTATTTTCAATTAATTTTGTATTCCTTTTGAGGTTTTTCACGTAAAAAACACATGACCTTTACATATCAAAAAATGTGTAGTTTCCAAGATATTTAATGTTTTCATGAAGTTTGTAACCTACTTTTTTAATAATAAAATTTTTTAACGACCTTCAAACTACTAATGGTTGAAATATGTATCAGAAACTAATTTGTGAAGCAGCGATGCATCTTAATCATTGGGAGAAAACTCTCAAAAAAATTTGTCCAAACTTGTGCTTTTATTATTGAAAATGATGTTGCAAACTTCATGAAAACATCAAATATCTTGAAAACTACAAATTTTCTGATATGTAAAGGTTGCGTGCTTTTTACGTGAAAGACATTAAGGAATACAAAATTAATTGAAAATAGCCACAAATGCCAGTGGCGTGGAAAATGGGAGGAGAAAAGTGACATATTTTTCAAAATGTACACCACTGGATCAAGAATTGACAAATGATTTTTCTATCAAAATATGCCTTTTTACATTTAAAAACAACCTGTCAAATATCAAATCAATTTATTCATCCATTTTAATGTTATCAAATAAAAACATTCAAATTTTTATAACTTCAACACCCCGTATTTCGAAAACTCAATCCTTATATCATTTTGTCCAATTTCACGAGAGGTATCTACATGCAAACGTTGTAAGTGTCATTTGAAAACACCCTGTATATACGAAGCTTCTGAAATAGCATGGGAAATGTTACAAATTATTCAGTTTAAGTATCTGCGCTATTCTTGACATCCTCCGCAATTGAACGAATGCGCATGATTACGAATGGCTAATTTGCGAACACTTCTTGACAATGCTATTCTTGACCACTGACTCTTCGTAGAGATTCGCAAACATTTTCATTTGCGTGATAAAATGAATTTGACAACATCGAAATGTCTGCTGAGCACAACCCAAACGAATTCTGAATACATTTTCTCTCACAATTAAAGATTATAGTAAGATAAAAAACACACAATCCCAACTTCAAACTTTCCAAGCAAATTTTTATGTAAAATATAATTTAAGTTTGGAAACTTTCTTGATAATGTTCTGCGCTTAAAACTTTGAAACATTTTTGTCTCTTTCTTTATTTAGGAACTCCAAATTAGATATCGCAAAATAATAATAAGTTTTGAAAAATATTTCTTAAAAATAGTGACCGAATGAGCAACAACTACTTCCCGGGTTATAAACCCCTACGGATATTAGATTACATTATAGGATTCCTTTGAAATTTCAAGTAGTGTATCTGGCAACAGCGCTTTTGTCATTTATTAGCCAAGCTGGAGACCAAATTTAATAAAAAGGAAGATAAAGTTAATGAAGAAAGAAGAATAACATTTGTATTTTATATTAAGGTTTGAGGTTGAGTTTGTGTACATGAGAGGAGGCCCCTCTTAAAAAAAAGTATTAAAATTTTTTCCCCGTATAAAAAATATTGTATGCAACTGTCATGTAATGATTATTAATACACTCACCATTAAATTATCCTCACTTCTAATAACCTCTTCAGCTCTATCCAAGCTAAATTGTCTCCGTAGAAGCTTTCCTACTCTATGCTTAGGACTCAAACACTTGTAGTGGTTGTAGGGCTTGCTAATATCATCTTCTTCGATTACTCTCGGCTTCCTAGTATAACCACAAAGAGAAGTCGTCGAAGCACCGAGCAGAGCTGCTGCTACTTCGGACGCAGACACAGGAGTACCTAGGATAATTGGTACGTCGCTCGAGGTACTCTTCACCATTTGACCGTCAGATCTAAAACGGATATTGGAATGAAAATACAGCGTTGTTCAAAATGTTTTTGACGTCGCCTAGCGATCGCCGCCATTTTGCGGATGTTAGATACATTATAGGTATGTAATGGCCGCTTGCACCAATTTATATTCAAGTCGACTTAAAGTTAAGTGGGGCTTTAAGAAAGTTTTGATTTGCTTAGAAAGTCGCTTAGAAAATCGCTCGCGTATTCTCCACTTATCCTCAAAAAGGAGATTTCTAACCTAACATTCTTGTTTTGATTGATATAATGTCAATGTTTTTCCTATTTTCGGGTTTTCGTTTTCTGTCTTCCAATTTCAGGTGTGTTTCTTTTAATTTTTGAAGAAGGATGTTTATGGAGGATGATTTGGAAGTATTGGATATTCTCAAAAATGGATTTCCAAGAAGACGGTACAACCTTAAAAACTGTTATGAAGAATTGGATGAAAATATTAGCAATTCTTTTTCCTGAACTGTATAATTTGCTGATATTTTCTTATTTTTTACTGTGTTTTCCTTTATAAACAATTTTCTTATTGAAAAAACAAGAATAAAATCCTTTGACTTTCAAGGAATTGACTTTTAACAGCTTTCAATACGTTATTTCAAACCTCAAAAACGAAAAGTCACCAGAAACCATAGAGAAATTATTAAAAATCAACTTAAATAGCGAGGTTGACAAATGTATTAAACACTTAGCTAAGAAACAGAGCAAAAACATTGGTGCAACTGAACTTTAACTAAGCGACCCTTAAATTTTAAACTCGCCATAGCTATTCTAAGCTTATACTTCTATTGGTGCAAACGTCCATTAGTTTTTCATTATTATTTTAAAGCAAATACAATAGAGTTCAGTATAAGGTCAGTGTGGCCAACAAAAAGTGGTTTTTTTTCTGACAAGAATGACAGTTAAGGTCTACCATTCAAAACATAAGATTTTTGCATAATATGTTTTATCATTGCGAACATCTATGTTGCTTTATTAAAATAATTAATACACCCCAGAACAGAAAAAGACGTAAGCGCTATTTTTAATAATGTATTTTCTCTCTCTTAATTCAATTATTTACAAAAACTACACTTCCTACGCGTAGTCCATGTACCTTTGTCCTACATCCTCGCTAGCTTTAGCTAAACTAGAAAATTTGGAGAGTTCCATGTTTCTCATAAACGAAGGATTAATGCTGGTCAATTTGTTGTAGTGATCCTGATATCTCGATTCTGCTGATATTGAATCGCCAGAATCTTCGTAATGATCGTGCTGGCTTATCGAGGAGCTTATAATGAGACTTTCGTCTAATCTGGAAATGGAGAGCTCTCTATTATTAAAGTAACTATGATGGGAAGATTAAATATCGAGTATAATTATTTTAACCCGAGATGTTAATTATTTACCGCAATGAAAAGTGAGAGATCTAATTACATTTTCTCGTTTTTACCAGGGGTTTAAGGAAAGTTCGTAGAGAAAAATATTGAAAATGAAAAAATTATCGTTGATCAGGTAATAGAGAGATTTCAAGCCACATAAAATTTTGATATAAGTTAACGCTAAACGTTAAACTGAGCATGCGCAGTTTTTCTAAACGAGGAGCAAAATAACCGATAACGATTACAGTGTGTAACAAAAAGGCAGGTCATATCCCAAGGTACCATAGTAGGGGAGCGAGGGGCTTGTTGTAACAGGGGTAAGTAGTAACAGGCCCTTTTCCCTAGGATCTTAAACGCTATTAACGTATTTCTTTGACTCGATTTAACCTATAAACCGCGCCGCATCATGTTGCCATAGCCAATGTCCTGCCGGCCGGTGCATTGAAGGGAAGTGTGCATGTGCTTCATTTCTGCCAGGTAATATAAAATTGTACTATCGTAAAATTTCGGTTTGCGTATTTAATATCGACTAATTTCAAATTTTCTATATCTTATTTCCATTAAAATTTATCTATCTCTGATAATGAGTAACAGTTTTTATGATTGCTAAATTGTTTAAATAGTTATCTTGATAAATGTTGAAAATCATACCATAGGGTTAGTTGTAACAAAATCCCGGGGCTTTTTGTAACGTTTTACTACATAATACTTTGTTAGATAGCTTTTAAGAAGAGATAATTACGAGCATACCTTGAATAATTTAATTACTTACTGTGATTTAAAAGTGCCATGATGATTATAAGTAGTGTTTAACTAAATAAAACTGTTAATTACTTAATTTTTAAGTGTTGATTACTAAAAAAATGTATTTGAGTTGATTTTTGATAAGAATTACGTAATACTTACTTTATAAAGATGTCAATATAAAAAAAAACAAGGAATAAATGATTAGAGGTATTATTGTCGTTACTACTTGCCCCGGTAGATATTACAACTTGCCCCAAGCACGAGGTAAGTTGTAACACCGCACTTCTAAAAAATAATTGATTGTAAAATAATGACCAATATAGTTATGGTATTATTTTCACTTGATTTGGTAGAGGAAGAGTTACAGTATTCATCCATTTTTATTTAGTAAAAATTTAATCAATAGATTTCAAGATATATTAGTTTTAATGAAAACTGTTACAACAAGCCTCTCGCTCCCCTACAAATTTTAATATGCATGCGAAAAAAGTTACAGCCTGGCTGCAATTAGATATCGTCAGAATCCATTGCTTCTCCAGAATATTCGGTTTTCGTTAGTAAAACGGTGCCGACTGTGTATTCAAGAAAATGGGGGCCAGCGTTGGATCGAGTTATTTTTAGCCCCAGAATATGTGGTATGATTTATGACCTGCCTTTTTGTTACACCCTGTATAAGGTTGTTCAAATAAGTGGCTTATAATCTCTCTAATATCAAATTATGTTTTAGTTTAAAGCGTATACAAGGTGTTCCAAGTTATCGTTTACAAGCGATTTCTAGTTTAGGTACTTTAAAAGATAATCCAATACTGTGTTCCTTCCTAATAACGTGTTAGAAACATTATTTTACCTAAAAGTCCTTATGCAATCACCCTTTACTTTATATTTTCGGTATTTTCCCTATAAGTTGCTTTTCACTCTATTTTGAATACTTGTACGGGGAAATAGGTCGAAAGTGAAATTGGGAAGATTTCCATCAGAGACTCGACTTTTTGAAACGAAAGTATATGTAGTAAGGACTACTTTCTTAGATTTGTGAGAAGATTCCTTTCGAGATTGCGATGCAGCTTGCAAGTATAGCTTGGAGCACGTGAAATGCTACAGTTTTTTGTCCATAACTTTTTTAGATTTGATTGTACAAAAAAATTGTTACTTTCAAAATTGTAGGGAATTTGATACTCTATAAGATTACGGGATGCAATATTTGAAAAAACATTTTTTCATCACTTAATTTTTGAAAAAGTAGAATATTTTTTGCGAAATTTTTGAAATCTGAAAGCACCAACGTTTTCAGGTGCCAGACTTCTATATTTTTACATATTATGAAGTCGTTGTTGTTATCCTAACTATATTTGTCGCTGAAAAAACCATTTTGCAATTTTTTTTTAATTTTTCAAAAATTAAGGGCTGAAAAACTGTTTTTCCAAATATTGCATTTAAATCATCCAATAGAGTAAAAAATTCCCTACAATTTTGATGCCCACAATTTTTCTGTACAATTGAATTTAAAAAAGTTATGGACAAAAAAAGCTGTTGCATATCACGTTCTTCAAGCTATGCTTGCAAGATGCATCGCAAGCTCGAACGGAATCTTCTCACAAATCTAACAAAGTAGTCTATACCACATATACTTTCGTATGAAGAAATCAAAACTCTGGTGGAAATCTTTTCAATGACTATGACGATTTTTATAATTCACATCCGAATTTATATTCTTGTTTTATAAATAATTATTTTATATTAATAACTTATATGGTAACTCACCCATGTGATTCCCTTGTGAAGTGGAAAATAGAAAATAAAATTATTATACTAGATCCAAAAAAATTTATTTCGTTTAAAAAATGCTGTTTTCCTTTAGAGAAAACAATCAGTACAATTGAACGAAAATTAAATATCTCATCTCGACTTTAAATTGTCCCATTCATAGAAAGAATTTATCCCAACAGTGATGTTTAACAATAAAGTTTTCAATGCAAGAGAATCCATCAAAGTCGGTCGATTTTCAGTTTTAGTAAAAGCATGGGTCAAGTATTATTGACCGCATTTTTTTTTCTATAAAAAATCTCATCTGTTGAAGTTTTGAAAGAAACTTTATAAAAAGTGATGTTTATTTTTTTCTCTTTCAAGTTCATCTTTAAATTATATGGAATGAAAACTTGAATATTTACCGAAATAAAATGAAAAAAATCCTTTCAAAAAGTTTGTTAAAAACTCCTTTAATTGCTTATCTATCAAATTAATTGCTACACTATATGAGGGTTGTCTTTAAAATGTTGCATAAAACAACATAGTTGGGGTTGGGACCTGTCATGTCAAATGTCATAATTCACTGTCATATTCAGTTAACTTGACGCCAAAGTTTCACACTGCCACATGATTTGTGTGGGATCAATCATTTTTTAAATTTTGTTTTCAAAATTATATATTCTGCTAGCTAAATAGTCCTATGTACAGTCGACAGAAGCAAACATGAGCCCCGGAAAATATGCGAACTAAAAGAATTTCATCGCAACCAATCAGGTGCGAATGTTAACGAACGAACATTAGTAATTTGTTAAAATAATACAACTACAGCGACATGGACACGCCCACCAGGGCTCATGTTTGCTTCTGTCGACTGTATATAGCTTTTAAAGTTTTCCATTTTCTTCTGTGTCTGCATTTTGTTTTCCAGTTTCTGATCTTCAATATCTTTATTTCTCCCTCTGCGCTGATACCACCATCTGCTTCGTGGTCTTAAAAGAAGTATCTAATGAGCTCAGATCTAGCTAGCTGTTCCAATAGTCCCCTTTTTCATCCATGTTAAAGGGTAGCTCAGTATGACTAAGCCACTTCCAAGTTCGACAAACCCTTTGGGCTTAAATGAAACTGGAAAACTACTTTTTCGAGTATAAGAATAAAAAATCCGGTTAGGATGAAATGAAGCATATAGCAACATAGTTGGGGTTGGGACCTCTGCTTCATTCCACCATCTGATTCGTGTGGTCTTAAAAGAAGTCTCTAATGGGCTCAGATCTCTAGTAATTAAATATTCAACGCTGCTATAAAAATTCTAATGCAAATCACATTTTGTTGCTTACAAAAAAACAAAAAAAGCACTTAACTATTTTAAACTCAACATAAAAAAACGGCAAGGAGATATTTGAATCAATATACTATTAAACGACAAAACATAAAGTTTATTGAGTATACAGTGTGTTTGAAAATATTTTCCACCCGCATTACTTAAAAACTTTGTGACAATCGCACGAGAATCGCCGAGAGTGCACTCCTGGTTACCAGCTCGCGATTGGGCTGGTGTAAACCCCGAAGTAGGTGGAGGATGGCAAGAAGCGCTTACTGCTGCAAGCAGCCAATGATGCAATTGAGCCGAGGTTTGTGTTTAATAAACACTACAAAATACAAATAATACAAGAGATAGAGTCAGATGCTTCAAATGCAATACGCTTATTATACAGATGGCTCAAACATGAAAGGAGGCTCAGGATGTGGAGTTTACTCCAGATCACTAAGCCTAAGGATTAATTGGGATGCAGGATGTGTGAACTGGAAGGTTAAGCATGTCCGGGGCTATCGTCAATAAGAGAGTCTGTGTTCGGTGAGTCTTGGCCTATACCTGCTGGTATAAAGATGTCTCCTAGTGACCTGTCCACCTTAGTGGAAAAGACAGGATTGACGATGACCTAGGACAACTCCTCGGGAGGATATGCAATGGGTCACATGTGGCCTAAGTGCTGTGAGCCTACACTCACCCTACCTACTCTACAGATACAGATATGCAAAATTTAAAAGACAACCCTTATATATACAGTAACCCTGAATAGTTTTAAGGGTAAAAACTAGTTTCGAATAAGAAAAGTTCCACTTTTGGACATTTTACAGCAATTCGAATACACATTTGTATAACAAAAAATAAAGTTGAACTTACTCAATAGAAGGAGGATCCGGAAGCTGTTTGTCAAACCCTGATTTACCCAGCAGCCAATATGTGTTCATTGTACCTTTTCCCTTTATTTCCGTGGGTCCTCTGAATTCAATTTCATATCCACCTGCTTTCTCCAAGCGATCTTTTGTTGCTTCGGACATGTGAATCCGCCAAGCCGATCCTTTTTCATTTTTAAATTCGGGTAAGACATGAATGGAATGGACAAAAATAGAAATTTCCCATATATGATTATTAATTTGACAAAAACTTTTCTATTTTCGTCATATTTTTTGGATAAGAAGAATATAAAAGATCGTAGATTGTTATAATAATTAAATTAAATATTTCATGTGAAAAATATTACCTGTTGATTCCATACGAGAGGCGGTATTAACAGTATCGCCAAAAAGGCAGTACCTCGGCATGGTGAGTCCAACAACTCCAGCACAGCATGGTCCAGAGTGTAGTCCGATTCTCAGTCTTAAAGGGGTTTTCGGTAAGTGTCTTATACAGAAACGTCCACTTTGATGAAGTAAATCTAAAGCCATTGTTGCTATCTGAAAATAGTGATGTTTTATAGGGTATACAGGCATAATTTTGCTATTGGTGAGAATTGACGCTTTATCAGGTCTCCTAACACATTGCATGCTTATTTTTTCGAAAAAATATTAACTTTACTTTTAAAATGACTTTAAAAATCCTAAAATTTGGAAGTCCGCCAAAACACGTTTTCATGAAGATGGCTGCCCCAACCGTTGACGTCACTCTTTGCTTACGTTTTTATTCGTGTATCGTGTATCACGCTCTGAGTTTTTGTGACATAATTTGTTTCTGAAAGCTTTAAAAATGGATAAAGGCAAAAAATTTGGAAGTAATTTAAAATGGAAACTATTCATATTAGGTATTAAATATTATATGTTTATAGAGATATTTGAGACGGATTTTATGGAATTTCCTATTTGTTATACATTTTTCGGAGATCTGTGGAAAATTGACAACGTTGTAAAATTTTACCAATACCGTTAAAGCAATTAAAAGTATTTCACCTGTTCAGCATGATCGGGTGTTCTTATAGGCAACCCCCCGACGACCATGTACGCATCCCCAATAGTTTCCACTTTATACACGTTGTAAGCGTTAATGGTGGCGTCGAAACATGTGTAGAGATCGTTGAGAAGATCGACCACTTGAAAAGGTGTCGAATGTGCCGAAATCGTCGTGAATCCAACAATATCCGAAAAGTAAATCGTGACTTCCTCGAATTCTTCCGGATCCACAGGCATACCTAGTTTCAATTTATCTGCAACGTAACTGTAACAAATTATTGAAAATAAACAGATTTTTCTCCGGTCGTAGAAAAAATATTGTGTACAACTTGTGCGTAAAGCGCTTTTCCCGATCGCTAGATTTGCGCTTCTGCGCTCTTGGAAGAAATATTGTACAAACCTACCTCGGTAACATCCTGTTTAACAGCTGCTCGGTTTTCTTTTTCTCGATATCCAACTGCTCCGTTCTTTCCCTAATAAGCTCCTCTAAATTATTAGAATATTTTTCCAGCATTTGAAACATCGTATCGACGATATTAACTTTTCTTCCGTGGTTTAATTTTTTAAATTGATCGTTAACGGTGTTGAAATCCGGACGCATTTCCGCTTGTTCGGCCCAACATTGACGCATAATATTTATCGCCTCGGGTGGGGCGGCTCCTTTACTAACCGACGGACGAATTAGCGGAGGCGGCCGCTTAACTTTCTCTATTATTTCTGAAACGTAAACAACCACAAATCAAAATAAAATCAAATTTCTTTGTTTCGAACATTAGCAGTTACTTTTACAGTTTGGGAGAATAGGCCAGTCATTTTTGGATAAATCAAGGGTGGTTTTGTTAGGAAGTTAAGCTGAAAATTGTTTGCACCCTGTAGATTACTAAAGTCCAAGGTCAAATTGTTTACTTGTGAAATTTGTTTCAACAATATTTATTAACAAAAAAGACACTTTTTTTTGTTTTCTGCAAATATAATAAAAAGTATTGGATGAATTGCGTTACTCATAAGAGATCGTTTTTAGAAAATGCAAAAGCCTACAAAATGGTTTTTTGAAAATTCCGATCCGATCATTATTTGCCGAGAAAAGCGGGAAAAATATTCAAAATGAACCTTTTTTTCAAAAACTCGTATCTTAATCAATTTTCAATATTAAGTACTAATTTCCCGGGAAATTATAGCCAATGACAAGTACTTTAAACTGCCGAAAAATGAAATTTGTCGCTCTAATGGTTTTTGTACAATCGTGTTATAAACAATTTATACCCTAATTTTTCAAAACGTATAAATATTGACCAAATCATCCGATTAAAATTTCAAAAAAGGCTTCTAAAAGTAGAAGTAAAAAGCTACAATTTGTATATCTCACATTTTCCTACTAAATTGAAGAACATTGCTAAAAATGCTTCTGAACATAGCTACACGCATCCAGACTGTACTGGATGGGGGTAACGAGAAACGAACCTAATTAAATTTTGATACTAAACACGTTTTACTAAACTGGAGTAAAATGAAAATAAGTAAAGTTTCGAAATAATCCACGTTGATACAAGAATTTCTCAAGTTAAATTAGGAAATTTAATGTGTTCCGCTATTTCAGGTGTAGTTTGTTGTTAGCTAATCGCGTTGCCTTTTTCGTAGTTTAATTAGAAAATTGCGGGGCATCAATTCTTTACGGAAATAGAATAGAATGTTCCCCTGTTATCTTTACTTTATTTTTCCTTAGCAGAATCCGAATATGCCCGGTGTTTTTGAGGAAAATACGGTACGTTTTGTTTAAATCGCAATTGTTTAAACAAATTATAAGAAAATGGTTTTTTTTATTCTCTTATTCTCACAAGTTACACAAAATTTCATTTCGTAACGTATTGCATACAAGATTTTTTCTAATTTTGGAGAAAGTAATAAAAAAATAAAATTTAATATAATTGATAAAAATTTGGAAAACATAAATTTAGTTTGTTGCTGTTACTTCATGTTAGTTGTCAGTTTGACATTTTGTAAAAAAGTCTAGACCGAAGGTTTTTAGCGAGTTTATTTTAAAAAAATAAGTGATTCAAGTTCTGGAGAGCTCCCAAGCGATATTGAAGAGGCAGTAGGTAATGCTCTATTATCAGTAATTCCCGAAATAATTCTTTTTGTCACTAATTTTGAAATACATTTTTCGTCACCAATTGCATAAAATTTCCTTTTATGCAACTAGTTACAAAAAGTAAGACGTTTCATAAAGTCAATCAGTTTTAAAAAGTGTCACTTTATATGTCAAAATTAAAAATAAAAATATCCTCATATTATATTCGTTTGTACTTACCTTCTGGTGTGAGAGCCAGCATACAAAACGGTTCTCCTCTAACAACTACTTCTTGTAAAATTATTCCGAAAGAATAAACGTCGCCGGCTTGAGTGCCCTTTTTTCTTAAACTGCTGTGTCGTAATAGCTCAGGGGCGGTCCATAAAAGTTCTACAGTAGAAATTGTACAAAATAAGTCTATAAACTTTCTTGACCTTATAATTTCAAATATAAATAATAGACATGATTTTTCTATAATTCACAAACCATCACATACAGACATTACAATTAATTAATAATTCAGTCCACCCAGTCAGTCATAAATTAGCAGCTTTCAATAGTGTGATACCAACATAGACTTTTAACAGTTCCATTAAATATTGACAATTACAACAAAGAACTAAATATTATAAAACAAATAATAATTACTATCCAAATTTAATAGAAAACATCATAAATAAAAAGATACGAAAACATATTCTAGAACAAGTATTTCCTTCTGATAAAAACAAAAATAACCAATTTAGAAGCTTAACATACTTTGGAATACCATTTTTGAAAATCAAATCATTTTTAGAAACTTTAGACTTGAATATTTGCTTTAAAACCGATAACAATTTATCCAAATTCATTAAAAACAACAAATCCAAATCTTTAAAACTAAATAAATCAGTATAGTTTATAAATTAAAATTTAGTAATGACAACTGTTACAAAATTTATATAGGTAGAACTTTTAGGAATTTTAAAACTAGAATTTCAGAACACAAACGTAGCTATGACAACCAAAAATCAGATTCCAACTACTCAAATCATTTATCAGCAAACCAACACTCTTTCGATTAAAATTTTGAAATTTTGCATATAGAACCTAAATCCTTCAAATTAAATCTTTCTATCAAAGAATTATTCACTGAACATCCCATTGTACAAGAAATCCATCATTCTTATCACCATATTTATTCTCTAAACACCACAGTCACCATTATATGGATACCCTCACACATTGGTATACCTAGAAATGAACTGGCCGATCAGAATGCCAAAACAGCTTCAACTACTGCCACAATTACTTCCCATATCCAAATTTGCAAATATGTTAAGGCAGAAGCAAAAAGAATCGCTAGACATACGTGGCAAACTCACTGGAGCTCCACCAGGACTTTCCTAGTATCCATCCAGCCTACTCTCAACACACCTCTGTCTACTGAGCCCACTGAACTCTCTAGACAAGAAAGATCAATAATACGGAGACTTCGAATAGGCCACACCAAACTCACGCACAGCTACTTAATGACATCTAGCAACAGCTAGACCTTCCTGTCAAAGCTGCCAGTGTCCACTCACTATAAAACACATTCTGGTTGATTGTCGCCAAATTAGCACAAGAGGACGACAACATAAGCTCAAATCCCAGCTGCAAGACATCCTAGGGGACCCAAACCAAATCAAGACAACACTGAATTTCCTAAAAAATATATCACTGTATCATAAACTTTAATCTATGTTTGTAAATATCTGTATTAATCACTGTTTTTCTATAATCGTCCTGTGCAAGTGGCCATAGTTGCCGAGCACATAAATTGAATAAAGAAAAAAAATCTTTTAGAAGCCCTTGAGATAAATAAAAACAAATATTCAGATAATCTTCTTAATGACCAAATAGATATCAACAATCCTCCCTTATTAAACCTTTTTACCTAGAAATGTTCTTGTAGGATTGTTGTGAATGAGTTTCCAGGTAAACTTGTTAAATACTTTAGTTAATCCTATATTTAGAGACACATTTTTTCATTTTCATGTTAATAGATCATAATTTCATTGTTAATATCCGTGAATAATAGGTTTGGACAATGAAGATTAGATTAGATTATTAGTAAAAACCACACAATATATTAAAAACAAATTTTCACAGCGATTGCGATTCGAATCCTTGTCTAAAATTCCTCAATTTACCAAATCAGGGCCATAAAACCACCAGGCTATGAAGATATTTTAATCTCTATATGTGAAGACCATTCTATCAAATAATATTTCATCTCAATATAAGTATTACAACAAAACAAATAAAAACTCTGGCATTTAATGTTAGCATCAGATAATACAACTTTTTACTCTTCCATAATGTTAATTGTTCGGTTCTTGCTGTTATAATAGTCCAGTTGGACTATAATTAATCTCCATTTTGTCTAAAATATTGGAAGGAAGCTTTCAACTGTGTGATACTCCAAACCGGTTATTTATTTATGATGCAATTAGTAGCTGACTAAGCATAAAGATGATAAATAACCTCCAATTTGTCGGTGTCAAACCAAGCGAACGTGGAGCTAAGTAGGGCATACTTAGAGCCATAGAACTTTGGAATTGTGCCATTTTTCAAATAACCGCTAAGAAGTTTATTAACATAGTCTGATCTATGATAGTTTTCACAGTTTCTACAATACCCACTATGAAATAACACATTTTGACGGCTTTTTACTCGAGAATGGAAAAATATGTGCAGTTTTCGATAAGATTATTATACAGGGTGTTTCATTGGGAAAGGGCCTAACTTTAACTGTAGATGGGGATCACTTTGGTGGTTCCAAAAACCTATATTTAATGTGTCTTCTGCACTTTATAACCGAGATACAGGGTGTTTTATAAATTCATCTTATTTCTTTCGAACCTCATAACTTCCGAGTTACCCTGTATATTATTTTGGGATTTGCTACACGTAATAACCATTACCTAGAGACTCCATCAAAAGCATCTCCAAAAAGATAATGCAGGTCCGGCTTAACAAAAAGTTTCAAAACTCGTCTTTCCTAAAAACAACACCCTGTATATGGATTTTTTGAAAATTGCTCCTTATAATTGGAAAGGGTATAAAAAATCGAATCTACTTATTTCGTTTTTATTTTTCCGCAGACAATTTTTCTACCAAAAATTTACCGTCAAAGTTATAATTTATGCACGTTTTGGGGGTTAACAAATGGTATCGGAGAGGTTTTTTTTTATTTTTTAGCTTGAAATGAAATCCATTTAATGCATCTAAAGAAGCATCCTAGAAATTCAATTGAGTTTGTATGTTTACGAGTACAGACCACTAAAAAATGTGATTACAGGGCCGTACTTAGAACATACTCATTCAGTATGTTTCGAATATCTCGACCACCCTGTATAAGGATATGTATCTGGAAACTATGCACTTCTACAGAATGGAGGTCATTTTGAGCAATTTTTGTAGGTTGGACTTTCTTCGTTTGGACAATGTTAGAATTTCTTGTTTTCTGTTCATGTCAATTAATAAAATTGATAAAAATCTCTCCGTTTTTCGAAGTATAAATTTATTTCTTGTATTTTACTCTTGTTATTCTAAATGTAGAAGTGCATAGTTTCCAGATACATATCCTTATACAGGGTGGTCGAGATATTCGAAACATACTGAATGAGTATGTTCTAAGTACGGCCCTGTAATCACATTTTTTAGTGGTCTGTACTCGTAAACATACAAACTCAATTGAATTTCTAGGATGCTTCTTTAGATGCATTAAATGGATTTCATTTCAAGCTAAAAAATAAAAAAAACCTCTCCGATACCATTGTTAACCCCCAAAACGTGCATAAATTATAACTTTGACGGTAAATTTTTGGTAGTAAAATTGTCTGCGGAAAAATAAAAAGGAAATAACTAGATTCGATTTTTTATACCCTTTCCAATTATAATATAATAAATTATCGTTTTATTTTAATTACAACACCCTATATTTTTTAATGCCATCTGAAAGTCCCTTTCTTCCCCTTTACAAAAATGTATACCAATATTGAGTGACAAATTTCCCACAATAAGTTTTAACCGAATTAACAGTATGTTATTTTCCATTGATATTATTCTACTTTGAATAACTTTTTGTTGTTTCTAAAATTAATTTATGGAAAAACAACCATTCTTTTCGAGGTATGTATGCTCTATTCAAATTTATATTATAAATAACAACTATTTACATATTCATGAACGTGTTTGTGATTTTAAATTTTAAATCATACAAAAACATCAATATTTGCGACGTATGAAATTTTATCGAAAAATTATTAAAATTTCCACATGGAATTATTTAAAAGTATAGCAACTAGAACAGTGTATTTCAGCAGCTATAATTTACATACATAACAGTACTTACAATAATGTCAATAAAGTTATTTTTAAATTCAACTTATTCGTACTATGCAAGTATAATATATAGTTTGTCTCAAAGTATATCTTAACTTTTGGGCAAATTGCAATAAATCATTCGGCCAATAGTTCCCGTAGTTTGGGTATAGAGAAACCTCAATAAATTTTGAAGTATGGTTATAGGTAACTTTCATTTACCGATGTAAAATACAGAGTGATCCATTAAAAAAAATTGTGAATCCAATGTATTTCAGTTTGGACTCGCCCTGTATACGGTTTCTTAGATATCGAATCAGTTCGATTGAATTTTAGTACTAGACGACTATCACTATCATATAATAAATTGTGCAGTTTGAAGTATACAGGGCGTTGAAGTCATTACGGTTTACAGGAACTTTTTAAATACGCTGTATAACCCATCAAAATATTATAATCATTATAATAGCGAAGTCAAGCAGAGCTCAAATTTCAAGTAAAATACAGGGTGTTCATTTAAAAAAATATAACTTAGATCTGGCACGGTGTTCTGTAACACGCTGTACAAGTTCGACTAATTTTAAAATATGAGTCTTTAATAACTGGCTACAATCAGTTAAAATTTTATTCAAATATCACCCTGTATATTAGTACCTCTGTAAATAAGCAGGTTTTTTTTAAAGCTACTTGTTTCTTGAGAGAAAGAATAACATTATGCGCGTGTACTTTGTTTCAGCTTAGGGGTGTATACTCATTTCCCGAGACTGGCCGAATGCTCATTGCCCCCCTATTTTAACCGATGTTGACAGAAGCGCAGATTAATTTGTACAAATGATATTTTTCTCTCGTTTTCGTTGACTTTTTTCCGAAGTCATGCACAATAGGTAAAATAAAACACTTTAATCCGGCAACATTGTCCTTTACAGATAGAATTCACTAGTTGGTGGGTAGGGGGGCAATGAACATTCCACCAGCCTCGGGAAATAAGTTTACACCCGTAATTGATGACCGCGCACAATTATTCTTTCTCTCTCCTTCACATATCCTTGTCGTACTTGTGTAATCGGAGGCGAAGTTCCGATGTAATTTTCGCAATCTGTATATCCCGACCGGTCAACGGTTAAAATTTTTGTTGTACTTTGATTTGCTTTTATTAATTGTAATTTTTTACTTTTAATGAGCTTTGTGGTTCTTTAAAAAGGCTTAGAATACAATGCAACCATCATACACCCGATACAAAATTCATTGGTCCGCCCTTGCTTTGTCACTCGACTGTTGTCGGGCTTCAATTTAAGTAAGAGTCTTTTAAGAAGGACATAAATGGCACGGAATACTAAAACAATCGTAAGGGTCTCTCCCCGTCGGCTACTTTGACCTATGTCGGGCAGTATTTAAATGACACTTGAAGTGATCCTAAAATTAGACCTGGCAACAGCTTCCTAGCACTTCCTAACGAGATGAAAAGAAACAGCAATCTAAGCAACGTTGAAATGTGATCAGATTTTCGATAGACTGTTACTGCGCACAAAAGTTGCGCGTATTTACAAAAGCAAAGACGATATACTTCGAGACAAACTGTATATAAGATATTCATTCATGTTTGCTATCAACAGTATGCATTTTCAGTATAAATGGAACGAACAAATAGTGAATTCATATGTACCTATTTTACAATGAAAGCCATATAATATTTCTTTCCATTTTTATATTGTTACTTATTTTAGATAAACAAGTTTCTGCAGGTGAGATAATGATATTTTACTTTAATTAAAATGTAATCAGGCAATCCAGATCTCGTGACTCAATATGGCCTTCCAGGGCAGACAATTTAGACAGCTGGTCATTTTTTGTATTGTATATTCAAAGGAAAACAGTGTTCAAGCCTCTGAATTGGAAAGGTCGTTGGAAAATAAGTTCAAATGCACTTTTAATTTTCTTAAATTCGCTCTGGTTTAATAAAAAAAATGGATAGTTATGTTTAAAAAAGTCGAACTTCAATTTCATATACTTTCAGCCGCGTAGGAGAGAGCCAGACGGTATGAGCACGGGAAATATGAAAGTTAAACGTGAAGTATCGCGATTCGATTCCCCACTGTGGCGTTTTTAGTATTCGAAAGTGTATAGTAAATACAGTATATACTTGTGTTCATTTGAAAAGGACCCACCCTTAATATTTCAGAAATTTAATAAATTAGTAATAAATGCCGAAACTTTTAACTCGAGGTAGACATTAATGTCAAAAACGTCAGCCTCTCCCTACTGGAGATACCCCCTAAATTGTTTAGGTATCAAGTCATACCTCACATAAAATATATTCAATCATTTTATTTTACCTTTAATACCAGCCTTTTGTTGCTGTTTAAAATTGGCTCTCTACCATGTGGAATACAAATTATTTAGAATATTTTTCAAGAAGGACGTGATGCAGTTCCTCGCATCTACCTGCGTTAATCCCTTTTCGAACGGAGGGTAGGATTAAGACAGGTCTACAGTTCCTCACACTATTGTTTGTAGGGTAGCACAATAATGCACCTGTTTATAATAATTTGTCTTCAGTTTCAATTTCCTAACCTAACCTAACCTAACCTAACCTAACCTAACCTAACCTAACCCAACCTAACCTAACCTAACGAAAATCATTGATTTAATGTTGTGTTTCTGTTTTTTATTTTACTTATATTTGTTCATATTTAATATTTACTAGCGGTATTTCTTCTGCTGCGGTGTGTTTCTGTTTGTTTATTTCATATGTATTTGTTCTGTTTGTTTCTTTTTTATTTTGTATTTTATTGTTATTATTTGACAAAAATATAATTTCATATTGAAACATTTACTAGCAATATGTAAATATTACCTAATCAAAATCCCTTGCACTGTCATTGTGGACCTTGCTACCTGATACCTAATCCCTTACCCTTCGTATGCTGCGAGGAACTGAACACAAATTTTGTACCTACCTGTTAATGTGCGAGGAACTAGACGACTCCGTTCAAGAAGGGGAAGGAAATATACCAACACATTTCGCTTCCCGACCAACTGGCACGGATAAAAGTGTAACTAGAATATTATTAAATATGAAACAAGAACATTGAAAATGAAATTACTAACCTAACTTATATAAACCAAATAAAACTCAACAATGTATTAAATATTGTTGATAAATGGAAAAGAAAAATCTATTGAATATTTGAAAATCTCGCGGTATGTCGATGTTATTTATTTAGCGCAGGCGCAGATTACTGTAGCTGCAAACTTTTCAAAATAACTACAGTTTGACAACGTTACAAAGCTCTTGAAAACTGTTTACCATTGAATAAACTGATCAGCTGTTCAAATTGTTTGCCCTGGACTGATTTTCCTATCGTTTTTTTCCAGTTACAGCATGTCCAATCAACGAATATGAAGGATGCGTTCCGTGTCCTTGTCCTGATCCAACTTGTCAAGATCCAAAACCAGTTTGTCGTGGCAGGTTTTGTACACAGATTTGTGTCCGACAATGCAGATGCAAAGAAGGATTCATAAGAGATACTACTACATCCATTTGTTTACCTTCAGACAAATGTCCTTAGATAACCTTCTCAAGGTCATTTTAGAATAGACAATTTTCTATATATAAATTTGGTATAAGTTTCAATTCAAATTGTTGAGTCTTATATTGAAAATTGTATTAAAAATTGCCTACCTCGATATTTATTTAACCAACAAGTGTATTAATCAAAATTGTTAATTGCCCTTTTAATACTAGTGTTAATTACAAAGCTTTTCAGTCGACTGTATAAGTTGTATTACGTTTTCTCAATATTTAGAAACTAAATAGCTATTTGTATTACTAGGGAGGAAAGTGCCACTTTTCCTCCCGCAGGATGTAGTTTACTGCCCGACGCGAAGCGGAGGGCAGTAAACATCCAAGGGAGGAAAAGGCACTTTACTCCCATGTGATACATATGATTTTTCCTCCTACCCACTTTTTTGAAAATTTATTTACGACACAAAGAGGTAACGAATATAATTCAAACCCATTACTTATATTGTGTATATTGTTTTTCATACCTATCTTTAGATTTTTGTGGTAGTAAGGTTAATGACGCTATGTTAGCATGTGCCTTAATATTAGGTGGTGTATTTGGAAATTCAAAATCACTTGAATCGCTCTCCATTTTTCAAAAATTCAACTTATAAGTAATGAATGTAGCGACTTTGCACCTCAAAAGTCAATCGCCGTGTTTACTGTCAGTGAGCCACAGCATACTATGCTTTTCTTATTCTGAACTCAAACGTATACCTATCTAAGATTCCTGAAGTTGAAATTTGTATTGAAGAACTACGTTGAAGTACCATTAATGTTTGATTTTTACCAAAAAACAGGATATACAGGATGTTATAGAAATTATGGAAACAATATGAATATAATGAATTCGCAAGTTTCATCGTTTACAACTTACTTCAAATGAGAGGGAGGAAAAATACTTTCCTCCCTAGGGAGGAAAGTACTTTTCCTCCCTGGGAGAAAAAGTATGAGTTTCCTCCCTGATTTGAGGGAGGAAAGTGTATACTTTCTATAGGGGTAGGAGGAAAAATATTTATTTGTATCATACGTAGGTAGTGTCAAACATAAATAATTACATTAAAATGTATGTTTGGTTGCCTACACCTCAGGTAACTGTTAATATAAATATAATGTATGAGTTGTACGTTGGGTTGCCTGTAGAAAATCGTTGATTAATGTAAATCATGCATTAATTCGAATTATGAGAACGTTAATAGCATATGTTAATACAAAAATACAATAATAATCTTAATAAATATATTACAAAATCTAAATTATATTTTTAAACCTTCACTCCGAAAACTGACATGACCTCTCTAATAGCGTTGAGTTCTATGGTTTACGTGACAGCTTTGACAGTGACATTATATTCAGATTAAAGTGATCGAATTTTGACATACGCGTGTGCCGGTAGACAAAAATTAGTGTTAAAAGTGTAATTATGACTTACCTCTGGCAGTTTTCGCGATTAGTTGTATACCTTGCGTTTCGTAAAAGACTGGCAATCCGTAATCAGCTACTTTGAGTACCCATCGGGCATCTATCACACAGTTTCTAGATGTAAGAAACCCGTGGACTTTTATCGGAGTAGAATGTAAGTATTTCATTCCCTGTAATAATTTTTATTAAACAAATTTATAATTTTCTTTTTAATAATATAAACTCACTCTGACTAGATCGGTGAGTAAACTAAGTCGAAACGACCAGTCTAATTTTATATCGTCTTGTTGTAATACGTCCTGTAAAGATCCTCTAGCGCAATACTCGGAAACTAAAGCTGCTCTTGGAGGCTCAGCGAGACAACCTATGAGGGGATTAAGGTTTTCATGGCGTAATCCGTGTAGTAGAACAAGAAGTTCTACGGACTTTGCTCTCAACTCGTTGCTACTTCCTATCGAAGAAAGCGGTTTCATTTGAACCAGATCTCCCTGAAAAATTAAATAAACAGATACAGGGCGTTAAGTTTCAATATCTTTTCATTTGCTGCTAATAATTTTGCTGTATATTTACAGGGTACTAAAAAATATGTTAACTGTTGAATATTGAGCTCAATACTTATATGAATATTTAACCTAAATCACCGGTCTGTTAAAGAAAATCTGTCTAAACATTTTCAAGGTTACAAGTAAATAGGCTGCAAGAGTTCTGGCTCATGGCGGAGGCGCTAACATGGGAATTTCCATAAGAAAATCATCAAAAAAGCTAAGGTCCAAATTAGCGAAATTGACCCAAAAAGTGGTGGGGGTAAATCACAACGGGGGAGGGGTGAGATGCGCTCGAAAGACCTTAACTATTATATACAGGGTGAGTAACGTCGAAAGGCCTTATACAGGGTGAGTAACGTCGAAGGACCTTAACGTCTATTATATACAGGGTGGGAAACGCCTGCGTGACTCGTTCGAAAGGCCTCAACGTCTATTATATACAGGGTGGATTAAAAGTATCGGGAATTCACAATTCGTGATTTACCCCACCACTTTTTGGGTCAATTTCGCTAATTTGGACCTTAACATTTTTGATGATTGTCTTACGGAAATTCCCATGTTAGCGCCTCCGCCATGAGCCAGAACTCTTGCAGCCTATTTACTGTTACAATAAACAGCTAGAGGTGGGCACATTTTTGGTTCTGTTATCTATACTAATTACTAAGCTACATTAAATAAAAAGTTAAGCCCATATATAGGACCATATTTTGAAAACATTTTCTAATATACAGGGACACCAATATTGGCAGGATGAATAGAACTTTTTTTAAATGGAGCTCTATATACAGGGTGTTTTCAAATGACACTTACAACGTTTGCATGTAGATACCTCTCGTAAAATTGGACAAAATGATACTAGGATTGAGGGATCCAGCTCATTTAATTTTTGGAAAGTTATGAAAATTTAAATGTTTTTATTTGATAACTTTAAAATGGATAAATAAATTGAGTTGATATTTGGCAGGTTGTTTTTTAATGTAAAAAGGCATATTTGATAGAAAAATATTTGTCAATTTTTTATCCAGTGCTGTACATTTGGAAAAATATGTCACTTTTCTCCTCCCATTTTCACGCCTCTGGCATTTGTAGCCATTTTTAATTAATTTTGTATTTTTTAATGTTTTTCACGTTATCAAAATATGCCTTTTTACATTTAAAAACAACCTGCCAAATATCAAATCAATTTATTCATCCATTTTAAAGTTATCAAATATTAACCTTTAAATATTTATAACTTCAAGTGTCATTTGAAAACACCCTGTATATTTCTACATATTTTCACCCCCCTTGATTTCCTTTTTCCCGTGACAGAAAACCTACTCCCGGTCCTGGATAAGGAAGTTATGGGTCAGTGTTTTATTTTAATAAAGGTGAACACAACAGTTGCTGAAAAGTGTGTGTGATGCACACACATGCTGCGCTTCCTAGGTGGCTGCTCCTCTGAATGTTGTGATCATCCGATTGCTTTCCATACACTTTTCTTCCGGCTTTCGATACAGTTTTTTGGGGGAAATTTCGTTGTTCCGGCGCGTTTTCTCGGGGAAAGTATGGTTGTGGGTCCGAGGTTGAGAGATTGACGAAAGGTTGTTGTTATTCTGTGCATATTTTGCTCCAAATAATCCGACCTTGAACTATGTCTTAACAATTATGAATCACTCTGTACAATGAACGCTTCAACTGACATGTAGCCATTATTTCGTATTCAATAAAAAATATGTAGCAGTCTGCACCTGGAGGCTTTTTTTGATAGACTGTCGAATTATTCGAGTACTTACGTCGCCATCTTGTGATAAAATTACATATTACACTCGTAACCGTCTTGTTTGTTTTGAATTTGAAATTTTTATCTCGATATTATGGAAATTGAGTTACCAACACGCTAGGAACGGCATTAGTAAAATGAAACGTGAAAAACCAGTCGAGCATATAGAGGGAATTGAGTGACATGATTTCACATTATTTTTCCCTCGTGACTTTCTTCTTTACTTTTAAAAAAAATTGAGAAATTGAGAAAATTCCAATAGCAATATACAGAGTGTTCACAATTACTTACAGGAAGCTGTAAATAAGCAAATACTTACATTATACCTAACTCTGGCATCGACAATAAGTTGTTTGGCCAAGTTGGGACTTGAGCTGGTCCTTGCTGGGGTCCTCATGGAGGCTGCTCCAGATCCTTGTAATAAATCGGGCTTTTCGACTTCTGGTCCGCCGAATTCTTGTAATTGCTGCAACCAGCAGCACAACATGGCTTCAATGCCTTCATCTACCTGAGACGAAAAATTATGGTTATGGAGAAAGTTTCACTATCCACGAAAACATACATTGAGTGATATTTTTATACTTTTTGGTTGGAAAATTGAAGTGGCGCGGTCATAAGAGTATCCCAATTTTAAAAACAATTTGTCAAAAGTTGCATCTCCTTTGTAGCAAAAATAATATGAAACAGTTTCTACAAAACAAGGTGTATCGAATGCTGGAAAAACTGAATGGGGTAGGATTAGAAATGGCGAAATTAGAGAACTGAACAGGAACTGATAAGTGTTGGAATAAAACTTAGCTGGTATGGTCATATGGTAAGAATGGAACGAAATAGGCTAAGAAAATAATGGAGATTGGGAGACCGATAAAAAAAAAACAAAGAAGAAAATGGTTAGAGCTAAAACAAAAGATAGATTTAGAAAGTATTTTGGAAATGCACTGACAGTTTTCTTACAATAAACAAACAAAAATGAAAGTAAATAGCTGGTTAGTTACTCATGGTAACTAAAGCTTTTCGAATCACCATAATATACCGGCTTATTATTAATTTGACACATTGGTGCGGAAAATATTTGTGTGGAAAATTCAATTTTCCGCACGCTCGTAGAAAAACTTGTTTTTTCAAGGACCTTCCTTTAGGACGAAGTAAAATAATGGGAAGACGATAAACAAAAACCATTCATATATACTTTGCAGCCTAATTTTCCTGCTGGGTTAATAGAATTTCTTCATTGGCTTGGTTTGAATAGAGTAATAAATAAATGAAAAAAATAATTATATATTGCGGTGAAATTCCTATCAGAAATCTCCACCAAGCGAAAGAAAACACACGAATCCAGAGACTCCATAAAGATAATATCGCTGAAGCGTAAAATTGCAGACGCATCAACATTTTTATTAGATTTTATTTAAAATCCAATCATTGAGTAGGGAAAATTCTGAAACTAGACAATCAATGTTATGTTAAAGTTGACTGCAAAAAATTTGTTGACTTGATATATTTTTTAAGAGTCATCAACACTAAGATCATATCCTTATAAATGGATAAAGCCAAGAAAACTTTACATTCCATTATTACAGAGTGTAAATCGACGTCTATTAAAACTCCAGACAAAATATTTCTTTCTTCACCTGGTGGCGCAAGCAATAATGTACTTAAGAGAATGGCATTGTGGTTGCAAGCTATACAGGGTGTCCCACGACGAGTGAAAACTATCTGTATATGGCAAAATACTTATAGTAAAATCATGAAAATTTCTACGTTTGGGTTTTCGGATACGATCTTTTCAACTAAAATATTTTCAAAGATGGCCGACTTCCGGTAAAACCGGAAGTCGACTGTAACTTTGTTATTTTAAATAGAACACCCTGTATATTAATACATTTTTGAAATCTACGTAATATTTTATAGTAAAGTATACTTTTGTCTGAAAACTTTTTTCGAAATATGCACACTTTTTGAGTTATTGATTTTTTTGTAGAAAATTTGACCGTTGAAGACCCTTATAAATTATTTTTTTACGAGGGGACCCTTGAAGATATGAAAATGGTTTCTGTTCGGTGGCCTTAAGCAAGGTCAAACGTAATCGAATCTATGTTAAAAAATTTTTCATTTTATACAGGGTGTGTATAAAAATTGTTCAAAGTTTAACTTCATAAATATCAAATTTCTTCATTTTTTAAAATACAACCACCTTGTTTTTTCTATTTTAATGCAATCAATCCTATACCTAAACCTTACCGTTATCCAGATATTCAATGTTTTCTGTAAATTTTTAGAGATGCAGGTGTGGTCTAAATTTTGATACAAGCGCTAAGAATTAAAAAAGTCTTTTTCTTCATCTGTCTCTAAAAAAAATCAAATCAAATTGTTTTTATTAATCCTATTCCAACTTTTAGTCGTTTCCGAGATATTTGAGGTTTTAAATTGTTATTATATTTTTTAACAAGTTTAAATTTTTCATGTATACTTTTAGTAGGCTTTGTAATAAATGACACTTATTTAACTGACATTAGTTAACATCTGGAGAAGATTGTGAGCTAAGACTTCGAAATTCCTTCAATTCCCTTTCCTGAGGTGATGATTGGCCGTACGACGAATGAAGTTATACTGAGAAGGGTTGAAAAATGCATTGAAATTCAAGGGAGCAATTTTGAACATTTACTTTAAAACATCAGACTATTTTTTTTTGGCTTTTAATTTTCTACAAAATTTTGTATCATATCTTATGATTCTCACAAATGGTTTAACTCGATTAACTTTTGCTTAAAATGAACCGAATAGCTTCAAATTCTTAAGTATTCTCTTAACAATGTGCGATTTCGATGGCGGTCAATCTGGATATCTTACAACAAATAAAGCACATGTTCTTGTAAAAACTTTGTCATATTTACCATGTATTAAAAGTAAATTAAAATAATAATTTTTATTTCTTAGTGCTTGTATCAAAATTTAGACCACACCTGCATCTCTAAAAATTTACAGAAAACATTTAATATCTGGATAACGGTAAGGTTTAGGTATAGGAAAGTATACATGAACTTACCTTATTTTTTTCCCCTGAATGCGTTAAAATAGAAAAAACAGGGTGGTTCTATTTAAAAATTGAAGAAATTTGATATTTATGAAGTTAAACTTTGAACACTTTTTATACACACCCTGTATAAAATGAAAAATTTTCCAACATATATTCGAATACGTTTGACCTTGCTTAAGGCAACCGAACAGAAACCATTTTCATATCTTCAAGGATCTCCTCGTAAAAAAATAATTTATAAGGGTCTTCAACGGTCAAATTTTCACCAAAAAAAGTCAATAACTCAAAAAGTGTGCATTTTTCGAAAAAAGCTTCCAGACAAAAGTATACTAAAATATTACTTAGATTTCAAAAATGTATTAATATACAGGGTGTTCTATTTGAAATAACAAAGTTACAGTCGACTTCCGGTAGAACCGGAAGTCGGTCATCTTCGAAAATATTTTAGTTGAAAAGATCGTATCCGAAAACCCAAACGTAGAAATTTTCATGATTTTACTATAAGTATTTTGTCATATACAGATAGTTTTCACTCGTTGTGAGACACCCTGTATTATATATAATACATAGTTGAAATCGTACTTAGGAAATGCTTCAACTCCTTTTATTTCCTCTGCATTAAAGCAGCTGTTTGACTTGATAAATTCAAGCAGCATAAATGAGTATACTTTGGGCAAGTTATCAGTTTGTGCTTTTACAAAACCTTTGCTAGCCATATCTTTACCCACAAATATTTTCTTTTAAAGGTTTCAAAATATCCTCGGAAATATCGAATATTTATGTCCACTATATACCGGCCATATTGACAACAGAAGTAATAACAAAGTATGACATGACACGTATTATCGGTAGCACTCTGAAATTCTCGGAAAGTGCATTAAAATTTGAATTTTATTTCAAAATTTGGAAGTAATTTAAAATGGAAACTGGTTTATTTCCTATTATTAGTTATTTTTGATATCAACTTTACTATTACAAATTAATATCTAAGCAAAATATCAAATATGCGTGTACACTATTGTCGAATTTTCCATAGTGCCAAAAACTCAATTATTCTTAATACGTTGAATTAAAAATATAAAAAAATTACACCTCGTGGAATATAAAGAAGACATTCGATCCATGTCACGTATCTCGAGGATGATAATTCAGTCGTAATTATAGTTTCAAATTGGTCCATTACAACACTATTGATTGATACTTAATCTAATACTGCACAGTTGTTTGATTGCATAGCTGTTAGTAACAGAATATCAGGATTCCACTTGAATAATATAGACATAATAGGCGAAGATAACTAACAATTCTGGACAAAAAAATTCCCGATAGGATGAACAAAGCAGTGAAGGTGTGGGAAAAGGGGAAAAAGGGTAATTTTTTTATCAAAACCTTAGTGGTTGGAGATCAAAAATTGACAAAATATGTCCTCAAAATCGTCGGATGAAGTTTCCAAAACGAGCGAGCGCAGCGAGTGAGTTTTGGAATTATACTATATTCTCTCCACGACTAGAAAAAGAAAGATTCTAGTGGGGATCGAACCCCAATCGTCCGCGCCAGAGTCAGCTATTTCTACCAGCTATAGAAGCTATAGAGCTACAGTTTTAATCGAAACCCTTACATTTATAAATGATAATTGGGAGTTATTACTAAATATAATTACTGCTGTCCATTTTAAGCGTGGATTCTGATAATAATAGAATGTGATTGGTTAACGAGAGTGAATTCTTTTTCATTATTCACTGGTGTGAAGAATATAATTATATCATTATGAAGCTTAATATGTAAAAATAATTTGTGCGTTATTATTTAGTCGTGGGAAATAACTATTATGAAACTAAACTCACTTTACGGAAACATCCTGTTCATAAAGTCTACTTTACTAACATGTTAATGGAACCGGCCTTAAACCTTCACCCTGTATACAATGAAATCCCATTTAATGAATTGTTAACTATAAACAGTTTTAAAATCTAATTATACACGAATATATTTTTTTTGTTCACTTTCAGTCGCCTTGTATATTATTTAATAGATTAATATCATTCTGTAGGATATATTTATAGTAGACTAAAGAATTTATCAAGATTGACAGGAGGACAAACATTATTCCATTTAAGTTGTATTTTACACAAACAAACGTTTATATTCGGAAAACATTACATCGCAATAGAATAGCAAATAATGCGTCACAATGAAAACTGGAGAATTTAATGCAAAAGGGAAAACCATATACATTTGAATTGTTATACAAATTGTGATAATTCTGTTCGCGACATACTATTTACACAATACGGTAAGAAAAATATGAGAAAAGCTTCTCAAAAGAGAGAAAAGAATAATTGTGCGCAGTTAGCAATGGGCGTGTGTTCAGTGCCCCTTATTTTAACCACTGTTGCCAAATTTACTTATCTTTGTCGACAGCAATGTAAAATATTAGTTTTCTCCACGACTAAATAATAACACACAAATTATTTTTACATATTTACATAATGATATATATTCTTCACACCAGTGAATAATGAGAAAGAATTCACTCTCGTTAGCCAATCACATTCTATTATTATCATAATTCACGCTTAAATTAATTAAAATGAATAAGGGCCGCTTTTATAGGTTGCAGTTATCTGTGACCTTGAGTTAACTTCTATTTTAACCTACAGATGCGTTTATGGGCGGAAGTTAATGTTGTGTGGTAATAATTCTCCCATTTCTGTCTAAATGACATCAACTTGACATGGACTTATAAAATCAAAAGTTTCCACAAATAGAGTTAACTGCATGGTTAACCGATGTGAGTTAACTCCAAGATTTAACAGTAACCTATAAAAGCGGCCCTTAATCAAATCGTCTCTTTTAAAACGTCAAATACCAAATAATGCAAATCGATTCTGACAGCGCGTCGTTTGAAACGTCAAAATAAGGATAGAATCATAATTTAACGTATTATTTTAAGAAAATAATGGACAACAGTGGTTATATTTAGCCATAGCTCCCAATTATCACTTATAAATGTAAAAGTTTTGATTAAAACTGTATGTTCCGTATCCATTTTTGAAAATAAACATGCTCTATAGCCTAGTGGTAGAAATAGTTGACTCTGGCGCGGACGATTGGGGTTCGATGCTCAATGGAAGCTTTCTTTTTTCAGTCGTGGAGAAAGTATAGTCTTTTACTTATGTAGAATGACTAATATTCACTTGGATGATTCCAAAACTCACTCGCTCGTTTTGGAAACTTCATCTGCGTGAATAATAGCCATCATTCTGCACTCGTTGAAGAATATACTATTTTCCAACTATCAAAAAATGTTGACAAAAGAAAAAAGCCATCAATTCCCTTACCGTACAAAAAACATTGTCTTTTACAAACTAAGTAAAACCCTTGAGTATAGAGAATCAAGGGTAAAACAAACTTATTGGGCAACTATACATATATTTATTTGTTATTTATAGTGATATTGAATGTACAATTGAAACAATTATTGCCAAAATTCAAAGCACCACTGAAATTATCACTAACAATTTTCGAACAATTCAAAAGATCTTCATTATTGTTAGAACAACTCAAAATATTCTCCGTAACTGTTGATGAAATATTCGAGGAAATATCTGAACAGGTACTTGTACCTTCTTTGTCAGGCTGCAATATTTTTCTGGCAGTATTCTCTTTGTTTATACGTGATTTTTCAATATATCCTTCTGCTACCGTACTGGATTTCCAACCTCCATGTTTTTTAAGACAAGTGAGGTCACCGCCAACATCAATAAGAAGTGTAGCAGATGTTCTTCTTAGCGAATGTACAGTATACTCCTTCCAATTTTCTAGCTTCAAAAATTTAGCAATTTCTTGCGGCACGGCACTAATTTTGTGAATACCAACAACCATTCTTTGTCACTTCCCATTAACATACTTTCAAAAATAAACGACGTTCCTGTATATTTGATGGCCGTAGTGCAACATATTTTCGAAATAAAAGCAAATAATTATCGTCTATAATGGTAAACAAACGAGGTTTCTTGTTTTTTGTCTGCAAAATTTTCACGACCAGGACCGAGTCCATATCTTCAATGTCATCAATTTTCAAATGAACTAGTTCGTCACAACGCATAGCACCTCCAATTCCTAATACTAGAACATCAAATATACATTATCAGGTGCCATATCCAGTAACCGATCCACTTCCTTCTTTGTAAGAACCCTAGACTTTTTAGGTATATATTCACCACTTTGCCTTTTTAACAATGCTGGTAATTTTGAATATTTACCATCATTTTTGATATCCAGTGTGGATCGCAACATTGAATACTGTGACCAAAGAGTGGATGGCTTGACGGTTTTTTGTTAAATTTGAGAAAGACACCATAAGAACACTTTCCGCATAGTTTTGCACATTTTTTTCTTCACACCAATCCATAAATCGCTGATATGCAAGTTCATAAACTTTGCGAGATTTGGGTGGCAAAAGATTTAGGTACTTTCCAATATATCCGCAGGTATATTTTCATCGTGTTCGGGATTCATTTTGAAAGCAGCGTAATGACTACTTCAAAAATCATATGATTAGTACGTCTACTGACGTCTACTTGACAATTAATATTTACCAACAATACCAGATATCCATGACTACCGACTTGCTATCGCTGTTATCATTGATAGGTGTTCAAATTTATTAACAAAGTATTAACGATTTTCGAATAAAACTAAATTTATTTCAATTTTGACTTGGTTGGAGAAAAAATAGTATATATAATTCGTACTGAAAGTACTTTTAATCCTTATAATATAATATACTATTGTAGATATTTCACAGATAAAAAAATTGAAACTTCATGCTTATTTTTACGACATTTATGATCTAAAAATAATACCTACTGTTATACTCACCCTACGGCTGTCAGGTATTTGTGGAAAAACGAAATCCGTCGTGGTAAGTATGACTTTATAAGGGCCTTTCGATACCCTTTTCTTCAACAATTGATTCCGTATTAAAAGAGCGATACCCAAAATTAACGAAACGAACAAACACGAACATCCCAAAATAATCGCGACACTAGAAACTTTATCTAAACTAGTTCTGCAATCGTCACATTCTTCTAATTGTATATGTTTAGTCGACCACTCTTCTAAATTATCTTGAAACGTTTCTATTGTACTATTTACGGTAACAACCACGAGCGGTCTAATTGAGTCGTTGTGTGTAAAATCACCTAAAACGAGTTCCGGGAGCGAGTCACTATCGAACAAACTCGATTTCAATCGCTTTATCAAATATATTTCTTTACTTTGCGATAAAAAGTTTGTGTTATTTTCGAAATTCACTCTGGATTTTTCGAAAAAAATCAAAGAATTCCTCTTGGTGGACGTTTCTATTGTAACATTGTTGATTTCTGCTGTATTAGGGAAGTTGGAGAAGTATTGCAGCCAATCTGGAACGTTGAAAATATCGATAAAAACCGAGATGGTGTTGTGAGTGTGAAGCTGAAGACTTTCGAGTACGTTTACGACCATTTTTCCAAAATCGTCAGCTGGTAGACAAACTATGACGGCTGGAATAAAGAAAAATTCAAATAATAGATTATTAGTGGACTGAAAAGGGGGCAAAAAGGTTTCACATGTGGTCTTTACAAAACGATAGAGTAGGTCCCTGGCTATCTGAAATCGAAAATTACAACATTTTTTACATTAGTAAAACACCCTGTGTTGATGAGATGAAATGCCAGCCAAGTCTGAAAAAATATCTTTGATAAACTAGTAAAACTAGTGAATATCCCATCTCTTTGGAGCAATTAATAAGCTGGGCATTTAGGCGGCTCGCATACCAAAGCAATACGCAACTAGCAACAGACAACAAGCAATAAGGGATAATATTGTCGATACGTATTTCACATATTCACATATCGGGGTTCGTACACCGACACAACGTGATATCGTTATCGCCTGTCCAGGGCAATCTATATTGCTAGCGACACGGCGTGCGTGTTGAAATACAATATAATTGCCTATTTGTTGTCAACATTTACAAAATATAGGTTGGTTTGTTTTCATTTTTGGACTCATCCGATAGCAGTACCGAAACTGGGTGGGATGAACCTTTAATTCATTGGCCCATAAACTTGCTTCATAATTCTTGAGTAGTTGAAAGGAAGGATGAATCCAATATCGTCTTCGTTTCCTATTTCTCCTTCGCCTATACTGCCACATTATAACTACTCCATCCTCATCAGACGACGACATTTGAGACTAGTGATTTTATTATTATTTATTAATTTCGTCTGCTCTAACAACGAAATTCTAGAATAAGCAAATAAGGAATATTATTGATTTGGTATGCGAGATCAACGTAACATTTATTGCGTGTTGCTTATTGTCTATTGCTAGTTGCTCATTGCTATTGCTCCGGTATGCGAGCCGACTAATGTTTAAAATCAGTCACTCTTATTTGGGACACCCTGAATTTTGTGAACTAATAAATGTTTGTCTGCAAGTTTTATGACATTTTACTTCAACCTTCCCTCCTAGAATGTCTTCCTTTTACTGCAAAATCTCTTGAGCACAAGTGTCTTTCTTGTTTTCTGCAGCACATAATTGTATTTAATCCTTTCAATGTCCAAAAAATCTCAATAGACATACACACATCCAAAATAATATCTACCTAATCGCAGTTAAAACAAAGACGTTAGCAACTGAATCAAGTTATCGGCCAAATTTGTCAGGAATAGACCGCATTATGCGTATGCGAGAGATGCCTGCTCGTTAGAAAGCACAATAATTAGGCGCGGCTGCAGAAACTTTCAAGTTTGAGTATTTATTGCTCAAAAATTATGATACTTAGAATAGAGATTCTGGTTTTAAAAACTTCCTTGAAGCTTTAGCTTTATTTGGTACGCAGATAGTTTGGTAAAATTTTGAAAAATAAAAAAGTTTCTTGAGTACTGAAAATAGTGCTGCAAAAAAAGTAGAGATTACAGTTTTCTCCAATTTTACAAAAAAACTAGGTTTTTTATACAAATAAAACTAACACAGTAATCTTCGCTCATGTTTCTTCTGTCGATTAAAAAAAAATTTTTGAAAATATCTTGTTTAGTTCCGGAGATATCGCGAGGTATGTGTGAAAAAGTAATAAAACATAATTTTGACAGATTCTTGACAAATTTCGCAATAAAAAGTGTTGTCCCTATTAAAAAATGTTGTAATTTTGGATTTCAGATGGCCAGGGACCTACTCTATCATTTTTGTTGTACCTAAAAAAAAAAAATCGAGAAGGAAGCGACTTTTTCTCCGTTTTTCAGTCGACTATATCTATACACGGTGTCCCACGACGAGTTAAGAGTATCTGTCTTATATAGAATCACCCTATAAGTCAATATTCTATGTAACTGATTTCGGCTAAACGAAACTTGAGCCAAAATATTTTCAAAGATGGTTCTACCGGAAGTCGACTGTAACTTTGTTATTTTAAATAGAACACCCTGTATATTAATACATTTTTTAAATCTACGTAAAATTTTGGTATACTTTTGTCTGAAAACTTTTTCCTAAAAATGCACACTTTTTGAGTTATTGATTTTTTTGTAAAAAATTTGACAGTTGAAGACACTTATAAATTATTTTTTTACGAGGAGACCCTTGAAGATATGAAAATGATATCTGTTCGTTTGCCTTAAGCAAGGTCAAACGTATTTGAATCTATGTTGAAATTTTTTTCATTTTATACAGGGTGTGTATAAAAAGTATTCGAAGTTTAACTTCATAAACATCAATTTTTTTAATTTTATTTGGTCCACTTTGTATATTATCCGATCGTATATTTGAACAGGCATTGTAGCAGCTTCGCAATCATGAAATCTGATAGACGACGTTCGGCTGTTTTAACAAAACTTTGTTATTTTCCATGGTAATGAGTGGAAATTCGATCCAATTTAAATAGCTACCTGTTTAATACACCACTGAACACGTTAACTGCCAAATTGAAAACTTTTTGCTAGTCGAAACACAACACAAAAGTTAATTACGTATGTCATCAAAGCTTTCACATAAATATCGTCTCAAAGGATTTCAAATTAACAGTCAAAAGTTAAAAAACAAAAATAAATGTTTGGTGACAAAATAGAAAATTTAAATTAACTAAATAGTGAATCCTCCATATATTTTGTATACTTTCCAACCTTGCCTGCCTCCAAATATACCTATAATTCATTAACACACAGTATACAGGGTGATTCATTAGTGCGGTAAAGTCCAATATCTTGTGAATGGTTGAAGATATTTGAATGAAATTTTGACCGATGGTAGCCAGCCTAGACGGTCATATTTTAAAATTGTACAACGTGTTCCAGAACGTCGTGTCAGATCAAAGTTATATATTTTTAAATGAGACATCCTGTATTTTACTTCAAATTTAAATTCTGCTTGACTTCGCTATCACAATGATATAATGTTGTAATGGGTTATACAGCGTATTTAAAAAGTTCTGACCACTGGTTCCTGTAATTCAACGCCCTGTATACTTTAAACTGCACAACACGTCTGTGATAGTCGTCTAGTACTACAATTCAATCGAACTGATTCGATATCTAAGAAACCGTATACAGGGTGAGCCCAAACTCTAATACATTAGTTTTACAATTTTTTTAAATGGATCACCCTGTATTTTATATCAGTAAATGAAAGTTACTTAACTATACTTCAAAATTTATTGTAATAGCGAAGTCAAGCAGAATTCAAATTTGGAGTTAAATACAGGGTGTCCCACTTTGATCTGACCCGGCGTTCTGGAATACGCTGTACAATTGCGACTAATTTTAAAATATGAGTATTTAAGCTGGCTACAATCGGTCAAAATTTCATTCAAATATCGATATTTGACTTTATTATCGCACTAATGAATATATCTGTCAATAATTGAAATTTAAATACCACCTACGCTACTGTTTTGAACTTTCCATTGTACATTTACTGATGCATTTGGATACTCCATTTACAAATTCCACACGAAATACTTTCAATAAAACGAAACCTTTCAGCCAGTTGCTCGCTTACGCAGCAATTTTCAAAAATTGCGGTCAGTCAATCTAGTTTGTAGCAACCTCACAAAAAGTTCTTTTGTCAAACTGAAATTTCTATAGGGATAGAACAAACTGTAGTTGATTTTTTCATTTATTTGTAGTTTTCAATTTGTAACGTGATTATTTTTTGAAACAGAAGAATTCATTTTTTAAACGTTTTCGTATAGAAAACAAAAATTTCTCATTTTTACATGGTGAATATTATTTGAAATGTTCAGATTCTTAAATCTAGATTAATATAACGTCAAAAAAATACTGAAGTGTCAAATGACGACCAACGGGACGGAGGTTTATAGCGAATCGGTAAAAGTTTTGAAATATTTGTCACTTCAGTAGGGGAGCGAGGGGCTTGTTGTAACAGTTTTCATTAAAACTAATATATCTTGATATCTATTGATTAAATTTCTACTAAATAAAGATGGATGAATACTGTAACTCTTCCTCTACCAAATCAAGTAAAAATAATACCATACCTATTGGTCATTATTTTATAATCAATTATTTTCTAGAAAAAGTGCGGTGTTACAACTTACCTCGTGCTTGGGGCAAGTTGTAACATCTACCGGGGCAAGTAGTAACGACAAAAAAAAAACGACAATAATACCTCTAATCATTTATTCTTTGTTTTTTTTTAATTGACATCTTTATAAAGTAAGTATTACGTAATTCTTATCAAAAATCAATTCAAATACATTTTTTTCAGTAATCAACACTTAAAAATTAAGTAATTAACAGTTTTATTTAGTTAAACACTACTTATAATCATCATGGCACTTTTAAATCACAGTAAGTAATTAAATTATTCAAGGTATGCTCTCGTAATTATCTCTTCTTAAAAGCTATCTAACAAAGTATTATGTAGTAACACGTTACAACAAGCCCCGGGATTTTGTTACAACTAACCCTATGGTATGATTTTCAACATTTATCAAGATAACTATTTAAATAATTTAGCAATCATAAAAACTGTTACTCATTATCAGAGATAGATAAATATGAATGGAAATAACATATAGAAAATTTGAAATTAGTCGATATTAAATACGCAAACCGAAATTTCACGACATTACAATTTTATATTACCTGGCAGAAATGAAGCACGTGCACATTTCCGCTCACTGCGCCGGCCGGCGGGACATTGGCTATGGCAACATGATGCGGCGCGGTTTATAGGTTAAATCGAGTCAAAGAAATACGTTAATAGCGTTTAAGATCCTAGTGAAAAGGGCCTGTTACTACTTACCCCTTTTACAACAAGCACCTCGCTCCCCTAGTTTGTACATTCATGTATGCTACATTATAAAGTTGTTTTTAAATATACAGGATGATCCAATAAGTGTGTCGTATCAAAGTTTTTTTTAGCCTCCAAAAAATAAAAGACGGTTTCTTAATGGTTCCCTATACCTAAATACAAAGGGTTACGAGTTATCCTGACTTTTTTAAAAATTTGAACATTTCGAAAAAAATTAATAACTCATTGATACAACAAATTTTGGCAAATTTTCTTTTACATCTCAATAGTTGGACATTCGTTGAATGTTTTCCACGATTAAGTACTAAATATCTATTTACAGGGTGTTCCGAATCTTCAGTTTAATTATTAGATCATTCAATGTGTAATATCGGGCTTATTTCAATTGGAACACCCTGTATTTGAATAATTCACCATATTGAAAAAAATCTTCTCTTTCGAATAGTATAAGCGTTCCCTATACCTAGATATCATAATTTTCGTGCAATTACAATTTTCTTAGAGTTGATGTAAAATTTTTCGAAAATTTTATATTTTCTTCGATATTTGTTTGGTTCTGGACTTTTGCCGAACTCTGTATCAACGCTTATTAATTTTTTCTAATTGTTCACATTTTTAACATTGTCAGCATAACTCGGAACCCTCTGTATTTATTTATAGGGAATCATTATGAATCAGTATTTTATTTTTTAAGGGAAACCAAAAAATGTAATAAAATATAGGGTGTTCAATAACAAAAAAATATAACTTTGATACACCACACTTTATTGGAACATCCTGTATATTTCAAAATAATTTTAAAATGTATCCTATATGAATGAACAAACTACTAAAGTGGCAAACATTTCAAAACTTTCACCGTTTCGCTATAAACCTTCGTCCCGTTGGTCGTGATTCACCCTGTATAACATATTAATTAACAATCCTTAATTTCGCATAATAATATTAAATATTGAATATTCCAACAATCTTAGCAAATGTTATATCGTAAACAATAAATTGTTATGAAACACACGAAAACTTTTTTGAAATTATGGTGGCTGCGCCTTATTCCTTCGCCAAAATTTTAAATGTTGAAATCTCGCTGTCGTGATCTCATTAACGTATTAGGAAGGTTTAAAATCATCGAAAAAACGAGATTATATTTTCATTTAAAACGAATTAAAGCCTGTACAACAATATTTGTCAAAATATCTACGTAGGTATGTGTATATTCGTGCTTTGAATTTTGAATAATCGAATTCCGTTTATTCCCAGTTCACAATAGATGTTTAATTCTAGTTGTACGAATAACACGACAAGAATTCAAGAGGTAAATTGTTGAGACTAGGGTTATTTCGGAAATGTATGTTTCGTGACTTATGAAAACAGTTTAGCAGTATTTGAATGTTGGTACAAGCGTAGAACGTAGAACGTGTTTGTCATGAAGAAATATTTAACGTCGTTCTTGTCATAAACTGATTCCGAACAGAAAAATGGGGTTAAGTTTGACTTTGATGTCACTTATTTAACAAATAGTCGATCCACTGTGTATTGAGTTATTGCAAACAAAAAAACCTCAGTGACTTTATTGAATACGATTAGTTACTAATTTGTTATTAACAAATAAATTGAAAAATATCAAGAAGCTAATCGACACATTTTGTATACAGGGTATCCCGTGAATGAGTACCGTGAATTAGAGGCAAGATAGATCGTTAAGGAAAATCAGAAATACCCAAATACAACTTTTTTCTAACCCTGTTAGTTTGTGAGATACAGGCTGTTAAAAGGTGCAGAAGAATTACATATTTTATTTTATATCTTCTCGGGTGATGGAAGTACAAATTTGAAATTTTTTGTGGGTTATTGTCTCTTCAAAACACATCGACAGTAATAATTATGTCAAATTCTAATAAGTCAGTGGCGTGGTACGAGGTTTTCGTATTGAATTTTCTACATAAAAGGTACTCTTTGTTGATCTAAATTCCATTTTTGACTCCATTTTTACCTTTTATTAGAGTAAGTGTTTTTTCTCAATAGTTATTAATGTACCAAGGATGTTCAAAATTGCTCACTTGAACTTCAATGCATTTTTCAACCTTTCTCAGTATACCTTCATTCGTCGCACGGCTAATCATCATCTCAGAAAGGGAATTGAAGGAATTTCGAACTCTTAGCTCACAATCTTCTCTAGATGTTAACTAATGTCATTTAAATAAGTGTCATTTATTACAAAGCCTACTGAAAGTATATATGAAAAATTTAAACTTGTTAAAAAATATAATAACAATTTAAAACCTCAAATATCTCGGAAACGACTAAAAGTTGGAATAGGATTAATAAAAACAATTTGATTTAATTTTTTTAAGAGACAGATGAAGAAAAAGACTTTTTTATTTCGTAGTGCATGTATCAAAATTTAGACCACACCTGCATATATCTAAAAATTTACAGAAAACATTTAATATCTGGATAACGGTAAGGTTTAGGTATAGGAAAGTATACATGCACTTGCCTTATTTTTTTCTCCTAAATGCATTGAAATAGAAAAAACAGGGTGGTTGTATGAAAAAAAATGAAGAAATTTGATATTTATAAAGTTAAACTTTGAACACTTTTTATTCACACCCTGTATAAAATGGAAACTTTTTCAACATAGATTCGATTACGTTTGACCTTGCTTAAGGCAACCGAACAGAAACCATTTTCATATCTTCAAGGGTCTCCTCGTAAAAAAATAATTTATAAGGGTCTTCAACGGTCAAATTTTCTACAAAAAAATCAATATCTCAGAAAGTGTGCATTTTTCGAAAAAAGTTTTCAGACAAAAGTATACTAAAATATTACGTAGATTTCAAAAATGTATTAATATACAGGGTGTTCCATTCAAAATAACAAAGTTACAGTCGACTTCCGGTAGAACCGGAAGTCGGCCATCTTTGAAAATATTTTAGTTGAAAAGATCGTATCCGAAAACCCAAACTTAAAAATTTTCATGATTTTACTATAAGTATTTTGCCATATACAGGGGACACCCTGTATATACCTATATAGTACATTGTCTGTAAAAGTAGATCCCATTCTTCTAGGTAAACACATCAGAAACTCAATTAGCTTTGTTCTTAACTCACTTTTGTTTGCTTTTCGGATACTATTATATTGGAGTTTCTGAGTTTAGCTGCTTGTAAAATATGAAGTTTCCACTGTTTTATCCTAAGACTAAACTCAAGAGGTAAAGTTATCCGTTCATAAAATTCCTGTAAATCCGATCTAACATTGTTTGAAAATATATAATGAGTGTGTGAGATTAAAGAACTTTCCTTAGTTCCTGATATTTTATATTATGTATATATGGCGCTTTTTCTTTTCTCAAGTTGCGCTTTATATAATTTATAATCGAATTTTCTCTTGGGTTACTTGGGTTGTATGACTTGAATGATTTAAAACATTTTTAGATGAAATTTATTAATTTTTAAAAACAACGCAAATATTGTTTAGCCATTTAAAACGAGAAAAAACTTGGTTTTTTTCATATAGCGTAAAACTTAATGAAAAAATCTCAATGGTATGTACACATGAATTATAGATAATTAAAATACGAACAAAATGAGGGGTCGAGCAAGTCAATCGGATAATTGGGAACCGAGGAAATCAGGAAAAACCGGAAAATTAGTCGTCATTTTTCAAAAGTAAGAACTGAAAGTTGGTACAAAAGAAGTACTCCTTATGCCCTTCATATACGCGAAGAGCAGACACCAAGCGACGGTGGATAGTATGGATGATTTTAAATCTTAAAATGTGTAGATGTAGAGCAACAGAACGTATATTTTCGCAAATTAAAAATCGACAACGCCGATCTGAATGAACAATAACCAATATTATGCGTAAAATTTTGTATAGTATAACTTACCTCGACTAGGAATCTTCTTAAGTACATGTAACTGTCTCTGAAGAAATTCTCGTGTACAGGATCTGTCAAGTCTGAAGAAATGCCTGGGAATGATCCCCAATTCTCTACATTGTACATCGATAGTTTGGGAAAGTGACGGCCACCAACCTTGATCTGTAAAAATAAAATAAAAATTAATTTCAAATCCTTACACTTCACGATTTATTACGGAGATGCTTTTTGTTTCTCAAGTATGACTGGAAACGACCCTTTCGCGAGCTCCTAATGGAAGTAATATTTTATAACAACGAACGTGATTTCGTGAACCATATGATGCAGCCGAAATTATAATCTTGTGCTCTTATTACCCCATCATTTATATCGCTCCGCGTTTTCTTTCAATTTATTAAACGCTATTATTTTAGCGGAAATCAGGTTTGTGTGAAATTTATTGAGTTTAAATCGCACCTAATTTTTCATAGGCGGTGACGGCGAGAAATTTATTTAACTCTCAAAAAACTGCGTTGTTTTCTTTGAGAATTTTTATTAATAATGGATTTCTTACCATAATAATTTAGAATATAATTTGAGTTATATTCACAATCTTTTTTATTTCATTTGAAAACTTTTTTTTAATAATAATTATGATGAACGCCTTTATTATTATTTTTAGATATCAAAATTATATTTTTTCGGGTCTGTTCTTAGAATTTTGTATATTTTTTTGGGGTGACATTTAATGGGACCTAAAAGATCTATTGTGCCTCCTTACTTCTACTTAATCTTTAAGGAAAGTCCCAGTATCTCCTTTAGTCCTATCTGCAGGCTTTAGCTTAGGTAAATGTTCCCCTTCCATCCAATCTCCTAGTATACTGTGCTCTAGGATTCTGGAGCTGTGCAGTTGGAAAGTATGTGGATGGAGATTTCTTCTTCCATGCCACAATACCTGCATTCTTCTTCCTCCACTATTTTAAGCTTTTCCAGGTGCCCATTCAGGCGACAATGTCCTTTTAGGATCCCTGTTAAAACTCTTACTTTGACTTATGCATTCATTTGATCTCAACAGGTTTTAGTCACCCAGAAGAATCTTTGATTGCATAAGCCCTACTAGATCATTCCAATGGTCAGATCTTCTCTTTCTCTCGGCTTTACCTATTTCTTCCAATATTGCATTGGTGCTGATTCAGCAAAAGGGTTTAGGCCCCCAGAAAAGTATTTCGGTCCCCCTCTTTGCTATTTCATTTCCTTCTATTCCAATGTGTCCTGGAATCCACATAGTAAGGAAACTATATTGTTCTCGCCTAGTTCATTGAGTCTGTCTACACACCATTTTGGAACTAATTACACAAAAGCTCAGTGCTTTGGCTGCTTTACCATCCAAAATTATGATAATCCTTTGTCTTTTGTATGCTTTATCAATATTGGGCGCACTTTATTATGGCGTGGAATATTTTCTAGGCGTTTTCCCAATCTTTTAGAGTGTTTGGTTCCTAGCCCCGAACACTCCTATCCCAGCTTCTCCTATTGCTTTTTTCAGCCGTCGAGAATTCCATTGAAAATGAGATCAATTTTAAATGTCAATAAAAAAAATAAAAACTTTCTCCGTCATGTAAACTCTATTTGGAATAATCGGCAACATCTGTTTTAATTTTAATGTCATAGAAACTGATTACCGTGGAAAAATGTGATTTTTTCGGAAATAATCAAAATAGGAGTTGTACAAAAACCTATATTTGTGTTAAAATAGTTATTTATTATACAATGGAAAGAAGTACTAGATTTTAGCTTGAGGTTTTATTGTCTCCCGACGCGCAGCGGAGGGAGACAGAAAACCGAAAGCTAAAATCTAGTATTTTTCCCGTGTATAATACACAATTTTTTTCTGTGACACACCGGATTTGAGACCAAGTACATCAACGGGAGTTGTGATGACAGAAAAAAATATAATTTCAACACAAGAAAATTCGTCTGTTGCACCGAATGGTTTAAGGAACGTGTCTTTCATGCAATGCACATTTAATAATTGTACTTTTGATATAAAGGAAATGTAAATTTATTGTATAATAAAATATTCTAAAATTAAATTATTATGTGTTTATATCCGGAGAAAAATTTACTCATTTTTTCCCGTGGGAAAAAAGTAATTTCATAAAAAGTGACATTTTGTGACCTGTCAACAGATATAAAATGTCAAACTTTTTTCCCTTCACAGAAAAAACAACATTTTTGATTTATATTCTTCGCATTTCAAAATGATTAAGTCAGTATTTCTTTTGTCAGATTTTGTCATGGTAATGTTATAATATTCTACTTCATTTTAAATTAAACTTATAATTTTTTCCCCTTAGCCACTTTTACCAAGGAATTTTTCCTCCTAAAGTTTCAACATTTTTAGTTTCCGATATATAAAGGGTGTTTTATTGGTAAAGGGCCTAACTTTAACTGTAGATGAGGATCACTTTGTTGGTTCCAAAAACCTATATTTAATGTGTCTTCTTCACTTTATAACCGAGATACAGGGTGTTTTATAAATGTATCCTATTTCTTTCGAACCTCATAACTTCCGAATTACCCTGTATATTATTTTGAGATTTGGTACACGTAATTACCATTACCTAGATACTCCATCAAAAGCATCTCCAAAAAGATAATGCAGGTCCGGCTTAACAAAAAGTTTCAAAACTCGTCTTTCCTAAAAACAACACCCTGTATATAGATTCTTTTGAAAATTGCTCTTTATAATTGGAAAGTGTATAAAAAATCGAATCTACTCATTACCTTTTTATTTTTCCGCAGACAATTTTACTATCAAAAATTTACCGTCAAAGTTATAATTTATGCACGTTTTGGGGGTTAACAATGGTATCGGAGAGGTTTTTTTTATTTTTTAGCTTGAAATGAAATCAATTTAATGCATCTAGAGAAGCATCCTAGAAATTCAATTGAGTTTGTATGTTTACGAGTACAGTCCACTAATAAATGTGATTACAGGGCCGTACTTAGAACATACTCATTCAGTAAGTATGTTTCGAATATCTCGACCACCCTGTATAAGGATATGTAGGTATCTGGAAACTATGCACTTCTACATTTAGAATAACTTATTGGAGCACCCGGTACATATTATTTCTTTTTTAGTTAACTTTTCTTTGTATTACACTTTTCGTGTTTTCATCAAGAACTTTTACTGGTCTGTCTGGATTTTTCTTGGGAGGCTCCACTTGTCCTGTTATCTTTCTCCCCCGCAAAAGTTTAAAAACAGAGGTATAATCTACTACCTAAGTAGTCCCTACACAATTTTTCGATATTGTCACTTCAGACCAGAAAACATACTTTTCCTAATTCTCTATTATACAGGGTGTTTTCAATTGACACTTACAACGTTTGCAGCATGTAGATTCCTCTCGTAAAATTGTACAAAATGATATAATATGATATAGCTATGACCGACAAACGGAATTCCCCATTTTATTACTCTAAACCTTTCTGAAATAGACTATAAATCTTTCATATTTTCAATCAAATTGGCAATTTTTATATAAACTCAGTGGGTGGCGATCCGATAACTGTCAGAAACATCAAAATCAAACAACTTCTTATTATATTTATTTTCGAACTGAGGAAACTGCTATAATATTAATTAAATCCGAAACCAAAGAGAATCTAATTAGCGTCTAGTGAATATTAGAGGAGATTAAGTGAACTGTTTTCAATTTCCGGTTGAATAAACAAACTTAGATTACAGAAAGCTTTCAGACACGGTTGGAATTTCATTATCTCATTTTATTTGTGCGGTTAATTCTACTATATTATATGGCTATGTCCTACTGCTAAAACTTGATCGATGTGCAATGGTATGTAACTTCCCTTCGACTCATAAAGAGCAGGTAATTCAGAAAATGTTGAAAAATGCCACAATCATGCTAGATTTTATATCATATCTACAAAAGTTACAGGGAAGGTACGTTTGTATTGAGTAATACTTTAAATCTTTAGTACTGACTTATTTTCTCTTTGTTTTTGTAACTATGGATTAGGTATACAATGACTATCCATAGTTTATTTGAATTTGTAAATGCTGAGTCTGCTTCTAGGTGCATAAATGAGGGAGAGGCAGTTTTAAATGCTGGCCATATATTTTTGCATGGTACCTATAGAGGAAATAAGTGACACTTTCATAAAAGTGCAATGAAAACAAAAAATAGAATAACATAACCTCTTCCATAATATCTCTGATTATATAAGAATATAACCTCAGAAATGATGACAGTTGAGTTGAATAGAAAAACACAGTTTTAAGCTTGTCACTGACACAAAATAAAACAAATAAAGTACGAATTTACGGTAATTACGTTGACTTGCATATGATACAAAAACATGCAAAACAAATTGTTTTACTCGTTGCCAGGGTCGGATCTACAATGGGGCACTCGGGGCGGCGCCCCGGGGCCACCGACCTTATGGGCCCCCTGGCAGAGAGTAAAAAGGGAAAAATATTTAGCCCTTTCTGTACATATTTTAAAATTTTATACAAAAACAACCTTGAAAAAAAGATTGAAACATATTAGTTGACTCAAAGGTTGTTAGTTTGACTTAATGTTGAAAAGAGATTTCAAATTTCCCGCGTCATTGGTTCATATCTGGTAGGCCCTTCCTTTACATAACAAAGGCGATTTCGTCCCGTTTTGGTTGGTAGGGACTTGGGTTAACCAATTGGTAGGTCCTACGTCACCGCTATGACGTAAACTACCAATAACAGGCGAAATCGTTTGGTTCCCAGCATAGCCCAGCTGGTACAGCTGATTGATAAAATTGACATAGAACAATATATTTACAAATAAAAAGAAAGACAGAAAATACTTTAGACAAGGATAGAAAGCTACCAATTTCAGTAACCGTGCTGCAGATCTCGGTATGTGATTTGACAGACCAAAAAGGTACCAAAGTTAGATTGACGTCATCGTTTTTCGAAACGAAATCGATTGGTATGTAATTGACAGACCAAAGTGGGGTACCAAAGCGGGACGAAATCGCCTCAAGTGATTTTAATATGGGGCCCCAAATTGTCTTTTGCCCCGGGGCCTTTCTAGCTCAAGCTCCGGCCCTGCTCGTTGCGATAATTACAATTTTTCCCTCCAGAGGTCTCATTGAATTCTACTCCGCCCAATTATCGGAATTATACTAAGTAACTTAACTAAATTGATCGTTCTGATTGGTTGAAAATAATACGAAAAAAATAATCTCAAAGAATCTTTTTCTTCCAGGCTTATCTATCTAAATTATCTGAAATACCTGATATTGAAATGGTTAATCTACAGAACTTTCATCTTGTGATATTATTGGGTAAGTAAATGTATTATTTTCTTCAAATCATTTTTACACTGTGTCCACTTAAGTATATACAGGGTGTTTTCAAATGACACTTACAATGTTTGCATGTAGATATACCTCTCGTGAAATTGGACAAAATGATATAAGGATTGATATTAAAAAAATAAAAACAAGCACAAATCCTATTTTTCAATATAAATGGATGCAATTGCATATTTGAACGTAATTTTCAATTACAATCAAAACATTTTTCGATATAGTCAAATTTAAAGGTACTTTACTCCTGAGTATAATTCATATTTTTTTAAAAATCTCGTATAATTCTGGAAAAAAATGATATCTGATAATTGTATCCTAGATTTCAGAACATGTAAAACATTTTATGAAGAATACATTTTTCTCCTAAAATTGATAATAAAAAAGTTATCGATAAGGTTCGAATTTAAGAGAACACAGTGTAGGTATATCAATTTCGAAAATATTTTTATTTGTGTACCTACTAGCTTAATATATCATATAACTCGTCGTTTATCAGAGGTATTTGCTGACACAACCAGGTTATATCGACCCTTTTTCGAACAGACAAAAGAACAAAAAGGAAAACATTACATTATACTTATTTTGAATCGGTCATATTTTCCTGACATGTTTGGAAAATAAAAGCGGCATTTCCAGAACAACATTTTTATAATTTCACGTCTGATTGAAAACAACCTACTCGCTGTTTTTCCAGTACTTATTTGTTTGATTAAAATGTAATGCATTTCAACGCCCACGCGAAAGTTATAAAACCAAACTAAATCTTTTCGAAAAACTCACGTGAATAAAAGTACCTAACTTTACATTTAATGGAAAAGTTCTTTTTTAAAGGACGTCACCGTTTTGAGCGAATCCCTTCGGATTAAATGCTAAACCCTCGAGACCTCTACACATCAGGCATGAATTAGAAGGGTCAGATCATGAATCTGGCTGCTCTTATACTGGTACAGGGTTATTCATTATAAATGTACCAACCCTTAACGTGGTTATTATTGTAGGAACAGAAAATTTGGAATTAAATTTATTATTTTTACATACTTATTTAGCTAGATAATGATATATATTCTTCACACCAGTGAATAATGAAAAATAATTCACTCTCGTTAGCCAATCACATTCTATTATTATCAGAATCTACGCTTAAATGAATTAAAATGAATCAAATCGTCTCTTTTAAAACGTCAAATACCAAATAATGCAAATCGATTCTGACAGCGCGTCGTTTGAAACGTCAAAATAATGATAGAATCATAATTTTACGTATTATTTAGAGAAAAAATGGACAACAGTAGTTATATTTAGTTATAACTCCCAATTATCATTTATAAATGTAAGGGTTTTGATTAAAACTGTATGTTACGTATCCCTTTTGAAAATAAACATGCTCTATAGCCTAGTGGTAGAAATAGTCGACTCTGGCGCGGACGATTGGGGTTCGATCCTAACTGGAAGCTTTCTTTTTTTAGTCGTGGATAAAGTATAGTCTTTTACTTGTGTAGAATGGCTAATATTCACTTGGATGATTTCAGAACTCACTCGCTCGTTTTGGAAACTTCATCCGCATGAATAATAGCCATCATTCTGCACTCGTTGAAGAATATAGGTACTATTATTACACAGGGTGTTTTCAAATGACGCTTACAACGTTTGCATGTAGATATCTCTCGTAAAATTGGACAAAATGATATAAGGATTGGGGGGTCCAGCTCATTTACTTTCCGAAATACTGGGTGTTGAAGTTATAAAAATTTAAATTCAAAATAACAAGCTCTTTCAAAATCTGTAAAAATATATAGTGTGTCCCATTTAAATTAATGAAGTTGATGGCATTTCTGGTTAAACCGGAAATGGATTATTAACAAAAAAAATGTACATCAGATGAATTTTCTTCCATTGCTCCTACCAGCAAATTTTCATAAATATCGTTCTTTTCGTTTACAAGATATTTATTTGGTTCCATACTTTATCTTTATACCGACCCCGTATAAAACTAAGAAAATTCTGTATAAAAGGAAATACCTTCCGTGAAACGAACGAACGTTTTTTCACATCAAAGAAGCTTAAAAGCATTCTCTTTCTAAAAATATAATTTGATTTCTTCAGAATAGACGAAAGCGTTCAATAAATTAATGGTATATTAAAGTATAAGTGGATATTAAGGTCTTTAAAACACGCGCGATTTTTCGAGCGCGACGGCGAAGCCGGAGTGCTCGAAATAGAGCATGTGTACTTTACGCTATTTTTTTATTGGTGCACTTTTGAATTATAAATATTGGTATACAGGGTGAATCACAACTAACGGGACGGAGGTTTATGGCGAAACGGTAAGAAATTTGAAATGTTTGTCACTTTGGTAGTTTGTACATCCATATAGGCTACATTTTAAAATTATTTTGAAATATACAGGATGTCCCAATAAAGTGTGGCGTATCAAAGTTATATTTTTTCATATGGAACACCCTATATTTGACTGCATTTTCTGATTGCACCTAAAAAATAAAGTACTGTTTCATAATGGTTCCCTATACCTAAATACAGAGGGTTCCGAGTTATGCTGACTTTTTTAAAAATGTGAACATTTCGAAAAAAATTAATAACTCATTGATATAATGGATTCTAGCGAATTTCCCCTTCCAGCTCAATAGTCGGACATTCGTTGAATGTATTCCACGATTGAGTACTAAACAGTTCTATCTTAATTTTATACTAATTATCTTGACAAAGTTATTGTGAAGAAAAACAGTGAAGCTGCTAATAAATATGCACACTTGTAGTTCCTGTGATACACTAACTCTTTTGTTACCGATAAGTATTTGGGTACATAATAAAACAAAAACTCATAAAGTGTACATAAATACTACGAAACGAACAACAAATTAGCTGTTTTCGCTGAGCATATCCTGAACGTATTCGGAGGGACTACGCATGCGCAATTGAAATTTGAATGTTCGTGGATTGCTTCAGAATGTGTTCAGGATAAAAAATCCCGTGTTCGAGGAAGACTTAGATTCAATTTCGAGTATGCTCGGAAGGTGCTCGATGAATCCTAGGATGATAGCTGGGATTTTTTGTTCCGAACAGATTATAACCTCAAAACTTTGGTTGTATGCTGTTATATGACTTGATAGTGGTTTGATTACTTTTTAATTTGAGTTTAAAACTTTAAAAACTTTTGGATTAAACATATTTTAATGATAAATAGTGTTCGTTGAGTTGTTTGTTTTTTTATTTTATTTTTACTTCATTATAGAATTCGTTTTTAAGTTTTATTTTATAAACAAATCTGCTAAAAGGTAAGGTTTTTATTTATAATTAATTTAAATTGATCAGTATTATTTTTAGATGATCAATTTAAGCTCAAGTGATTCATGTCACTTCAAATTCGCGTTCGCGCTACCTCTAAAATTCGGAATGAGTCTGTAGGCACGCTTGCGCATTAGAGAAATCCAGTATGTACTCGGTTTGTGCTTTGGATGTGTTCAGGATTTGCTCCGCGAAAATAGCTATATTAAAAGCAATAAATGAAAAGTTACTATAATAGCCCTAACACGGATAAGTGTAAACGTTTGGGGAGGGATGGTGGACTAATATGTTATCGGCCCGTATGTTTTTGACGGATACCTGGACAAACGAAAATTTTTAGTTTTTTGGAAAATATCTTCTAGATCCTTTTCGAAAGCCTACCCCTTAGCATCAGAAAGAAAATGTGGTTACAATTAGACGTAGCTTCAGATCACTTTTCTCACTCACTTTTCTCGTGCTGTTAGGAATTACCTTAATAGAAAATTAAGAGATAAATGGATAGGTAGGGGAAGTCCTTGTAATTGGCCAGCTAGGTCACCAGAACTTACCAAGATGGATTTCTTCGAATGATGTTATAATAAAAATATCCTACAATATGAAATTAATAATTTCGGACGCTTTCGCGTCTATAACACACGGTATGTATGAATAATGTAGGTACATAGTTTGAAGCCAGAATCACGTGTTGCATTGCATAAGATGACAAGCATTTCGAGCATTCATTATAGTTATTTTCCAATTTTTGCTTTTAATAATTTGTTGTTCGTTTCGTAGTATTTATGTATTTGCTTTATTAATAATGTGTTTTTGTTTTATTATGTAGGTACTCAAATACTTATCGGTAAAAAAGAGTTAGTGTACCTAAGGAACAATAAGTGTGCATATTTATTAGCAGCTTCACTTTTTTCTTCACAATAGCTTTGTCAAGATAATTAGTATAAAATTTAGAGAGAATTACAGATGTTTTAAAATCAATTTACCAAACAATTTAAGAAAATTGTAAATTGCGCGAAAAGTATAGTACCTAGGTATAGGATACCCTTATATCATTCGAAAGAGGACTTTTTTTGAATATGATGAATTATTGAAATACAGGGTGTTCCATATGAAATAAGCCCGTTATAACACATTTAATGATCTAATAATTCAACTGATAATTCTGAACACCCTGTAAAGAGATATTCTTATGCCGCACCTGGTTGGAATTTTCAGAGCCTCTTTGGCTCTGAGGTATATTCCTCGTAAGTGGAGAGAAGTACGAGTGGTATTCATACCAAAACCAGGTAGGATGGATTACACCTTACCAAAAGCATTCCGACCAATTAGTCTCACATCGTTCTTTTTAAAAACAATGGAGAGGTTATGCGAGCGGTACATAAGAGATGAAGTGCTAGTTCACCACCCACTTCATCCAAATCAGCATGCATATACTCCGGGAAGGTCCACTGATTCGGCCCTTCACCAAGTGGTTGGCAGAATCGAAAGATCATTGGACAACAAAGAATCCACCCTGGGTATATTCATAGACATCGAGGGAGCGTTTGATAAAACAACCTTTCCAACAATTACCCAGCAACTCAACTCCAGGAATGTACCTCTGGTAGTAGGAGAATGGATACTCAAGATGCTCTCTAGTAGAGCAATAAGTATCAATGTAGAAGACATCACAGTAAGAGGACTGGTCATGAGGGGATGTCCGCAAGGAGGAGTCTTATCACCCCTTCTGTGGAACATAGTCCTGGACACCCTGATTAATCACCTCAACAACAATGGAATCTACACAATTGCATACGCAGATGACATAGTTATTTTGCAGACAGGCAAATTTGTGAACACACTGTGCGATAGAGCGCAGGATGGGCTCAAATTAATTGAAACATGGTGTAAGGAACACTCACTTTCGATCAATCCCAGGAAGACTGAGATGGTCCTTTTTACCAGGAAAAGGAGTTTATCGGGTTTAAAATCCCCCGAAATCTTCAAAAGCAAACTAAACTTTTCTGAAGAGGTGAAATACCTTGGTATTACCCTCGACAGGAAACTAACATGGAACTCTCATCTACACAGCAGAGCAAAAAGAGCATATGTGGCTTATGAACAGTGTCGGAGAACAGTGGGACGCACATGGGGGCTGTCACCCCGAGTGGTCTCCTGGATCTACACTGCAATAATAAGACCTATGTTAACGTATGGAGCAATTGCATGGGGACCGAAGGTTCTACAAGCAACGGCCATTCAAAAACTATATCAAATACAGCGAATGGCCTGTTTAAACATCACAGGAGCCATGAGAACAACACCAACCGCAGCAATGGAGCTTATTACTGGTCTGACCCCTCTGGACCTGTATGTCAAGGAGGTTGCGTTGATGGCCATGGTACGATTGCGCACGGCTGGTGTAAACCCCGAAGTAGGAGTGGGCCAATTGCGGTTAAGCCTATGGCAGGAAGCGCTTACTGCGCTACCTCTGCTGCAGGCAGCCAATGATGCAATTAAACCCAGGTTTTTGTTTAATAAACCCTACAAAATACAAATAAAACACAACACAGAGCCAGATGCGGCAGATGCAATACGCATTTATACAGATGGTTCAAAAATGAATGAAGGCTCAGGATGTGGAGTTTACTCGAGAGCACTAAGCCTAAGGATCAAGTGGGGAATGGGAAACAATACCAGCGTAGTTCAAACAGAACTGGCTGGTATCTCAATTGCCACAAAAGAACTAACCAGAAAAGGAATTTCTGACAAAAACATAATAATCTGCACTGATAGTAGACAAGCCCTATTAGCCTTGAACAGACAACGTGTTATATCAAGACTAGTACTAGAGTGCCACCAAGATTTAGCTAACGCCTCGGCAGATAACAATATTATCCTGAGGTGGGTTAAAGGGCACGACAGGAGTAAAGGAAATCGCATTGCTGATTCTTTAGCCAGGGAAGCCGCTGGACTGAAAATTCTTGGACCCAGTGACACCTACGGCCTGACGACTTCGACAATTGCGGAACTAGCCAAACGCTACACCCATGCTCAATCCCTTGAGAGATGGGAGGCAATCAAAGGATGCAGTTTTGCCAGGATCACCCTGGGCGACCCTGGGAAGATGGCGCCGAAAAAATACTTGGCGATGACCAGAAGAAATCTACGTATAACAGTGGGATTCCTGACTGGCCACTGTCAACTAAGGAAACACCTCCATACTATGGGGCTAGTGGACACACCTATATGCAGGATGTGTGAACAGGAAGATGAGACTGTCAGGCATGTCCTATGCGAGTGTCCGGAGTTATCGTCGATAAGAGAGTGTGTGTTCGGTGAGTCTTGGCCTACACCTGCCGATATAAAGGAGATGTCTCCTGGTGACCTGTTCACCTTCCTGAGAAGGACAGGATGGACGATGACCTAGGAGGACAACTCCTCGGGAGGATGTACAATGGGTCATATGTGGCCTAAGTGCTGTGAGCCTACACTCACCCTCCCTACTCTACAGATACAGATAGAGATGTTCAGTACTCAATCGTGGAATACATTCAATGAATGTCCGACTATTGAGCTGTGAGAGGAAATTCGTTAGAATCTATTATATCAATAAGTTATTAATTTTTTTCGAAATGTTCAAATTTTTAAAAAAAGTCAGGATAACTCGTAACCCTCTGTATTTGGGTATAGGGAACCATCATGAAACAGTACTTTATTTTTTGGGTGCAATCAGAAAATGCAATCAAATATAGGGTGTTCCATAAGAAAAAATATAACTTTGATACGCCACACTTTATTGGGACATCCTGTATATTACAAAATAATTTCAAAATGTAGCCTATATGAATGTACAAACTATCAAAGTGACAAACATTTCAAATTTTTTACCGTTTCGCCATAAACCTCCGTCCCGTTAGTCGTGATTCACCCTGTATATTACTACTACAAAAAAAAAGAAATGGAATTAAGAACTGATGATAGAAAATGTTGAATTCGTGATGAAAACCTTGCGTTGCCATGGAAATGTTAATAGTATCAAATTATAAATAACATTTCCTCCGATTTGAAAAATCGAAATATTAATATCTCAAACAATATCAACTGAACTTTCCATTTTCATTTATGAAATTGAAATTATTGAATGTTGTTCAAATAAAAGTTTTGACGTTACAAAGTACTCCTGTCAGATCAATAATAGAAAAATTGACGTTTGAATATTACATTTAGTTTATCGAGATGTTGATGTTGCCATGGTAATTTTAAGAAATCCGCGTTTTTGAAAGCTCGATTTAAACACGCTGGGGCGTGCTTTAAATAGGTAAAAGGGTTCAAAAATAAAAAGAATATCTTTTGTCCGATTTTTGCGAAATTTTTTTTAATAAATCCAAAATATTCATAAGAAAGTGAAAAAACTGGTTTCTTCAGCGCAGTTTCCACCGAAATTATTGGATAATTTATTGGGAGAAGAAATTTTGGAAAAACTGGAAAACTAGTTATTTTTCCGAAAATTAATTTTTAAAATGCTGCAAAGTAGGTAGAAATTTTTTTTAAAAACATTAAATTTAAAATAAAGCAAAGTTATTTGTTCCAAAAATTATGGAGAAAGATAAAAAATTCACCACAGCGGTGAATCGAACCGCCATACTTCAGGTTTGATAGTTTTGTACAGGTGCAAACTATAAACCAAGGTGGTGGAGTCTATTATTAATGATCGAGGGACTTTGTCTAAAGCGGATTAAGGCTTATAAATATCTTCACTACCGTGGTGTATATACATTTTTTTTTCACCAAGCAAATTTAAGACAAATATTCACAAGGCATCATGAGAAGCGTTTACCTTGTTGTCTGACTGACAAGTACACTGTCTGTTTCCTCTCCATAGATCATGAAAGTACTCCTTATTCCTTCAATCATTTTTGGTTGAGCGCGAATTTCAAACTAATGACATTTAAACTTAAATAATTTTATCTTGAGAGGTATGTATGTATTTCTGGGGTGACATTCACCGAGACCTGAAAGATCTATTGTGCCCCCTTACTTCTGCTGAATTTCTGAGGAGTGTCTCTGAAACTAGTACCTCCTTTAGTCCTATTTCCCGGAGGAATTTCAGGATATCTGCAGGCTTCAAGGTAAATGTTCCTTTTCTATCTAGTAATCTCCCAGGTACCGTACTCTAGGATTCTGGAATGCTGTGCAGTTGGAAAGTATGTGGATGAAGGTTTCTTCTTCCATGCCACAATGTCTGGTTAGTCAGATCTTCTCTTTCTTTCGGCTTCACCAATTTCTCCCAATATCACATTGGGGCTGATTCCCCCAGAATGGTATTTCTTTCCCCTCTTTGCTAGTTCATCTTCTGTTTTATTTCCTTCTATTCCAGTGAGTCCTGGAATCCATATGAGTATCCTACCGGTGCGTCTTTGGCGCACTATTTTCAGTATTTGTTGATGGATAACAATAGGCTAAGCCCATATATTGACCCCAACCCGGGTGGTAGTACGTGCACTTGATAAAAAGAAAGAATTTTACAATGAAATCAATGCCAAACAGAACTAAAGTGGCTTAAATATTCGTTGGGTCACTCTGTGCTCCTTTTGCATACCTAATAAGGTTTTATTACTCTATACCTTTCTAAAATAAACTGTAATAGTGGAAAATGAATATTTAAAATCCCAATTTAGTCCAGGGTCGATAATTTTTAAAACCAAAAAAAAATCATAATAGGATGAAACCCATTAGAAAAGGAGGGGAATATGATAAAAATGAAAGGAAAAATAATTTACGGGCGATCTGAGGTTGGGAAGGGGATGGGGGTGAGTTTTTAAGGGTGAAAAACGGTTTTTCTCGATTTCCAGCAAAACTAAAAGTCCTATCGAAAAAAGTCAAATGGAAAAGTTGTAGATAATAAAAAGATCTAAAACTTTTGTGTTCACACTTTTTTCACATAACCTCAAAATTTATGTGAAAAATTCAAAAAACCAAGTTTTTGGTTTTTTATTTTTATCTTTTACAAAAAATTTTTTTTTTTTAACGAAATTTTGTGAAAACTTACCTTTTTATGTCCCAAATACGCTGTAATTTATTTAATTGAAAATATTTATTTTTTCACCTTATTTTGAATTAATATCGAAAAAACACCCATTTTCCTAGTAATTAATGTGAAAATTTTAATAAATTGCTCAAAATTATACATAATGATTCAAAAAACGGATTCGAGTTTTTTTAATTTTTGCGTTTTCTGAGAAGATTTACCATAGTAACATATTTTTTTTTTCACCATCGGAAAGTAGAGATTTCAACGAACAGAAACCACACCAACTTTTTGAAAAAAGCTGATATTTTGACGGGTGAATTTTCGATTGAAAATTAGGGTGTTTTTTCGATATTAATTCAAAATAAGGTGAAAAAATGAATATTTTCAATTAAATAAATTACAGCGTATTTGGGACATAAAAAGGTAAGTTTACACAAAATTTCGTTAAAAAAAAAAAAATTTTGTAAAAGATAAAAATAAAAAACCAAAAACTTGGTATTTTGAATTTTTCACATAAATTTTGAGGTTATGTGAAAAAAGTGTAAATACAAAGATCTTTTTATTATCTACAACTTTTCCATTTGACTTTTTTCGATAGGACTTTTAGTTTTGCTGGAAATCGAGAAAAACCGTTTTTTACCCTTAAAAACTCACCCCCATCCCCTTCCCAACCTCAGATCGCCCGTAAATTATTTTTCCTTTCATTTTTATCATATTTCCCTCCTTTTCTAATGGGTTTCATTCTATTATAATTTTTTTTCACTTTTCATTATTTTTAAAGGCTTCTACCCTGGACTAATTCCTACAATACTATCCAAAATCTTCATTTTCTATCAAAAATTTTAAACCTCTTATACCTTTTCCATTGAAAACCCGTGAATACATATATTCTCGTCTTTTTTTTCGACTTACCATTTGAAATAATTGCCAACGACTTCCACTTCATGGTTTTTACGATTTTGGCGAAACCGTTGCTTATTACAGAAATCGAAGGACTGAGCCGCACTCCATTTCGGTTATTATTGATCTCAGCGGAAATCTAAAATAAAATACAATCTTTACATCTCATGCAGATCAAAGTAAATGCTTGTGATTTATTTTAAAACATTAAATCGCGAAAATTCATTTAGGCGGATATGTAGGATATAAAAAATGGAAAAAAAAAGGAAGAGCTACCTGGATTTTATATAGTTTCTATAGGATATATGTACAGAATGGCCCATTAAGCGAGTGTATATCGGGAAGTATTTGTCCCAGGCTGTTGGGAAAAATAATGATAGCAAAATTGGCCAAGAAAACTACTCAAAATACCCCTAGCGAGCTAGACTTTATTAATTTCTGTCAGATTCGTGTACAGAGTGTCCCATTAAGCAAGGTAACCGGCTGTATCTCGGGAAATATTTGTCTCAGGTTATTGGGACAAATATTGATAGCAAAAGTGGACAAAAAAACTACTCAAAATACCATTTGCGAGCTAGATTTTATTATTTTCTGTCCGATTTGTGTACAGAGTGTACAACAATGTAGAATAACATTATGGCATCTATGGCATCTTGATTTATTTAGATTTGAAGATTTGGATTTGTTGTTTTTAATGAATTTAGATAAATTGTTATCGGTTTTGAAGTGAATATTCATGTCTAAAGTTTCTAAAATGATTTGATTTTCAAGGATGGTATTCCATTGTGTGTTTTATTTGATAATTTAGTATGGATCAACATCAAGTAAAAGCCTCATCTATTCTAAATAAATGTTGTTACCTTAATATCAAACCATTCATAATCTATTGTTATTATTAGACAGTTTTCATTAAATAAATAGAAAATTTAAAGTCACTTTTTAAAATATAGTTTTTCATAACTTTTTGATAATTTCCTTCAACTTTCAAGCCATTTATGTCAGTAGAATCGTAAACTTCAGATATAAGCGAAGTAAAATTGGTAAAATTTAAGGTGAATTTTCAAATTGGCCTTCAAAATGGCATTTTTTATAACTTTTTGATAAGTTTCTTTAGCTTCCAAGCCCTGTAACTTGGTAAAATAATTGTTGTTTTAAAATGGGAGTAAAATTAGACACATTCTGGGTTATTTTTTAGAATTATTAGCTACAGATGTTAGATGTATTTTTGAAAACTCCTCTCGACTTTTAAGTCCTGTATATGAAGAGAATCATAAACTACAGATATAAGCAGCCTGTGAATTGTTAGTTTGGTTATCAAAATGGAATTGGGTAAATTTAAGATATATTTTCAAATAAGGCTTATCAAAAATGGCATTTTTAAAACTTTTTGATAAGTTCCTTCAAGTTTGAAGCCTTGTATCATAGTAAAATCACAAATTAAAGTCTATAATTGTATAACAATTTAGTTTGAAGATGGGAGTGAAAATTTAAGATATTTTGGATTATTTTTCAGAACTCGTTCTTTAAAAATTATAAACTAGAGACTTAAGACGTACCTATTTCCAAAAATAACCTCGATTGGTTATCAAAATGAAATTGGGTGAATTTAAAGTAAATTTTCAAATTAGGCTCCTAAAAACTGACATATTTCATAACTTTTTGATATGTTCCTTCAATTTTCAAGCCCTGTATGTCAAAAAAATCACAAACCAAGGATTTTAAATGTATATCCATGTAATTTGAAGATGAGAGTGAGATTAAGGATATTTTGGGTTATTTTTTAGAGGTCATTCCTTAAAAATTATAAACTACAGATTTAAGATCTTTTTTTCTTAAACTCTCCCCCACTTTCAAACCCTTTATGTAAGAAGAATCATATACTACAGATATAAACAGCATGTAAATTTTTAGTTTGGTGATCGAAATAAAATTGGAAAAGTTTAAGATAAATTTTCGAAATATGCTTCTTAAAAATGGCATTTTTTGTGTCAAATTTCAAAAAATAGAATGACATACTTATCTACGATAAGTTAAATGATTGAAGTACATATTTCAACCATTACAAAATATTCAAATAAATCGAAGATTTTATAAAAAAGAAAATGATTCTTTGACTTACGTGACAACCACACGAAATTTTTTAAAAATTGAGAAAATCTGATATTTTCAAAACTTCAAAATTAACCACACTACAGTTTTGATTATAATATACATTCTAACTATCTTCTAGGAAGTTAAATTTATTTAATATCCAACAAAATTCCTTTATAACAATAACCAATTGTTTTATAATACTCTCATTATCAATTTTCTACCCACAGCAGGTACAAAATTCAATAATCCTTTTGTAACATTTTGCCTTAAGTAGCTTAAACAGTCAGGTAGCCATTATTATAATTAAAACCAAAAGTAAATAAGTACAATACCAAATAACTATTTAGAATGGAATATCAATAGATATTTAATTCGTTTTACGTGATTTTAATTCCTCAAAGATTGGTTAGTGTTTGAATAGAATTACTCATAGGGCAGGTAGAACAAGAGTTATTCATGTACATACTAAGGACGAAAAAGGATGGTTAGGTTGAGTGCGTAGGAGAGTCTAGCAAGCAGGCAATAGAATAAGGGTCTAGAATGGAAATATTTTTTCCACTTTTTAGCATTTTCTGAGAACATTCACTATAGTAATGCATTTTTTTCACACTATCAAAAAATAGAGATTTCAACGAACAAAAATCTCACCAACTTTTTAAAAAAGTTGATATTTTGACGCGAGAAATTAAGATGGTTATTTGAAATTAAGTTAAAATAAGTGAAAAAAGAAATATTACAAATCAAATAAATTACAGTGGGTTTGGGACATAACAAGGTGAGTGTTCACAAAATTTCGTGAAAAAAATATTTTTTTTGAAAAAGATAAAAATAAAAAACCAAAAACTTGGTTATTTGAATTTTTCACATAAATTTTCAGGTTATGTGTAAAAATTGTGAATACAAAAGTTGTAGAACTTTTTATTACTCACAACTTTGCCATTTAAATTTTTTCCATATAACTTGAAATTCTGCCGGAAATCGAGATAAACCATTTTACACCCTTAAAAACTCACCCCCTCCCACTTCCCGAACTCAGATCGCCCGTAATTTATTTGTATTGCCAATTTTCTTATATTTCCCTCCTTCTCTAATGAGTTTTATCCTACTATTATTTTTTTTCCTCTTTTTACCTTTTTGGAAGGTTTCGGCACTGGTCTAATGTCGGTAAAAAATAAAATAATCAATTTGAAATGAATTTATTTGTATTTTTAAACGTAATTTCTCATTCTAATCAACTTTTTTCAGTAACATTTTTCGACATTTTCAAATTTAAAGGTACTTTACTCTTGAATAAAACCCATATTTTTCGACAAACCTAGTATACGACTGAAAAATTTGATATCGTGAACCTAGGTTTTAGATAATGCAGAACTTTTTATGAAAACTAAATCTCTTTTCTAAAATTAATAATAAAAAAGTTTTCTATATGACTTTAACTTAGTAGGGGGACATTTTGTATACAAAGTTATTAATTGAGTGCAAAGACTTCAGAAATAGTACATTGTTTACCGGGTAGGAAGAGCTTAACATTCCTGGACGACTGTGAAGATTGCTAAGTCGAGGCGCAAGCCGAGACTTAGCAACACTGAGTCCAGGAATGTGGCTTTTCCTACGAGGTAAACATACTATTTTTCCGCAAATCGTTTAAAATTCGACAGATATTGATTGATTTAAAAAAAAACGCGATAATTTTATTCCCAAATAAATGGTGCTTTGAAATTCCTAATAAAATTACTTGGGTTACTATGGAAACGTATTGAGTTTGAATTGTCAAACTTGACGCTTATAAATTTAATTGCTGGTGTTCTCGAAAGTAAAATGATAAGTGATGATGAAATTTCCATTCCTGGGACTCCTCCAGAGCTGGTTGAGGCAGTGAATACTGCTTCATTAGAATTATTGCCAAAGAAATCAAGAGAAAAGTACGAAAATGCATACAGACGTTTTATGGATTATGTAGAACACTAACAACTGTACGGAAATATTATCTCCTTACAGTAATTATCCGCAAATCGTATTAAACCACGCCCATAAAATCCTAATTTCAAATTTACCTGCTCACTTAAACCGTTTAAGTCATTCACTTTGCAACTTGCTCTCGATAATGGAGTGTTATTTATATCAACAAACCGAAAACTTACCCTACTATTTCGGTAACATTGAAGAAATAAAAAACAATGCCGAAAAGAAATACGAAAAAACAAGAAGTCGACTAGACGAAGTCCAATATCTGAGCATATTCAACACGATGAAAAGAATGAAAAAAGCTGAACTGAAATTCAAAAAACGTTCTCTTCGGTGTGCGAAAGTGGTGAAGCAACTGGAAAGGTGTTTGGGTAAATTGATTTATCAAAATATGAGGTGTAGATTCTTGAAACGGTTGAGTGCGAAAGATAAATATGACGTGCATTTTAATGGTACAAGAAATGCGGTTTTGGGGCTGTTGAAAGTACATCAGAAAATTCAAAAAGGGGCTGAAGATAGGAGAAGAGGACTGAGGTTGTGGTAGTGGAATAGTGTAGATTATAATATTGTGAGTACATTTTTTTATTTTGGAATTATTGGAATTTCCATAATTGTTTCAATTATTTATATTTTCTTAATGTTTAAATTTTCAAAACCACTAGAAATTACAAACCAAAAGATTTATTGATGAAAAAGTGTTAGAACCACAACTATTATTGGTGAAAAAAGTTTTAATGAATTTAATGCCTAATTCAAATGTATTCATTTTTTTAAATTCTATCACTTGTGTCTTAGATTTTTACATTTTTACTGAAATTCCAGCCTGTATATTTTTTCAAATAAATTTTTAAAATATAGCTTTTGTTTTTATTTTTAATAAAATTTTTTTCAATATACATACTAGACAGTAAAATAGTTATTTATGCAACAAGTTCAAAAAGTGAGTGTTTTTTACACGCGACGTGAAATTGACAACACGTTTTGCACGAGTTGCATACAATATTTCTTCTACATTCATTCAAAAACTGGAAAATTAGAATATAATATGCTAGGAACTCAAACCGTTCTTCTTTTTTTTTTGTATCTTAGAAAAACATTTTTTCTCTACATTCATGCAAAAAACACACTTTCGTGAAACACTAGGTATACTGATATATACGAAATACGAGATATGTATCCACCCACCCATTTGTAATTAACGCCAAAAAGAGTACAATTATAGTGTACAATTAACTGTCAAAATATTACTAATTTCCAATCAGCCATTTCCAACTTTAGAGCCCTATAGTTCGTTAACGAAGGACGTAAAGAAAAAATTTTATATGAAAAAGTTACATGTCCAAAACCCTATATTTTTTTAATGTGTATCAAGGAGAGCTTCTAGCTGAAGAAAAATATACAGGGTGTCCCATTTGAAAAAATTAAGTTATTACAATTTGAAAACTAGACTATTTGCACGCCATCGGCAAACACCCTGTGCAACAGGTGAAGATGTTGGGTAATTATTGTGGTAGGTGTATGTTTCATTTACATCATAGTAACCTTTTGGAGGAATTTTTGAAAAAATGTGTTTATTGTGCTAATATTTCTGAAGTGCTGTTTTTTCATTAAATCTGCTTATAATAGGAATAACTTGTCAACGCCGCGTCGGATTTACAAATTAAAAAAACTACCGTAAAGCTAATATTGAGTAGAATCAGAAGACATAATCGTATACAGGGTGTTCAATTTAAAAAAAACCAAATTAATTTTCATTCCACAAAAATTAGCCACCCTGTATGCATCAAAATATTTTACAATTGTAGTCCGAGTGACACCGTATAAACCTACAAGAAATCTTGTTGATACCTCTTTTAGTTTCGGTGCTAGAGATCGAGTGGAAATAATTGGCGCACCCTGTATATAAATATATAACAATTGTTAAAAATAACTGTTATAACATAAAAAAATATTGATAATATTTAGATTTTTATAAAATTAACTGTAAATTAAAAAAATGTTTTTTCTATGAATTATAATATCTTTTTTGTATTTTAGGCTTGTTTTTCTCATTTTTCTTTTACTCCCTAAAACTAACGGAATTATCAAAAAACCTAACCAAATATAAAACTCTCATTAACGTGCCGTATTTAATTTATATTTCAACTCACCTCCGGACAATTCCATGATACCAAAGAACTATTTTGATACGCCTGCAAAAAATGAATAGTAGCACATAATTCTGGCTTGAAAGTACCCATTACGAGTCTAGTTTTGGTTGAAAGATGGTACATAAGTTGATCGTTATCACAGATATCTGAAACACAAAAAAAATACAAACTTAGTTGAAATATTTTATATTTATTTTATCATATATATTATATACAATATTTATATTTATTTATGTTTATATTTCATTATTTTATATTTATTATTTTTTCTAAATTAAACAGTAGTACTCGGGAAAAATTGAGTTATCTATACGTTCATAGAGGTGAAACTAACCTATTTTTGCTCTCAAGAAAATTTGAAATTTTGGCGAACGCGCCTATGTGACCCCCAAAATTTTAAATTTCATTATTTGCCCTAAGAATCTCACTGATATACCGTGTGTCCCACGACAAGTTGAGACTATCTGTATATGGCAAAATACTTACAGTGAAATCATGAAAATTTCTACGTTTGGGTTTTCGGATACGATCTTTTTAACTAAAATATTTTCAAAGTCCGGAAGTCGGCTGTAACTTTGTTATTTTAAATGGAACACCCTGTATATTAATACATTTTTGAAATCTACGTAATATTTTAGTATACTTTTGTCTAAAAACTTTTTTCGAAAAATGCACACTTTTTGAGATATTGATTTTTTTGTAGAAAATTTGACCGTTGAAGACCCTTATAAATTATATTTTTTCGAGGGGACCCTTGAAGATATGGAAATGGTTCCTCTTGCCTTAAGCAAGGTCAAACGTATTCGAATCTTTGTTGAAATTTTTTTCATTTTATACAGTGTGTGTATAAAAAATGTTCAAAGTTTAACTTCATAAATATCAAATTTCTCTCATTTTTTAAATAGAACCACCCGGTTTTTTAAATAAAAACTTTTATCCAGATATTGAATGTTTGCTGTAAATTTTTAAAGATGCTGGATATATTACTGCAAATAAAGCACATGTTCTTGTAACCACTTTGCCATTTTTAACATGTATTAAAAGCAAATTTACATAGTCTTTTTTATTTCTGAGAGCTTATATCAACGGGTCAAAATGAAATTTAGACTAGCTGCATCCCTAAGACAACATTTATTAGCTGAATACTAGTTAGGTTAAGGTATAGGAAAGTATAAATGAATTTGCCTTATTTTCACCCCTAGATGCATTAAAATAGAAAAAACAGGGTGGTTCTAGATAAAAAAGTTGATATAAATGAAATCAAACTTTGAACACTTTTTATACAAAAAAACTAATAACCCAAAAAGTATGCATTTTTCGAAAAAAGTTCTCAAACAAAAGTATACTAAAATATTTTTTTTTAAAAAGATCGTATCCAAAATCCGAAACGTAGAAACTTTTATGATTTTACTGTTAGTATTTTGTCATATACAGATAGTTTTAGCTCGTTGTGGGACAACCTGTGTACCGGTAGCCAATAAGTAGAATAAGACATGAACACTAGTCTTATTCTACTTGTTCTTTTACATAAAACTACCCTTCTATTAGTAAAGTTTTTATGACTAAATAATAATATTTGAAACATGCAAACGTTGTAAGTATCATTTGAAAACACCCCTGTATTTGTCACATCCAATTCAAATTTGTCAACTATTCCAATCTTCTTTTTAATCATCTTGTATAAAAAAAATCCAAAATATGTATGTAAAAGTTTTAATTACTTTTTTTTAACGTGACATCCACCTCGTTGATATTACATGCAGTTACCGAACGATGCCAAGGAAATTGTTTTCCCTGCTCAGAAGTTTCCCTAGTTCTGAATTCACAAGCAAGCACAAAAGGATACTTTGACAAACGAACTTGACGCTGCGTTGCATCCCTTTGACTTTTCGAATGTATCTGATATGGCAGTAACTATTCGAAATTAGAACCACTCAAACATATTCTATTAATATTAAACAATATGCAATGAAGTTGAGGTTGCTTTCGTGGGATTTTCGGTTCAAAATTGGGTCTGAAATTACAAATTCAGTTCGGTGTGATAATTTTCGTGGTGGAATTGAAGTTTACAACGTTTCGGGAAAATGTTAGAGCGGGGAGTGGAGAGATTTGGTCGGAAAATGGAAAAATGAATTCGATTTTTGGAAGAATCTTTGATGTCACTTTAATAACGCTTTAATGTAATATTTAATCAAGATTGATGGATTTGGAAAAGCGAGTGGTTTGAAAATAATATTTAGGCGTTCAAGCTTTCAATTATGACGTGTTTTTTGTATATTGCCCAAAGATTGATGGTTATGAATTTTCGCTACAAATAAATTTTCAATTTTTAATCTACGCCGATACTGAAAGATCGAGTTTTTATTTTTTTCGAGGTAGAAACATTTTCCAGTATTAATTTGACAAGAATAGAGTGAAATTTGAATAAATAAGGCTTTTACTTGTTGTAGATCCATACTGAATTATGGAATGAAACAATTTTAATTCTAGAACAAGTATTTCTTTCTAATAAAAACAAAAATTAACAATTTAGAAGCTTAACATAATTTGGAATACCATTCTTGAAAATCAAATCATTTTTAGAAACTTTAGACTTGAATATTTGCTTCAAAACCGATAACAATTTTATAAATTGAAATGTGGTAGTGACAACTGTAACAAAATTCATTTTTCTACATTCATGCAAAAAACAACACTTTTGTGCACCACATTTAATGGAAAAAGTGGTACTTTATTGCACTAGTGCAATAAAATATTTTATTGCACTCATCTGTCATTCTTGTGTCAGTTTTGTGATGATTAATGACAAACATAAACATTTAAATTAAATAAAAATCCATAGCAAGTACCTGATCCTGCTTTAATACAACAATAATATATGTATATCTTACTACTTAGTCTCAACGAGTTACAATTATTTCAAAAATCTTTAATTATTTGAAATTTAAATGGTCAAGGCGAAAACCAGCTATGATTGAGTACTGACAAGGTGGAGGCCGTAAAGATACAAAAAAGAAGAACGAGTTGAGTTTTATTAGGTTAGATTAGCTTCTTGACATATTTATGTTCTAATTTTCCAGTTTTTGCATGAATTTAGAAAAAATATTGTATGCAACTCTTGCAAAACGTGTTTTTTGCACTCGACGTGTTGTCCAACTCGGCCTAAAGACCTCGTTGGACAATTTCACGTCGCGTGCAAAAAACACTCACTTTTTGCACTTGTTGCATAAATAACTATTAGGTAGAATTTTTAAGAATTTTAAAACTAGAATTTCAGAACACAAACGTAGCTATGACAACCAAAAATCAGATTCCAACTATTCAAATCATTTATTAGCAAACCAACACTCTTTTGACTCCAATTTTGAAATTTTGCATATACAGTGTGACCCATTTTTAATGGAAACACCCCCATAAAGTTTGAAGTTGTAAGCAGATTTCGATAATTTTTTTTTGAAATGTCGAGTACTAAAAGGTCTACCTTGGGACAAAATTTGAAATGTTTATTCCAATTTTCAGGGCATACTACGATATTTTTTCGTTTTTCATTGGAAAAATCACTAAGCCACTGGATTCAGAGTGCCTCTAAACAGATGTGACCAAAATTTCATGGAAAAATATTCATTAATAACAAAGTTATGACAACTCAAAAATTCGAAAACTCACACAGCTAATAGTCATAAAAAAAGCAAATAGGCAGTCCTGTGGTCTGTCAACAGATGAAAAAACAAATTAACTTTTTCCAAAAAATTAATTTTTCCACTTTCATAGCAAATGCTTACGCTTATGATAAATAATTATTGAAACAAATTTAGATTCCACGATGGGAAAAAATTTTTTGAAATTAATTAAGCCCCAATATTAATTTTACTGCGCTTCCATGGTAAATGAATATTTCCACACAAAAATAGACTTTTTTCAAAAACTTCATCATACGATTATATTGGAAAAAATTTGTCCCATGGTAACTGCGAATTTTCAGACGAAAATGAGCCCCTTTCAAAAAATGTTATGATAAGTCTATGATGGGATGAAATTTGTCCAAATAAATTCACCCCTTCACTAATTTTTGCGTACGCCAATGATAAATAAGACTTTTCTCAAATCAACTACACAAACTTCATCTTACGTCCATTGTAGATAAAATATTTTACAAGTAAATGTTTCCCTCTTAAAAATCATATGGTACTCCCATGGTATATAGAAATTTTCACACGAAAATGAGCCCTTTTCAAAAAATGTTATCATACGTCTATGATGGGATGAAATTTATACAAATAAATCAACCCTCTTAAATAATTTTTGCGTACGCCAATGGTAAATGAGAATTTTCTTAAATCAACTACACAAACTTCATCTTACGTCCATTGTAGATAGAAATTTTTACTAGTAAATTTTTCCCTTTTGAAAATCATATGGTACTTCCATGGTATATAGACATTTTAACACGAAAATGAGCCCTTTTCAAAAAATGTTTTCATACGTCTATGATGGGATGAAATTTGTCCAAATAAATTCACCCCTTCACTAATTTTTGCGTACGCCAATGATAAATAAGACTTTTCTCAAATCAACTACACAAACTTCATCTTACGTCCATTGTAGATAGAAATTTTTATACGTAAATGTTTCCCTCTTAAAAATCATATGGTACTCCCATGGTATATAGACATTTTCACACAAAAATGAGCCCTTTTCAAAAAATGTTATCATAAGTCTATGATGGGATGAAATTTATCCAAATAAATTAATCCCCTTAAATAATTTTGGCGCACGGCAATGGTAAATGAGAATTTTCTCAAATCAACTACACAAACTCCATCTTACGTCCATTGTAGATAAAATATTTTACAAGTAAATGTTTCCCTCTTAAAAATCATATGGTACTCCCATGGTATATAGAAATTTTAACACAAAAATGAGCCATTTTCAAAAAATGTTATCATACGTCTATGATGGGATGAAATTTATACAAATAAATCAACCCTCTTAAATATTTTTGCGTTCGCCAATGGTAAATAAGAACTTTCACGAATCAACTTCACAAACTTCATATTACGTCAATTGTAGATAAAAATTTTACAAGTAAATGTTCATATATGGTACTTCCATAGTATATTATGAGGTTTTTCACATAAAAATGAACCAATTATCAAAAATTCTTACCTCGTTTCTCCATAAATGCCACTGAAATATTCAGTTCCTTCAGTTTATCTCCAATCAAATCTAGATCCAATGGATAATAGCAAAGTTCCGTGAGAATAAGTGTGGGAAATTGAAAAAGAGCCAGATGAACGCAGGCCAGCAACCCCAAAAGCAGTGGCAGGCCTGCCATGGTCGTCTATTCAACGAGGCATGGCTTTAACTAGCTCTAAGTCTCCTCAGGTCTCGGTCAACAACCAATCCCACCTTGGTCGTATAAACATCGTTAATCTGGAACAAAAGAAATTATGTTACTTCTTAATTAGAGGCATGATAAATTTTTCAAAATAATTTTAAAAAAAATCCACCTCCTCACTTCTTAGGAACTAGACAACCTGGGACATACCACAAGACGGTATAATAAAAAAGTAAAAATACCATTACTAATGTGATTACATAGTGTTAGGACCAGGAACCAAACAGTCTGAAATCTTGGGAAGAACCCCAAGTATCTTTCAAGCGGAAATCCACGCCATAAGAAAGTGCGCCCAGTTCAATATTGATGAAGGATACAGAAGATAAAGGATTATCATAGTCAAGCATCCATTAAAGCACTGAGCTCTTGTGTAATCAGTTCCAAAATGATGTGGGAATGCCTAGACAAACTCAATGAACTAGACCAGGACACACTGGAATAGAAGGAAATGAAATAGCAGATGAACTAGCAAGTAGAAGGACTACAATACCTTTCTGGAAGATCTGAACATTGGAAGGTCTAGTAGGGCTTAGAGAGTCAAAGATTCTTCTAGGTTACTACAACCGATTAAGATCAAATGAATGCATAAGTCAAAGTAAAACTGCGCTAAGAGTTTCAACAGGGATCTTAACGGGACATTGTCGCCTGAATGGGAACCTGAAATAAGCTCAAAATAGTGGAGGAAGAAGAATGCAGATATTGTGGTATGGAAGAAGAAACCTCCTTCCACATAATTTCCAACTGCACAGCACTCCAGAATCCTAGAGCAAAGTGCCTGGGAGATTACTGGATAGAAGAGGAACATTTACCGAAGTTGAAGCCTGCAGATATCCTGAAATTCATCTATGTCAAATTCCATCAAGCAAGTTGCGTGGTACAAGGTTTTCGTAAACTTTTGTAGTACCATATTTTCGAAATACCCTCCTCCATCAATAACTCTGGCAAAAAGTTTTAAGTCCGTCTTATTATTTTGGAATTAATTTTCAATATCGTGAAAATTTCAGGGTGAATTTTTTTTTAGCTGAAACCAGTTTAAGGAAAAAATTTTCCATCATAGAGATGCCTCCCCAAACACAAAATAACAAAAATTTTCCCGCGGAAATGCATCATTTTCCGACTCGAAACTAGTTACCTATAGTTACCTATATGAAATATTTAAAATACACAAATGAAACTTTTTCCCTCACCTTCTTAGTTTGTAAGATACAGGCTGTTCAAAACATTTTGGAGGAAATTGTCAAAGGTAATACCACGAGTGCTTCAAATTTTATCGATAATTTTTTCTTTTCCACGAAAACTTGTTTATTTGGCAAAAATATGAAAACAAACCGATTTGATAAAATCACGACTCCGTTAGGAGGAGTGATTTTATCTAAATTCGGTTTGTTTGAATGTTTTTGCCTCAAATAAACAAGTTTGAGTGATGAAAATAAAAAATTATGTGATAAAATTTGAAGAGCGAGTTGTATTTGGGAAGATTATTTTTTTCAACAATTTAAAAGGATTTTTGAAAGCGCTTTTAGTTGTCAATAATGACAAATTCAAAGTAAAATTTTGACGTTTCGATGTAAACAAGGTTTTATCGATGAGGAAGCATAATTATCAGTATAATACCGAATGATTGGCTAGAATAATGTATTGCTATTGGTTAAAACCACCAAAATGTCAGATTTTGACAAGTGAAAAAAATAATCACTTTGAAACACATCGACAGTATTAACTATGTCAAATTCCAATAAGCAAGTTGCGTGGTACAAGGTTTTCGTAAACTTTTGTAGTGCCATATTTTCGAAATACCCTCCATCAATAACTCTGGCAAAAAGTTTTAAGTCCGTCTTATTATTTTGGAAATAATTTTCAATATCGTGAAAATTTCAGGGTGAACTTTTTTTCTAGCTGAAACCAGTTTAAGGAAAAATTTTCACAAATATTTTTCCGCATAAATGCATCATTTTCGGACTCGAAAATAACTGAAACTAGTTACCTATATGAAACCAGTTTCAAAATAAAATTTGTATATAGCACAAACACAAAATCTCAAAAAATGTTTACGGAAATGCATCATTTTCCCGACTTTAGAATAACTGAAACCAGTTACATGAAAACTTTTTTATGCTTCATATTTCAAACACTTTCCCAAACATAACTACGCAAAAGAACTTCTGCGGAAATATGTGACCAGGTGGTATTTGTAGAAATATTAAGTTAAGTTCAATCCTCTACCCGACCTTTAACACAGATCAATGAATAATATCTATTCCTATCGGCTTAATATCGCTTAAAATCTCAAGACACAAGCCTGCACTATAATTCCTGGCCCTCTAATTTTCGGAAGAGATGCCTGCATTGAAGTAAAAGCACTGGTAACCATCTCCCGACAATACTTGAACGTTTTTGTACATGCCTTTTTACAGAGTCGCCGATTAAAGTTCGAATCAATCTAAATCTACAATATATTTTATCAATAAATGAAAATGGTATATTTCCGCAAGAAGTCTTTTGCCTGTTTGTGTTCAGAAAATTGTCTAACATGCAAAACAGAAACGTATTTTCTTGTAACTGGTTTCAGCTATTCTAAAGTCGGAAAAATGAAAATTGTGCATTTCTGCAAAAAAATCAAGTCTTTCTGTTTGAAAAATATAAATAAATAGCTAAACGAAAGTTGATACAAATTTCACTCCATTGTTTGTATAAATGAAGAATATAATAACATTTTCTGCCTTCTTCATCATCAATCTGTAATATGAATAAAATAAATTTGCAAATTGGATGTTTTCCTTTCAATTACGATCAACAGTGAGAAGCGATATCCTTTATTTTGCTCATTATATACATTTTCCGCTTCAGGATTGACGGAAATATAAATCTCTATTCCACATTTACACTTTATTATTATGATTCATGACGCAGTCTTATTGGTAAACTCTTGAATGACATTCTTAAAATGAAATTTTCTGAACGCCACAATTACTGTTATACAAAACCAGTGCAGTTGAAGCGTTCCGGATTAGCTTTTTTGTATGCCCGACACAGTCGATTAGTTGGCTTTGTTCAAACTGTCAACAAAATCATTGTACTCTTAGCTTTTAGGATTTCACAAATCCCCATTAATTTGAACGTTTTTAATCTCGTTATCTACAGAGGATTTATTGTTACCGAAGTGGTATAGTCATAGTCAGTTATAATATCACAAGAGCTTTAAAAATAATCCATTGTTTTCGATTGGAATTTCGATTATATTGAAATGAAAACTATCCGGGATTTATTATTCTGCGTAATTTTTATGAAAAAATGAAAAAAAATGTAAAAATTTTGAAAAGAGGGGTGTCTTTCTGCTTATACAGGGTGTTTCTAAATTAATGCGGTGATTGCTTTTATGGAATGAGGATGGGCCTTTTTTATTGGGCGGAGTAGAATTCAATCAGACCTCTGGCGGATAAAATTGTAATTGTCGCAACGAGTAAAACAATTATTAGTTTTGCATTGTTTTTGTATTATATGCAAGTCAACGTAATTATCGTAAATTCGTACTTTATTTGTTTAATTTTGTGTCAATGACAAGCTTAAAACTGTGTTTTTCTATTCAACTCAACTGTCATTATTTCTGAGGTTTTATTCTTTTATAATCAGAGATATTATGGAAGAGGTTATGTTATTCTATTTTTTGTTTTCATTGCACTTTTATGAAAGTGTCACTTATTTCCTCTATAGGTACCGTGCAAAAATATATGACCAGCATTTAAAACTGCCTGTCCCTCATGTATGTACCTAGAAGAAGGCTCAGTATTTACAAACTCAAATAAACTTTGAATAGTCAGTGTATACCTAATCCATAGTTACAAAAACAAAGAGAAAATAAGTCGGTGTTAAAGATTTAAAATATCACTCAATACAAACGTACCTTCCCTGTAACTTTTGTAGATATGACTATATCAAAAATAAAATAAAAACACGAAATCAGACCTGAACTTGTTTTATTTTTGACAAGTATCAACCATACCTATTCCTATTCCAAAAATAAAAATATTAGGAGTCAAAATTTAGTTTAACAACACAAAATACTGAAGCACAATCAAAGAAAAAGCAAAAGTTTCACAAAACACATACTGAAAATAACTAAAACCACTTAAATATCAAAGGGCTTATACGGCAGCTCATTTGTTCTACTCTTTGCTAAGATGACATTGACATTTCGGAGCGCCACCTACCGAAATCTACTTTTCCCAATAATAAAATTTCTTCAGCCCAGTCCTTTCCGAGATATCACCCTTAAAAGGTGTTGACTAAAATTAAGTTTTTATTTTTTTCCGAAAATTTCAGTATGTAAATGTCAATATAAAGGTCTGTACCAGTCAATATTTTATTAAAAAAAATAAACATCTCGATAATTTTAAATTTTCTACACAAGTTGACATTAAAATTATATACAATACAGGTTGCTCCACTATAAAGCAACACATTTCGACGGCTTATAACTCGAGAATAGGAAAAGATATCGACGTGCAGTTTTCTCTAAATTTCAAATTTTTATTGACATAGTTGCCAAATGTATACTTTTTCCCAAAAGCTCCGAGAAAAAATGAGTATTTTTGAAACGAAATTATCGGTTTATTTTAAATACAACACCCAATATTTTTTGACACCATCTAACAGTCCCTTTCTTCCCCTTTCCAAAAATGTATACATTCTCAGTTTTTAGAGAAATTCTTCACGATATTTGTCAAAAACAATTAGTTTCACCCAAGAGTGAAGTACTTTTAAATTTGACAAGTTTTCTATATGACTCCAACTTAGGAAAACATATTGTACCTATAGTAAAAACCAAATAAAGTTGCATACACGTCACCAAAGTCGTATTTCTAACACATGTGTGACTACATTTCTATCGAAAAGTGCTTATTATACTTAAATTTGATAATTAATCGGTTCTAAAGATAATCCAATCAATGAAAAAACTTTTGTACCAAAATAATGTATAAGCAATATAGCTTTATTGGGCTTAGACAACCCTCGTTGTGAAAATTTGTGTTAAAATTTTCATAAAGAAGCCTCCAATTATTAACGGTAAAATAGTCACTGCCAGAAATAATGTCATGTTGCTGCGTTGTTTGTGACTTTTCTACTCGTATAGTGTCATCGATTCTTGAGGTTATAGTTACGTGCTTTATAAAATTTTCTTGTGACAAATATTTATAATCAAAAATGTTTTTTTTTCAAAACAACAAAGCACTTTCTTCTGTGATTGTTAAAATGCCCAAACAGCTGAATAGCCGATGCAAAGAAATTGTGGCTTCATTTTGAACAAAAAAGGAATAATAATGGCCCTTTGTTGCCCTTAAATGCTGTACAAGAAGTAGGTAATACGTGAATAAAATAACCTTACTTTACTCTATTATTTTAGCGTGTAACTGCTGCTTTGAAAATCAGTGTAAAAACAGTGAGCAAAATTTGTCAATCAAAGAAAAAAGGTGAAGAGTTTGAGTCACCAAAGAAAAAGCGTTGCGCTCATAAACGAGTAACAAATACAGAAACTTTTACAAGCTCTATTCGTGATCCCATTTACAACATGTTTCGTGAACAATCTGACAACGCTGCAAAAGTTCACAATGATGACGTTCACGCAACTTTGTTTGGTTTTTACTATAGATAAAGTAAGCTCGTCTAGAAACAGATATATTACGTCATGTGCAAAGCTACAGAACGAATCAATGCAGCAATACAGTAAAATCGAGGATACGGAGATGTAATAACGAAAAACCTTTTTGTATTTCGTTGATTCAGGATCCTTTTGTTCGATACAAAGACCCGTGAAGGTAGCTATATTATGAAAACAAATATTACAAAGGACATAATATATTTCAATACTATTTACTTTCCCTTAAAGAATAAGCCGGCTTTGCGTAGTCGTCTCTAGAGGGAGTACCCGTATCATTTGGCATAATTCGAAAATTTCCTTTTTTTTCCATTGGGAATTTCACTCAGAGTTGTCGGTTGATGAAAAACTTCCAGCAGTTCAAAAAATTGCGTTTGTCGTTTATTCCTTGTCTCATCTAAATGATAAATAAGTTCACCTTGTTTTCGGAAACTTTTAATTGATTTTCCATTTTCTATTAATAAATACTTAGATGGTAATACGTATAGATGGATAGGTGGAAAGAAATTATCTTTAAAATTTATGAAGAAAAAGTTATGAGATTCTAGTACGTGAATGAGATTTCTTGCATATTTAAGAGCAAATGTCAAATGGTTTTGATGTTTGCGTATATCGTATGACAGCCATATGGAATTTTCCGGCAAGGAAAGAAGTTGGCACAAAGCAGTTTACATTAAATATTTCCATACCTAGTGTGTGTTCGGTGAGTCTTGGCCTACACCTGCCGATATAAAGGAGATGTCTCCTGGTGACCTGTTCACCTTCCTGAGAAGGACAGGATGGACGATGACCTAGGAGGACAACTCCTCGGGAGGATGTACAATGGGTCATATGTGGCCTAAGTGCTGTGAGCCTACACTCACCCTCCCTACTCTACAGATACAGACAGATACGTTTTTGACATAAAAATTGCTCAAAATTTGTCTGGAGGGGTTTTTTGATACGAAAAATCGACTGGCACAGTCTGTTTTTGTATAAAATCATTTTTTCTCCTTCAAATCAAGTCATGAAATTTTCGCAAATCCACTTTTTAAAACTAAATATGCTCATAACTCGACCAATATGATAGATAGAACGTTCTAGTCTTCGGCAATCGAATCAGCGGTAAATTTTACATATTACAGTGTATTTTGAGTCCATTATTCCAACCAGGGAAGGAGTTGGCACGTAGCAGTTTACATTAAATATTTCCATACCTACCCCTTGCTTCAAAATTTTCTACAAAAAATACGTTTTTGACATAAAAATTGCTCAAAATTTGTCTGGAGGGGTTTTTTGATACGAAAAATCGACTGGCACAGTCTGTTTTTGTATAAAATCATTTTTTCTCCTTCAAATCAAGTCATGAAATTTTCGCAAATCCACTTTTTAAAACTAAATATGCTCATAACTCGACCAATATGATAGATAGAACGTTCTAGTCTTCGGCAATCGAATCAGCGGTAAATTTTACATATTACAGTGTATTTTGAGTCCATTATTCCAACCAGGGAAGGAGTTGGCACGTAGCAGTTTACATTAAATATTTCCATACCTACCCCTTGCTCCAAAATTTTCTACAAAAAATACGTTTTTGACATGAAAATTGCTCAAAATTTGTCTGGAGGGGTTTTTTGGTGCGAAAAATTGACTGGAACAGTTTGTTTTTGTATAAAATCATTTTTTCTCCTTCAAATCAAGTCATGAAATTTTCGCAAATCCACTTTTTAAAACTAAATATGCTCATAACTCGACCAATATGATAGATAGAACGTTCTAGTCTTCGGCAATCGATTCAGCGGAATATTTTACATATTCCAGTGTATTTTGAGTCCATTATTCCAACCAGGAAAGGAGTTGGCACAAAGCAGTTTACATTAAATATTTCCATACCTACCCCTTGCTTCAAAATTTTCTACAAAAAATACGTTTTTGACATGAAAATTGCTCAAAATTTGTCTGGAGGGGTTTTTTGGTGCGAAAAATCGACTGGAACAGTTTGTTTTTGTATAAAATCATTTTTTCTCCTTCAAATCAAGTCATGAAATTTTCGCAAATCCACTTTTTAAAACTAAATATGCTCATAACTCGACCAATATGATAGATAGAACGTTCTAGTCTTCGGCAATCGATTCAGCGGAATATTTTACATATTCCAGTGTATTTTGAGTCCATTATTCCAACCAGGAAAGGAGTTGGCACAAAGCAGTTTACATTAAATATTTCCATACCTACCCCTTGCTTCAAAATTTTCTACAAAAAATACGTTTTTGACATAAAAATTGCTCAAAATTTGTCTGGAGGGGTTTTTTGATACGAAAAATCGACTGGCACAGTCTGTTTTTGTATAAAATCATTTTTTCTCCTTCAAATCAAGTCATGAAATTTTCGCAAATCCACTTTTTAAAACTAAATATGCTCATAACTCGACCAATATGATAGATAGAACGTTCTAGTCTTCGGCAATCGATTCAGCGGAAAATTTTACATATTACAGTGTATTTTGAGTCCATTATTCTAACCAGGGAAGGAGTTGGCACGTAGCAGTTTACATTAACTATTTCCATACCTACCCCTTGCTCCAAAATTTTCTACAAAAAATACGTTTTTGACATAAAAATTGCTCAAAATTTGTCTGGAGGGGTTTTTTGGTGCGAAAAATCGACTGGAACAGTCTGTTTTTGTATAAAATCATTTTTTCTCCTTCAAATCAAGTCATGAAATTTTCGCAAATCCACTTTTTAAAACTAAATATGCTCATAACTCGACCAATATGATAGATAGAACGTTCTAGTCTTCGGCAATCGAATCAGCGGTAAATTTTACATATTACAGTGTATTTTGAGTCCATTATTCCAACCAGGGAAGGAGTTGGCACGTAGCAGTTTACATTAAATATTTCCATACCTACCCCTTGCTTCAAAATTTTCTACAAAAATTACGTTTTTGACATAAAAATTGCTCAAAATTTGTCTGGAGGGGTTTTTTTGGTGCGAAAAATCGACTGGAACAGTCTGTTTTTGTATAAAATCATTTTTTCTCCTCCAAATGAAGTCATGAAATTTTCGCAAATCCACTTTTCAAAACTAAATATGCTCATAACTCGACCAATATGATAGATAGAACGTTCTAGTTTTCGGCAATCGAATCAGCGGTAAATTTTACATATTCCAGTGTATTTTGAGTCCATTATTCCAACCAGGGAAGGAGTTGGCACGTAGCAGTTTACATTAAATATTTCCATACCTACCCCTTGCTTCAAAATTTTCTACAAAAATTACGTTTTTGACATAAAAATTGCTCAAAATTTGTCTGGAGGGGTTTTTTTGGTGCGAAAAATCGACTGGAACAGTCTGTTTTTGTATAAAATCATTTTTTCTCCTCCAAATGAAGTCATGAAATTTTCGCAAATCCACTTTTCAAAACTAAATATGCTCATAACTCGACCAATATGATAGATAGAACGTTCTAGTCTTCGGCAATCGATTCAGCGGAAAATTTTACATATTCCAGTGTATTTTGAGTCCATTATTCCAACCAGGAAAGGAGTTGGCACAAAGCAGTTTACATTAAATATTTCCATACCTACCCCTTGCTTCAAAATTTTCTAAAAAAAACAGGTTTTGACATAAAAATTGCTCAAAATTTGTCTGGAGGGGTTTTTTTGGTGCGAAAAATCGACTGGAACAGTCTGTTTTTGTATAAAATCATTTTTTCTTCTCCAAATGAAGTCATGAAATTTTCGCAAATCCACTTTTCAAAACTAAATATGCTCATAACTCGACCAATATGATAGATAGAACGTTCTAGTCTTCGGCAATCGATTCAGCGGTAAATTTCACATATTACAGTGTATTTTGAGTCCATTATTCCAACCAGGGAAGGAGTTGGCACGTAGCAGTTTACATTAAATATTTCCATACCTACCCCTTGCTTTAAAATTTTCTAAAAAAAACAGGTTTTTGACATAAAAATTGCTCAAAATTTGTCTGGAGGGGTTTTTTTGGTGCGAAAAATCGACTGGAACAGTCTGTTTTTGTATAAAATCATTTTTTCTCCTTCAAATCAAGTCATGAAATTTTCGCAAATCCACTTTTTAAAACTAAATATGCTCATAACTCGACCAATATGATAGATAGAACGTTCTAGTCTTCGGCAATCGAATCAGCGGTAAATTTCACATATTACAGTGTATTTTGAGTCCATTATTCCAACCAGGGAAGGAGTTGGCACGTAGCAGTTTACATTAAATATTTCCATACCTACCCCTTGCTCCAAAATTTTCTACAAAAAATACGTTTTTGACATAAAAATTGCTCAAAATTTGTCTGGAGGGTTTTTTTGGTGCGAAAAATCGACTGGAACAGTCTGTTTTTGTATAAAATCATTTTTTCTCCTCCAAATGAAGTCATGAAATTTTCGAAAATCCACTTTTCAAAACTAAATATGCTCATAACTCGACCAATATGATGGATAAAACGTTCTAGTCTTCGGCAATCGATTCAGCGGAAAATTTTACATATTCCAGTGTATTTTGAGTCTATTATTCCAACCAGAAAAGGAGTTGGCACAAAGCAGTTTACATTAAATATTTCCATACCTACCCCTTGCTTCAAAATTTTCTACAAAAAATACGTTTTTGACATAAAAATTGCTCAAAATTTGTCTGGAGGGTTTTTTTGGTGCGAAAAATCGACTGGAACAGTCTGTTTTTGTATAAAATCATTTTTTCTCCTCCAAATGAAGTCATGAAATTTTCGCAAATCCACTTTTCAAAACTAAATATGCTCATAACTCGACCAATATGATAGATAGAACGTTCTAGTCTTCGGCAATCGATTCAGCGGAAAATTTTACATATTCCAGTGTATTTTGAGTCCATTATTCCAACCAGGGAAGGAGTTGGCACGTAGCAGTTTACATTAAATATTTCCATACCTACCCCTTGCTTTAAAATTTTCTAAAAAAAACAGGTTTTTGACATAAAAATTGCTCAAAATTTGTCTGGAGGGGTTTTTTTGGTGCGAAAAATCGACTGGAACAGTCTGTTTTTGTATAAAATCATTTTTTCTCCTTCAAATCAAGTCATGAAATTTTCGCAAATCCACTTTTTAAAACTAAATATGCTCATAACTCGACCAATATGATAGATAGAACGTTCTAGTCTTCGGCAATCGAATCAGCGGTAAATTTCACATATTACAGTGTATTTTGAGTCCATTATTCCAACCAGGGAAGGAGTTGGCACGTAGCAGTTTACATTAAATATTTCCATACCTACCCCTTGCTCCAAAATTTTCTACAAAAAATACGTTTTTGACATAAAAATTGCTCAAAATTTGTCTGGAGGGTTTTTTTGGTGCGAAAAATCGACTGGAACAGTCTGTTTTTGTATAAAATCATTTTTTCTCCTCCAAATGAAGTCATGAAATTTTCGAAAATCCACTTTTCAAAACTAAATATGCTCATAACTCGACCAATATGATGGATAGAACGTTCTAGTCTTCGGCAATCGATTCAGCGGAAAATTTTACATATTCCAGTGTATTTTGAGTCTATTATTCCAACCAGAAAAGGAGTTGGCACAAAGCAGTTTACATTAAATATTTCCATACCTACCCCTTGCTTCAAAATTTTCTACAAAAAATACGTTTTTGACATAAAAATTGCTCAAAATTTGTCTGGAGGGTTTTTTTGGTGCGAAAAATCGACTGGAACAGTCTGTTTTTGTATAAAAACATTTTTTCTCCTCCAAATGAAGTCATGAAATTTTCGAAAATCCACTTTTCAAAACTAAATATGCTCATAACTCGACCAATATGATGGATAGAACGTTCTAGTCTTCGGCAATCGATTCAGCGGAAAATTTTACATATTCCAGTGTATTTTGAGTCTATTATTCCAACCAGAAAAGGAGTTGGCACAAAGCAGTTTACATTAAATATTTCCATACCTACCCCTTGCTTCAAAATTTTCTACAAAAAATACGTTTTTGACATAAAAATTGCTCAAAATTTGTCTGGAGGGTTTTTTTGGTGCGAAAAATCGACTGGAACAGTCTGTTTTTGTATAAAAACATTTTTTCTCCTCCAAATGAAGTCATGAAATTTTCGAAAATCCACTTTTCAAAACTAAATATGCTCATAACTCGACCAATATGATAGATAGAACGTTCTAGTCTTCGGCAATCGATTCAGCGGAAAATTTTACATATTCCAGTGTATTTTGAGTCCATTATTCCAACTAGGAAAGAAGTTGGCACGTAGCAGTTTACATTAAATATTTCCATACCTACCCCTTGCTTTAAAATTTTCTACAAAAAATACGTTTTTGACATAAAAATTGCTCAAAATTTGTCTGAAGGGGTTTTTTGGTGCAAAAAATCGACTGGAACAGTCTGTTTTTGTATAAAAACATTTTTTCTCCTCCAAATGAAGTCATGAAATTTTCGAAAATCCACTTTTCAAAACTAAATATGCTCATAACTCGACCAATATGATAGATAGAACGTTCTAGTCTCCGGCAATCGATTCAGCGGAAAATTTTACATATTCCAGTGTATTTTGAGTCCATTATTCCAACTAGGAAAGAAGTTGGCACGTAGCAGTTTACATTAAATATTTCCATACCTACCCCTTGCTTTAAAATTTTCTACAAAAAATACGTTTCTGACATAAAAATTGCTCAAAATTTGTCTGGAGGGGTTTTCTGGTGCGAAAAATCGACTGGAACAGTCTGTTTTCGTATAAAATCATTTTTTCTCCTTCAAATCAAGTCATGAAATTTTCGAAAATCCACTTTTCAAAACTAAATATGCTCATAACTCGACCAATATGATAGATAGAACGTTCTAGTCTTCGGCAATCGATTCAGCGGAAAATTTTACATATTCCAGTGTATTTTGAGTCCATTATTCCAACTAGGAAAGAAGTTGGCACGTAGCAGTTTACATTAAATATTTCCATACCTACCCCTTGCTTTAAAATTTTCTACAAAAAATACGTTTTTGACATAAAAATTGCTCAAAATTTGTCTGGAGGGGTTTTTTGGTGCGAAAAATCGACTGGAACAGTCTGTTTTTGTATAAAATCATTTTTTCTCCTCCAAATGAAGTCATGAAATTTTCGAAAATCCACTTTTCAAAATTAAATATGCTCATAACTCGACCAATATGATAGATAGAACGTTCTAGTCTTCGGCAATCGATTCAGCGGAAAATTTTACATATTCCAGTGTATTTTGAGTCCATTATTCCAACCAGGAAAGGAGTTGGCACGTAGCAGTTTACATTAAATATTTCCATACCTACCCCTTGCTTCAAAATTTTCTAAAAAAAACAGGTTTTTGACATAAAAATTGCTCAAAATTTGTCTGGAGGGGTTTTTTGGTGCGAAAAATCGACTGGAACAGTCTGTTTTTCATAAAATCATTTTTTCTCCTTCAAATCAAGTCATGAAATTTTCGCAAATCCACTTTTTAAAACTAAATATGCTCATAACTCGACCAATATGATAGATAGAACGTTCTAGTCCTCGGCAATCGATTCAGCGGAATATTTTACATATTCCAGTGTATTTTGAGTCCATTATTCCAACCAGGAAAGGAGTTGGCACAAAGCAGTTTACATTAAATATTTCCATACCTACCCCTTGCTTCAAAATTTTCTACAAAAAATACGTTTTTGACATAAAAATTGCTCAAAATTTGTCTGGAGGTGTTTTTTGATACGAAAAATCGACTGGCACAGTCTGTTTTTGTATAAAATCATTTTTTCTCCTTCAAATCAAGTCATGAAATTTTCGCAAATCCACTTTTTAAAACTAAATATGCTCATAACTCGACCAATATGATAGATAGAACGTTCTAGTCTTCGGCAATCAATTCAGCGGAAAATTTTACATATTCCAGTGTATTTTGAGTCCATTAATCCAACTAGGAAAGAAGTTGGCACGTAGCAGTTTACATTAAATATTTCCATACCTACCCCTTGCTTCAAAATTTTCTACAAAAAATACGTTTTTGACATAAAAATTGCTCAAAATTTGTCTGGAGGGGTTTTTCGATACAAAAAATCGACTGGCACAGTCTGTTTTTGTATAAAATCATTTTTTCTCCTTCAAATCAAGTCATGAAATTTTCGCAAATCCACTTTTTAAAACTAAATATGCTCATAACTCGACCAATATGATAGATAGAACGTTCTAGTCTTCGGCAATCGATTCAGCGGAAAATTTTACATATTACAGTGTATTTTGAGTCCATTATTCTAACCAGGGAAGGAGTTGGCACGTAGCAGTTTACATTAACTATTTCCATACCTACCCCTTGCTCCAAAATTTTCTACAAAAAATACGTTTTTGACATAAAAATTGCTCAAAATTTGTCTGGAGGGGTTTTTTGGTGCGAAAAATCGACTGGAACAGTCTGTTTTTGTATAAAATCATTTTTTCTCCTTCAAATCAAGTCATGAAATTTTCGCAAATCCACTTTTTAAAACTAAATATGATCATAACTCGACCAATATGATAGATAGAACGTTCTAGTCTTCGGCAATCGAATCAGCGGTAAATTTTACATATTACAGTGTATTTTGAGTCCATTATTCCAACCAGGGAAGGAGTTGGCACGTAGCAGTTTACATTAAATATTTCCATACCTACCCCTTGCTTCAAAATTTTCTACAAAAATTACGTTTTTGACATAAAAATTGCTCAAAATTTGTCTGGAGGGGTTATTTTGGTGCGAAAAATCGACTGGACCAGTCTGTTTTTGTATAAAATCATTTTTTCTCCTCCAAATGAAGTCATGAAATTTTCGCAAATCCACTTTTCAAAACTAAATATGCTCATAACTCGACCAATATGATAGATAGAACGTTCTAGTCTTCGGCAATCGATTCAGCGGAAAATTTTACATATTCCAGTGTATTTTGAGTCCATTATTCCAACCAGGAAAGGAGTTGGCACAAAGCAGTTTACATTAAATATTTCCATACCTACCCCTTGCTTCAAAATTTTCTAAAAAAAACAGGTTTTGACATAAAAATTGCTCAAAATTTGTCTGGAGGGGTTTTTTTGGTGCGAAAAATCGACTGGAACAGTCTGTTTTTGTATAAAATCATTTTTTCTTCTCCAAATGAAGTCATGAAATTTTCGCAAATCCACTTTTCAAAACTAAATGTGCTCATAACTCGACCAATATGATAGATAGAACGTTCTAGTCTTCGGCAATCGATTCAGCGGTAAATTTCACATATTACAGTGTATTTTGAGTCCATTATTCCAACCAGGGAAGGAGTTGGCACGTAGCAGTTTACATTAAATATTTCCATACCTACCCCTTGCTTTAAAATTTTCTAAAAAAAACAGGTTTTTGACATAAAAATTGCTCAAAATTTGTCTGGAGGGGTTTTTTTGGTGCGAAAAATCGACTGGAACAGTCTGTTTTTGTATAAAATCATTTTTTCTCCTTCAAATCAAGTCATGAAATTTTCGCAAATCCACTTTTTAAAACTAAATATGCTCATAACTCGACCAATATGATAGATAGAACGTTCTAGTCTTCGGCAATCGAATCAGCGGTAAATTTCACATATTACAGTGTATTTTGAGTCCATTATTCCAACCAGGAAAGGAGTTGGCACAAAGCAGTTTACATTAAATATTTCCATACCTACCCCTTGCTCCAAAATTTTCTACAAAAAATACGTTTTTGACATAAAAATTGCTCAAAATTTGTCTGGAGGGTTTTTTTGGTGCGAAAAATCGACTGGAACAGTCTGTTTTTGTATAAAATCATTTTTTCTCCTCCAAATGAAGTCATGAAATTTTCGAAAATCCACTTTTCAAAACTAAATATGCTCATAACTCGACCAATATGATGGATAGAACGTTCTAGTCTTCGGCAATCGATTCAGCGGAAAATTTTACATATTCCAGTGTATTTTGAGTCTATTATTCCAACCAGAAAAGGAGTTGGCACAAAGCAGTTTACATTAAATATTTCCATACCTACCCCTTGCTTCAAAATTTTCTACAAAAAATACGTTTTTGACATAAAAATTGCTCAAAATTTGTCTGGAGGGTTTTTTTGGTGCGAAAAATCGACTGGAACAGTCTGTTTTTGTATAAAAACATTTTTTCTCCTCCAAATGAAGTCATGAAATTTTCGAAAATCCACTTTTCAAAACTAAATATGCTCATAACTCGACCAATATGATAGATAGAACGTTTTAGTCTTCGGCAATCGATTCAGCGGAAAATTTTACATATTCCAGTGTATTTTGAGTCCATTATTCCAACTAGGAAAGAAGTTGGCACGTAGCAGTTTACATTAAATATTTCCATACCTACCCCTTGCTTTAAAATTTTCTACAAAAAATACGTTTCTGACATAAAAATTGCTCAAAATTTGTCTGGAGGGGTTTTCTGGTGCGAAAAATCGACTGGAACAGTCTGTTTTCGTATAAAATCATTTTTTCTCCTTCAAATCAAGTCATGAAATTTTCGAAAATCCACTTTTCAAAACTAAATATGCTCATAACTCGACCAATATGATAGATAGAACGTTCTAGTCTTCGGGAATCGATTCAGCGGAAAATTTTACATATTCCAGTGTATTTTGAGTCCATTATTCCAACTAGGAAAGAAGTTGGCACGTAGCAGTTTACATTAAATATTTCCATACCTACCCCTTGCTTTAAAATTTTCTACAAAAAATACGTTTTTGACATAAAAATTGCTCAAAATTTGTCTGGAGGGGTTTTTTGGTGCGAAAAATCGACTGGAACAGTCTGTTTTTGTATAAAATCATTTTTTCTCCTCCAAATGAAGTCATGAAATTTTCGAAAATCCACTTTTCAAAATTAAATATGCTCATAACTCGACCAATATGATAGATAGAACGTTCTAGTCTTCGGCAATCGATTCAGCGGAAAATTTTACATATTCCAGTGTATTTTGAGTCCATTATTCCAACCAGGAAAGGAGTTGGCACGTAGCAGTTTACATTAAATATTTCCATACCTACCCCTTGCTTCAAAATTTTCTAAAAAAAACAGGTTTTTGACATAAAAATTGCTCAAAATTTGTCTGGAGGGGTTTTTTGGTGCGAAAAATCGACTGGAACAGTCTGTTTTTCATAAAATCATTTTTTCTCCTTCAAATCAAGTCATGAAATTTTCGCAAATCCACTTTTTGAAACTAAATATGCTCATAACTCGACCAATATGATAGATAGAACGTTCTAGTCCTCGGCAATCGAATCAGCGGTAAATTTTACATATTGCAGTGTATTTTGAGTCCATTATTCCAACCAGGGAAGGAGTTGGCACGTAGCAGTTTACATTAAATATTTCCATACCTACCCCTTGCTCCAAAATTTTCTACAAAAATTACGTTTTTGACATAAAAATTGCTCAAAATTTGTCTGGAGGGGTTTTTTTGGTGCGAAAAATCGACTGGAACTGTCTGTTTTTGTATAAAATCATTTTTTCTCCTCCAAATGAAGTCATGAAATTTTCGCAAATCCACTTTTCAAAACTAAATATGCTCATAACTCGACCAATATGATAGATAGAACGTTCTAGTCTTCGGCAATCGAATCAGCGGTAAATTCTACATATTACAGTGTATTTTGAGTCCATTATTCCAACCAGGGAAGGAGTTGGCACGTAGCAGTTTACATTAAATATTTCCATACCTACCCCTTGCTCCAAAATTTTCTATAAAAAATACGTTTTTGACATAAAAATTGCTCAAAATTTGTCTGGAGGGGTTTTTTGGTGCGAAAAATCGACTGGAACAGACTGTTTTTGTATAAAATCATTTTTTCTCCTTCAAATCAAGTCATGAAATTTTCGCAAATCCACTTTTTAAAACTAAATATGCTCATAACTCGACCAATATGATAGATAGAACGTTCTAGTCTTCGGCAATCGATTCAGCGGAAAATTTTACATATTCCAGTGTATTTTGAGTCCATTATTCCAACCAGGAAAGGAGTTGGCACAAAGCAGTTTACATTAAATATTTCCATACCTACCCCTTGCTTCAAAATTTTCTACAAAAAATACGTTTTTGACATAAAAATTGCTCAAAATTTGTCTGGAGGGGTTTTTTGGTGCGAAAAATCGACTGGAACAGTCTGTTTTTGTATAAAATCATTTTTTCTCCTCCAAATGAAGTCATGAAATTTTCGAAAATCCACTTTTCAAAACTAAATATGCTCATAACTCGACCAATATGATAGATAGAACGTTCTAGTCTTCGGCAATCGATTCAGCGGAAAATTTTACATATTCCAGTGTATTTTGAGTCCATTATTCCAACCAGGAAAGGAGTTGGCACAAAGCAGTTTACATTAAATATTTCCATACCTACCCCTTGCTTCAAAATTTTCTAAAAAAAACAGGTTTTTGACATAAAAATTGCTCAAAATTTGTCTGGAGGGTTTTTTTGGTGCGAAAAATCGACTGGAACAGTCTGTTTTTGTATAAAATCATTTTTTCTCCTCCAAATGAAGTCATGAAATTTTCGAAAATCCACTTTTCAAAACTAAATATGCTCATAACTCGACCAATATGATAGATAGAACGTTCTAGTCTTCGGCAATCGATTCAGCGGAAAATTTTACATATTCCAGTGTATTTTGAGTCCATTATTCCAACCAGGGAAGGAGTTGGCACGTAGCAGTTTACATTAAATATTTCCATACCTACCCCTTGCTCCAAAATTTTCTACAAAAATTACGTTTTTGACATAAAAATTGCTCAAAATTTGTCTGGAGGGGTTTTTTTGGTGCGAAAAATCGACTGGAACTGTCTGTTTTTGTATAAAATCATTTTTTCTCCTCCAAATGAAGTCATGAAATTTTCGCAAATCCACTTTTCAAAACTAAATATGCTCATAACTCGACCAATATGATAGATAGAACGTTCTAGTCTTCGGCAATCGAATCAGCGGTAAATTCTACATATTACAGTGTATTTTGAGTCCATTATTCCAACCAGGGAAGGAGTTGGCACGTAGCAGTTTACATTAAATATTTCCATACCTACCCCTTGCTCCAAAATTTTCTATAAAAAATACGTTTTTGACATAAAAATTGCTCAAAATTTGTCTGGAGGGGTTTTTTGGTGCGAAAAATCGACTGGAACAGACTGTTTTTGTATAAAATCATTTTTTCTCCTTCAAATCAAGTCATGAAATTTTCGCAAATCCACTTTTTAAAACTAAATATGCTCATAACTCGACCAATATGATAGATAGAACGTTCTAGTCTTCGGCAATCGATTCAGCGGAAAATTTTACATATTCCAGTGTATTTTGAGTCCATTATTCCAACCAGGAAAGGAGTTGGCACAAAGCAGTTTACATTAAATATTTCCATACCTACCCCTTGCTTCAAAATTTTCTACAAAAAATACGTTTTTGACATAAAAATTGCTCAAAATTTGTCTGGAGGGGTTTTTTGGTGCGAAAAATCGACTGGAACAGTCTGTTTTTGTATAAAATCATTTTTTCTCCTCCAAATGAAGTCATGAAATTTTCGAAAATCCACTTTTCAAAACTAAATATGCTCATAACTCGACCAATATGATAGATAGAACGTTCTAGTCTTCGGCAATCGATTCAGCGGAAAATTTTACATATTCCAGTGTATTTTGAGTCCATTATTCCAACCAGGAAAGGAGTTGGCACAAAGCAGTTTACATTAAATATTTCCATACCTACCCCTTGCTTCAAAATTTTCTAAAAAAAACAGGTTTTTGACATAAAAATTGCTCAAAATTTGTCTGGAGGGTTTTTTTGGTGCGAAAAATCGACTGGAACAGTCTGTTTTTGTATAAAATCATTTTTTCTCCTCCAAATGAAGTCATGAAATTTTCGAAAATCCACTTTTCAAAACTAAATATGCTCATAACTCGACCAATATGATAGATAGAACGTTCTAGTCTTCGGCAATCGATTCAGCGGAAAATTTTACATATTCCAGTGTATTTTGAGTCCATTATTCCAACTAGGAAAGAAGTTGGCACGTAGCAGTTTACATTAAATATTTCCATACCTACCCCTTGCTTTAAAATTTTCTACAAAAAATACGTTTCTGACATAAAAATTGCTCAAAATTTGTCTGGAGGGGTTTTCTGGTGCGAAAAATCGACTGGAACAGTCTGTTTTCGTATAAAATCATTTTTTCTCCTTCAAATCAAGTCATGAAATTTTCGAAAATCCACTTTTCAAAACTAAATATGCTCATAACTCGACCAATATGATAGATAGAACGTTCTAGTCTTCGGCAATCGATTCAGCGGAAAATTTTACATATTCCAGTGTATTTTGAGTCCATTATTCCAACTAGGAAAGAAGTTGGCACGTAGCAGTTTACATTAAATATTTCCATACCTACCCCTTGCTTTAAAATTTTCTACAAAAAATACGTTTTTGACATAAAAATTGCTCAAAATTTGTCTGGAGGGGTTTTTTGGTGCGAAAAATCGACTGGAACAGTCTGTTTTTGTATAAAATCATTTTTTCTCCTCCAAATGAAGTCATGAAATTTTCGAAAATCCACTTTTCAAAATTAAATATGCTCATAACTCGACCAATATGATAGATAGAACGTTCTAGTCTTCGGCAATCGATTCAGCGGAAAATTTTACATATTCCAGTGTATTTTGAGTCCATTATTTCAACCAGGAAAGGAGTTGGCACGTAGCAGTTTACATTAAATATTTCCATACCTAGCCCTTGCTTCAAAATTTTCTAAAAAAAACAGGTTTTTGACATAAAAATTGCTCAAAATTTGTCTGGAGGGGTTTTTTGGTGCGAAAAATCGACTGGAACAGTCTGTTTTTCATAAAATCATTTTTTCTCCTTCAAATCAAGTCATGAAATTTTCGCAAATCCACTTTTTAAAACTAAATATGCTCATAACTCGACCAATATGATAGATAGAACGTTCTAGTCCTCGGCAATCGAATCAGCGGTAAATTTTACATATTACAGTGTATTTTGAGTCCATTATTCCAACCAGGGAAGGAGTTGGCACGTAGCAGTTTACATTAAATATTTCCATACCTACCCCTTGCTTCAAAATTTTCTAAAAAAAACAGGTTTTTGACATAAAAATTGCTCAAAATTTGTCTGGAGGGGTTTTTTGGTGCGAAAAATCGACTGGAACAGTCTGTTTTTCATAAAATCATTTTTTCTCCTTCAAATCAAGTCATGAAATTTTCGCAAATCCACTTTTTGAAACTAAATATGCTCATAACTCGACCAATATGATAGATAGAACGTTCTAGTCCTCGGCAATCGAATCAGCGGTAAATTTTACATATTACAGTGTATTTTGAGTCCATTATTCCAACCAGGGAAGGAGTTGGCACGTAGCAGTTTACATTAAATATTTCCATACCTACCCCTTGCTCCAAAATTTTCTACAAAAATTACGTTTTTGACATAAAAATTGCTCAAAATTTGTCTGGAGGGGTTTTTTTGGTGCGAAAAATCGACTGGAACAGTCTGTTTTTGTATAAAATCATTTTTTCTCCTCCAAATGAAGTCATGAAATTTTCGCAAATCCACTTTTCAAAACTAAATATGCTCATAACTCGACCAATATGATAGATAGAACGTTCTAGTCTTCGGCAATCGAATCAGCGGTAAATTCTACATATTACAGTGTATTTTGAGTCCATTATTCCAACCAGGGAAGGAGTTGGCACGTAGCAGTTTACATTAAATATTTCCATACCTACCCCTTGCTCCAAAATTTTCTATAAAAAATACGTTTTTGACATAAAAATTGCTCAAAATTTGTCTGGAGGGGTTTTTTGGTGCGAAAAATCGACTGGGACAGACTGTTTTTGTATAAAATCATTTTTTCTCCTTCAAATCAAGTCATGAAATTTTCGCAAATCCACTTTTTAAAACTAAATATGCTCATAACTCGACCAATATGATAGATAGAACGTTCTAGTCTTCGGCAATCGATTCAGCGGAAAATTTTACATATTCCAGTGTATTTTGAGTCCATTATTCCAACCAGGAAAGGAGTTGGCACAAAGCAGTTTACATTAAATATTTCCATACCTACCCCTTGCTTCAAAATTTTCTACAAAAAATACGTTTTTGACATAAAAATTGCTCAAAATTTGTCTGGAGGGGTTTTTTGGTGCGAAAAATCGACTGGAACAGTCTGTTTTTGTATAAAATCATTTTTTCTCCTCCAAATGAAGTCATGAAATTTTCGAAAATCCACTTTTCAAAACTAAATATGCTCATAACTCGACCAATATGATAGATAGAACGTTCTAGTCTTCGGCAATCGATTCAGCGGAAAATTTTACATATTCCAGTGTATTTTGAGTCCATTATTCCAACCAGGAAAGGAGTTGGCACAAAGCAGTTTACATTAAATATTTCCATACCTACCCCTTGCTTCAAAATTTTCTAAAAAAAACAGGTTTTTGACATAAAAATTGCTCAAAATTTGTCTGGAGGGTTTTTTTGGTGCGAAAAATCGACTGGAACAGTCTGTTTTTGTATAAAATCATTTTTTCTCCTCCAAATGAAGTCATGAAATTTTCGAAAATCCACTTTTCAAAACTAAATATGCTCATAACTCGACCAATATGATAGATAGAACGTTCTAGTCTTCGGCAATCGATTCAGCGGAAAATTTTACATATTCCAGTGTATTTTGAGTCCATTATTCCAACCAGGAAAGGAGTTGGCACAAAGCAGTTTACATTAAATATTTCCATACCTACCCCTTGCTTCAAAATTTTCTAAAAAAAACAGGTTTTTGACATAAAAATTGCTCAAAATTTGTCTGGAGGGTTTTTTTGGTGCGAAAAATCGACTGGAACAGTCTGTTTTTGTATAAAATCATTTTTTCTCCTCCAAATGAAGTCATGAAATTTTCGAAAATCCACTTTTCAAAACTAAATATGCTCATAACTCGACCAATATGATAGATAGAACGTTCTAGTCTTCGGCAATCGATTCAGCGGAAAATTTTACATATTCCAGTGTATTTTGAGTCCATTATTCCAACTAGGAAAGAAGTTGGCACGTAGCAGTTTACATTAAATATTTCCATACCTACCCCTTGCTTTAAAATTTTCTACAAAAAATACGTTTCTGACATAAAAATTGCTCAAAATTTGTCTGGAGGGGTTTTCTGGTGCGAAAAATCGACTGGAACAGTCTGTTTTCGTATAAAATCATTTTTTCTCCTTCAAATCAAGTCATGAAATTTTCGAAAATCCACTTTTCAAAACTAAATATGCTCATAACTCGACCAATATGATAGATAGAACGTTCTAGTCTTCGGCAATCGATTCAGCGGAAAATTTTACATATTCCAGTGTATTTTGAGTCCATTATTCCAACTAGGAAAGAAGTTGGCACGTAGCAGTTTACATTAAATATTTCCATACCTACCCCTTGCTTTAAAATTTTCTACAAAAAATACGTTTTTGACATAAAAATTGCTCAAAATTTGTCTGGAGGGGTTTTTTGGTGCGAAAAATCGACTGGAACAGTCTGTTTTTGTATAAAATCATTTTTTCTCCTCCAAATGAAGTCATGAAATTTTCGAAAATCCACTTTTCAAAATTAAATATGCTCATAACTCGACCAATATGATAGATAAAACGTTCTAGTCTTCGGCAATCGATTCAGCGGAAAATTTTACATATTCCAGTGTATTTTGAGTCCATTATTCCAACCAGGAAAGGAGTTGGCACGTAGCAGTTTACATTAAATATTTCCATACCTACCCCTTGCTTCAAAATTTTCTAAAAAAAACAGGTTTTTGACATAAAAATTGCTCAAAATTTGTCTGGAGGGGTTTTTTGGTGCGAAAAATCGACTGGAACAGTCTGTTTTTCATAAAATCATTTTTTCTCCTTCAAATCAAGTCATGAAATTTTCGCAAATCCACTTTTTAAAACTAAATATGCTCATAACTCGACCAATATGATAGATAGAACGTTCTAGTCCTCGGCAATCGAATCAGCGGTAAATTTTACATATTACAGTGTATTTTGAGTCCATTATTCCAACCAGGGAAGGAGTTGGCACGTAGCAGTTTACATTAAATATTTCCATACCTACCCCTTGCTTCAAAAGTTTCTAAAAAAAACAGGTTTTTGACATAAAAATTGCTCAAAATTTGTCTGGAGGGGTTTTTTGGTGCGAAAAATCGACTGGAACAGTCTGTTTTTCATAAAATCATTTTTTCTCCTTCAAATCAAGTCATGAAATTTTCGCAAATCCACTTTTTGAAACTAAATATGCTCATAACTCGACCAATATGATAGATAGAACGTTCTAGTCCTCGGCAATCGAATCAGCGGTAAATTTTACATATTACAGTGTATTTTGAGTCCATTATTCCAACCAGGGAAGGAGTTGGCACGTAGCAGTTTACATTAAATATTTCCATACCTACCCCTTGCTCCAAAATTTTCTACAAAAATTACGTTTTTGACATAAAAATTGCTCAAAATTTGTCTGGAGGGGTTTTTTTGGTGCGAAAAATCGACTGGAACAGTCTGTTTTTGTATAAAATCATTTTTTCTCCTCCAAATGAAGTCATGAAATTTTCGCAAATCCACTTTTCAAAACTAAATATGCTCATAACTCGACCAATATGATAGATAGAACGTTCTAGTCTTCGGCAATCGAATCAGCGGTAAATTCTACATATTACAGTGTATTTTGAGTCCATTATTCCAACCAGGGAAGGAGTTGGCACGTAGCAGTTTACATTAAATATTTCCATACCTACCCCTTGCTCCAAAATTTTCTATAAAAAATACGTTTTTGACATAAAAATTGCTCAAAATTTGTCTGGAGGGGTTTTTTGTTGCGAAAAATCGACTGGAACAGACTGTTTTTGTATAAAATCATTTTTTCTCCTTCAAATCAAGTCATGAAATTTTCGCAAATCCACTTTTTAAAACTAAATATGCTCATAACTCGACCAATATGATAGATAGAACGTTCTAGTCTTCGGCAATCGATTCAGCGGAAAATTTTACATATTCCAGTGTATTTTGAGTCCATTATTCCAACCAGGAAAGGAGTTGGCACAAAGCAGTTTACATTAAATATTTCCATACCTACCCCTTGCTTCAAAATTTTCTACAAAAAATACGTTTTTGACATAAAAATTGCTCAAAATTTGTCTGGAGGGGTTTTTTGGTGCGAAAAATCGACTGGAACAGTCTGTTTTTGTATAAAATCATTTTTTCTCCTCCAAATGAAGTCATGAAATTTTCGAAAATCCACTTTTCAAAACTAAATATGCTCATAACTCGACCAATATGATAGATAGAACGTTCTAGTCTTCGGCAATCGATTCAGCGGAAAATTTTACATATTCCAGTGTATTTTGAGTCCATTATTCCAACCAGGAAAGGAGTTGGCACAAAGCAGTTTACATTAAATATTTCCATACCTACCCCTTGCTTCAAAATTTTCTAAAAAAAACAGGTTTTTGACATAAAAATTGCTCAAAATTTGTCTGGAGGGTTTTTTTGGTGCGAAAAATCGACTGGAACAGTCTGTTTTTGTATAAAATCATTTTTTCTCCTCCAAATGAAGTCATGAAATTTTCGAAAATCCACTTTTCAAAACTAAATATGCTCATAACTCGACCAATATGATAGATAGAACGTTCTAGTCTTCGGCAATCGATTCAGCGGAAAATTTTACATATTACAGTGTATTTTGAGTCCATTATTCCAACCAGGAAAGGAGTTGGCACAAAGCAGTTTACATTAAATATTTCCATACCTACCCCTTGCTTCAAAATTTTCTAAAAAAAACAGGTTTTTGACATAAAAATTGCTCAAAATTTGTCTGGAGGGGTTTTTTGGTGCGAAAAATCGACTGGAACAGTCTGTTTTTGTATAAAATCATTTTTTCTCCTTCAAATCAAGTCATGAAATTTTCGCAAATCCATTTTTTAAAACTAAATATGCTCATAACTCGACCAATATGATAGATAGAACGTTCTAGTCTTCGGCAATCGAATCAGCGGTAAATTTCACATATTCCAGTGTATTTTGAGTCCATTATTCCAACCAGGAAAGGAGTTGGCACAAAGCAGTTTACATTAAATATTTCCATACCTACCCCTTGCTTCAAAATTTTCTAAAAAAACAGGTTTTTGACATAAAAATTGCTCAAAATTTGTCTGAGGGGGTTTTTTGGTGCGAAAAATCGACTGGAACAGTCTGTTTTTGTATAAAATCATTTTTTCTCCTTCAAATCAAGTCATGAAAAAAAATACGTTTTTGACATAAAAATTGCTCAAAATTTGTCTGGAGGGTTTTTTTGGTGCGAAAAATCGACTGGAACAGTCTGTTTTTGTATAAAAACATTTTTTCTCCTCCAAATGAAGTCATGAAATTTTCGAAAATCCACTTTTCAAAACTAAATATGCTCATAACTCGACCAATATGATAGATAGAACGTTCTAGTCTTCGGCAATCGAATCAGCGGTAAATTTTACATACTACAGTGTATTTTGGGTCCATTATTCCAACCAGGAAAGAAGTTGGCACGTAGCAGTTTACATTAAATATTTCCATACCTACCCCTTGCTTCAAAATTTTCTACAAAAAATACGTTTTTGACATAAAAATTGCTCAAAATTTGTCTGGAGGGGTTTTTTGGTGTGCGAAAAATCGACTGGAACAGTCTGTTTTTGTATAAAATCATTCTTTCTCCTCCAAATGAAGTCATGAAATTTTCGAAAATCCACTTTTCAAAACTAAATATGCTCATAACTCGACCAATATGATAGATAGAACGTTCTAGTCTTCGGCAATCGAATCAGCGGTAAATTTTACATATTACAGTGTATTCTGAGTCCATTATTCCAACCAGGGAAGGAGTTGGCACAAAGCAGTTTACATTAAATATTTCCATACCTACCCCTTGCTTCAAAATTTTCTACAAAAAATACGTTTTTGACATAAAAATTGCTCAAAATTTGTCTGGAGGGGTTTTTTGGTGCGAAAAATCGACTGGAACAGTCTGTTTTTGTATAAAATCATTTTTTCTCCTCCAAATGAAGTCATGAAATTTTCGAAAATCCACTTTTCAAAACTAAATATGCTCATAACTCGACCAATATGATAGATAGAACGTTCTAGTCTTCGGCAATCGATTCAGCGGAAAATTTTACATATTCCAGTGTATTTTGAGTCCATTATTCCAACCAGGAAAGGAGTTGGCACAAAGCAGTTTACATTAAATATTTCCATACCTACCCCTTGCTTCAAAATTTTCTACAAAAAATACGTTTTTGACATAAAAATTGCTCAGTATTTGTCTGGAGGGGTTTTTTGGTGCGAAAAATCGACTGGAACAGTCTGTTTTTGGATAAAATCATTTTTTCTCCTTCAAATCAAGTCATGAAATTTTCGCAAATCCACTTTTTAAAACTAAATATGCTCATAACTCGACCAATATGATAGATAGAACGTTCTAGTCTTCGGCAATCGATTCAGCGGTAAATTTTACATATTCCAGTGTATTTTGAGTCCATTATTCCAACCAGGGAAGGAGTTGGCACGTAGCAGTTTACATTAAATATTTCCATACCTACCCCTTGCTCCAAAACTTTCTACAAAAAATACGTTTTTGACATAAAAATTGCTCAAAATTTGTCTGGAGGGGTTTTTTGGTGCGAAAAATCGACTGGAACAGTCTGTTTTTGTATAAAATCATTTTTTCTCCTTCAAATCAAGTCATGAAATTTTCGCAAATCCACTTTTTAAAACTAAATATGCTCATAACTCGACCAATATGATAGATAGAACGTTCTAGTCTTCGGAAATCGAATCAGCGGTAAATTTTACATATTACAGTGTATTTTGAGTCCATTATTCCAACCAGGGAAGGAGTTGGCACGTAGCAGTTTACATTAAATATTTCCATACCTACCCCTTGCTCCAAAATTTTCTACAAAAAATACGTTTTTGACATAAAAATTTCTCAGTATTTGTCTGGAGGGGTTTTTTGGTGCGAAAAATCGACTGGAACAGTCTGTTTTTGTATAAAATCATTTTTTCTCCTCCAAATCAAGTCATGAAATTTTCGCAAATCCACTTTTTAAAACTAAATATGCTCATAACTCGACCAATATGATAGATAGAACGTTCTAGTCTTCGGCAATCGATTCAGCGGAAAATTTTACATATTCCAGTGTATTTTGAGTCCATTATTCAAACCAGGAAAGGAGTTGGCACAAAGCAGTTTACATTAAATATTTCCATACCTACCCCTTGCTCCAAAATTTTCTACAAAAAATACGTTTTTGACATAAAAATTGCTCAGTATTTGTCTGGAGGGGTTTTTTGGTGCGAAAAATCGACTGGAACAGTCTGTTTTTGGATAAAATCATTTTTTCTCCTTCAAATCAAGTCATGAAATTTTCGCAAATCCACTTTTTAAAACTAAATATGCTCATAACTCGACCAATATGATAGATAGAACGTTCTAGTCTTCGGCAATCGATTCAGCGGAAAATTTTACATATTCCAGTGTATTTTGAGTCCATTATTCCAACCAGGAAAGGAGTTGGCACAAAGCAGTTTACATTAAATATTTCCATACCTACCCCTTGCTTCAAAATTTTCTACAAAAAATACGTTTTTGACATAAAAATTGCTCAAAATTTGTCTGGAGGGGTTTTTTGGTGCGAAAAATCGACTGGAACAGTCTGTTTTAGCATTAAATCATTTTTTCTCCTCCAAATGAAGTCATGAAATTTTCGAAAATCCACTTTCCAAAACTAAATATGCTCATAACTCGACCAATATGATAGATAGAACGTTCTAGTCTTCGGCAATCGATTCAGCGGAAAATTTTACATATTCCAGTGTATTTTGAGTCCATTAATACAACTAGGAAAGAAGTTGGCACGTAGCAGTTTACATTAAATATTTCCATACCTACCCCTTGCTTCAAAATTTTCTACAAAAAATACGTTTTTGACAATATGATAGATAGAACGTTGTAGTCTTCGGCAATCGAATCAGCGGTAAATTTTACATATTACAGTGTATTTTGAGTCCATTATTCCAACCAGGAAAGGAGTTGGCACAAAGCAGTTTACATTAAATATTTCCATACCTACCCCTTGCTTCAAAATTTTCTACAAAAAATACGTTTTTGACATAAAAATTGCTCAAAATTTGTCTGGCGGGGTTTTTTGGTGCGAAAAATCGACTGGAACAGTCTGTTTTTGTATAAAATCATTTTTTCTCCTCCAAATGAAGTCATGAAATTTTCGAAAATCCACTTTTCAAAACTAAATATGCTCATAACTCGACCAATGTGATAGATAGAACGTTCTAGTCTTCGGCAATCGAATCAGCGGTAAATTTTACATATTACAGTGTATTTTGAGTCCATTATTCCAACCAGGGAAGGAGTTGGCACGTAGCAGTTTACATTAAATATTTCCATACCTACCCCTTGCTCCAAAATTTTCTACAAAAAATACGTTTTTGACATAAAAATTGCTCAAAATTTGTCTGGAGGGGTTTTTTGGTGCGAAAAATCGACTGGAACAGTCTGTTTTTGTATAAAATCATTTTTTCCTCTTCAAATCAAGTCATGAAATTTTCGCAAATCCACTTTTTAAAACTAAATATGCTCATAACTCGACCAATATGATAGATAGAACGTTCTAGTCTTCGGCAATCGATTCAGCGGAAAATTTTACATATTCCAGTGTATTTTGAGTCCATTATTCCAACCAGGAAAGGAGTTGGCACAAAGCAGTTTACATTAAATATTTCCATACCTACCCCTTGCTTCAAAATTTTCTACAAAAAATACGTTTTTGACATAAAATTTGCTCAAAATTTGTCTGGAGGGGTTTTTTGGTGCGAAAAATCGACTGGAACAGTCTGTTTTTGTATAAAATCATTTTTTCTCCTCCAAATGAAGTCATGAAATTTTCGAAAATCCACTTTTCAAAACTAAATATGCTCATAACTCGACCAATATGATAGATAGAACGTTCTAGTCTTCGGCAATCGAATCAGCGGTAAATTTTACATATTACAGTGTATTTTGAGTCCATTATTCCAACCAGGAAAGGAGTTGGCACAAAGCAGTTTACATTAAATATTTCCATACCTACCCCTTGCTTCAAAATTTTCTACAAAAAATACGTTTTTGACATAAAATTTGCTCAAAATTTGTCTGGAGGGGTTTTTTGGTGCGAAAAATCGACTGGAACAGTCTGTTTTTGTATAAAATCATTTTTTCTCCTCCAAATGAAGTCATGAAATTTTCGAAAATCCACTTTTCAAAACTAAATATGCTCATAACTCGACCAATATGATAGATAGAACGTTCTAGTCTTCGGCAATCGAATCAGCGGTAAATTTTACAGATTCCAGTGTATTTTGAGTCCATTATTCCAACCAGGAAAGGAGTTGGCACAAAGCAGTTTACATTAAATATTTCCATACCTACCCCTTGCTTCAAAATTTTCTACAAAAAATACGTTTTTGACATAAAAATTGCTCAAAATTTGTCTGGAGGGGTTTTTTGGTGTGCGAAAAATCGACTGGAACAGTCTGTTTTTGTATAAAATCATTCTTTCTCCTCCAAATGAAGTCATGAAGTTTTCGAAAATCCACTTTTCAAAACTAAATATTCTCCTAACTCGACCAATATGATAGATAGAACGTTCTAGTCTTTGGCAATCGATTCAGCGGAAAATTTTACATATTCCAGTGTATTTTGAGTCCATTATTCCAACCAGGAAAGGAGTTGGCACAAAGCAGTTTACATTAAATATTTCCATACCTACCCCTTGCTTCAAAATTTTCTACAAAAAATACGTTTTTGACATAAAATTTGCTCAAAATTTGTCTGGAGGGGTTTTTTGGTGTGCGAAAAATCGACTGGAACAGTCTGTTTTTGTATAAAATCATTCTTTCTCCTCCAAATGAAGTCATGAAATTTTCGAAAATCCACTTTTCAAAACTAAATATTCTCCTAACTCGACCAATATGATAGATAGAACGTTCTAGTCTTTGGCAATCGATTCAGCGGAAAATTTTACATATTCCAGTGTATTTTGAGTCCATTATTCCAACCAGGAAAGGAGTTGGCACAAAGCAGTTTACATTAAATATTTCCATACCTACCCCTTGCTTCAAAATTTTCTACAAAAAATACGTTTTTGACATAAAATTTGCTCAAAATTTGTCTGGAGGGGTTTTTTGGTGCGAAAAATCGACTGGAACAGTCTGTTTTTGTATAAAATCATTTTTTCTCCTCCAAATGAAGTCATGAAATTTTCGAAAATCCACTTTTCAAAACTAAATATGCTCATAACTCGACCAATATGATAGATAGAACGTTCTAGTCTTCGGCAATCGAATCAGCGGAAAATTTTACAGATTCCAGTGTATTTTGAGTCCATTATTCCAACCAGGAAAGGAGTTGGCACAAAGCAGTTTACATTAAATATTTCCATACCTACCCCTTGCTTCAAAATTTTCTACAAAAAATACGTTTTTGACATAAAAATTGCTCAAAATTTGTCTGGAGGGGTTTTTTGGTGTGCGAAAAATCGACTGGAACAGTCTGTTTTTGTATAAAATCATTCTTTCTCCTCCAAATGAAGTCATGAAATTTTCGAAAATCCACTTTTCAAAACTAAATATTCTCCTAACTCGACCAATATGATAGATAGAACGTTCTAGTCTTCGGCAATCGAATCAGCGGTAAATTTTACATATTACAGTGTATTTTGAGTCCATTATTCCAACCAGGAAAGGAGTTGGCACAAAGCAGTTTACATTAAATATTTCCATACCTACCCCTTGCTTCAAAATTTTCTACAAAAAATACGTTTTTGACATAAAAATTGCTCAAAATTTGTCTGGAGGGGTTTTTTGGTGCGAAAAATCGACTGGAACAGTCTGTTTTTGTATAAAATCATTTTTTCCTCTTCAAATCAAGTCATGAAATTTTCGCAAATCCACTTTTTAAAACTAAATATGCTCATAACTCGACCAATATGATAGATAGAACGTTCTAGTCTTCGGCAATCGATTCAGCGGAAAATTTTACATATTCCAGTGTATTTTGAGTCCATTATTCCAACCAGGAAAGGAGTTGGCACAAAGCAGTTTACATTAAATATTTCCATACCTACCCCTTGCTTCAAAATTTTCTACAAAAAATACGTTTTTGACATAAAAATTGCTCAAAATTTGTCTGGAGGGGTTTTTTGGTGCGAAAAATCGACTGGAACAGTCTGTTTTTGTATAAAATCATTCTTTCTCCTCCAAATGAAGTCATGAAATTTTCGAAAATCCACTTTTCAAAACTAAATATGCTCATAACTCGACCAATATGATAGATAGAACGTTCTAGTCTTCGGCAATCGAATCAGCGGTAAATTTTACATATTACAGTGTATTTTGAGTCCATTATTCCAACCAGGAAAGGAGTTGGCACAAAGCAGTTTACATTAAATATTTCCATACCTACCCCTTGCTTCAAAATTTTCTACAAAAAATACGTTTTTGACATAAAATTTGCTCAAAATTTGTCTGGAGGGGTTTTTTGGTGCGAAAAATCGACTGGAACAGTCTGTTTTTGTATAAAATCATTTTTTCTCCTCCAAATGAAGTCATGAAATTTTCGAAAATCCACTTTTCAAAACTAAATATGCTCATAACTCGACCAATATGATAGATAGAACGTTCTAGTCTTCGGCAATCGAATCAGCGGTAAATTTTACATATTACAGTGTATTTTGAGTCCATTATTCCAACCAGGAAAGGAGTTGGCACAAAGCAGTTTACATTAAATATTTCCATACCTACCATTTGCTTCAAAATTTTCTACAAAAAATACGTTTTTGACATAAAATTTGCTCAAAATTTGTCTGGAGGGGTTTTTTGGTGTGCGAAAAATCGACTGGAACAGTCTGTTTTTGTATAAAATCATTTCTTCTCCTCCAAATGAAGTCATGAAATTTTCGAAAATCCACTTTTCAAAACTAAATATGCTCATAACTCGACCAATATGATAGATAGAACGTTCTAGTCTTCGGCAATCGAATCAGCGGTAAATTTTACATATTACAGTGTATTTTGAGTCCATTATTCCAACCAGGAAAGGAGTTGGCACAAAGCAGTTTACATTAAATATTTCCATACCTACCCCTTGCTTCAAAATTTTCTACAAAAAATACGTTTTTGACATAAAAATTGCTCAAAATTTGTCTGGAGGGGTTTTCTGGTGCGAAAAATCGACTGGAACAGTCTGTTTTTGTATAAAATCATTTTTTCTCCTCCAAATGAAGTCATGAAATTTTCGAAAATCCACTTTTAAAAACTAAATATGCTCATAACTCGACCAATATGATAGATAGAACGTTCTAGTCTTCGGCAATCGATTCAGCGGAAAATTTTACATATTCCAGTGTATTTTGAGTCCATTATTCCAACCAGGAAAGGAGTTGGCACAAAGCAGTTTACATTAAATATTTCCATACCTACCCCTTGCTTCAAAATTTTCTACAAAAAATACGTTTTTGACATAAAAATTGCTCAAAATTTGTCTGGAGGGGTTTTTTGGTGCGAACAATCGACTGGAACAGTCTGTTTTTGTATAAAATCATTCTTTCTCCTCCAAATGAAGTCATGAAATTTTCGAAAATCCACTTTTCAAAACTAAATATGCTCATAACTCGACCAATATGATAGATAGAACGTTCTAGTCTTCGGCAATCGAATCAGCGGTAAATTTTACATATTACAGTGTATTTTGAGTCCATTATTCCAACCAGGAAAGGAGTTGGCACAAAGCAGTTTACATTAAATATTTCCATACCTACCATTTGCTTCAAAATTTTCTACAAAAAATACGTTTTTGACATAAAATTTGCTCAAAATTTGTCTGGAGGGGTTTTTTGGTGTGCGAAAAATCGACTGGAACAGTCTGTTTTTGTATAAAATCATTTTTTCTCCTCCAAATGAAGTCATGAAATTTTCGAAAATCCACTTTTCAAAACTAAATATGCTCATAACTCGACCAATATGATAGATAGAACGTTCTAGTCTTCGGCAATCGAATCAGCGGTAAATTTTACATATTACAGTGTATTTTGAGTCCATTATTCCAACCAGGAAAGGAGTTGGCACGAAGCAGTTTACATTAAATATTTCCATACCTACCCCTTGCTTCAAAATTTTCTACAAAAAATACGTTTTTGACATAAAAATTGCTCAAAATTTGTCTGGAGGGGTTTTTTGGTGCGAAAAATCGACTGTAACAGTCTGTTTTTGTATAAAATCATTTATTCTCCTCCAAATGAAGTCATGAAATTTTCGAAAATCCACTTTTTAAAACTAAATATGCTCATAACTCGATCGATATGATAGATAGAACGTTCTAGTCTTCGGCAATCGATTCAGCGGAAAATTTTACATATTCCAGTGTATTTTGAGTTCATTATTCCAACCAGGAAAGGAGTTGGCACAAAGCAGTTTACATTAAATATTTCCATACCTACCCCTTGCTTCAAAATTTTCTACAAAAAATACGTTTTTGACATAAAAATTGCTCAAAATTTGTCTGGAGGGGTTTTTTTGGTGCGAAAAATCGACTGGAACAGTCTGTTTTTGTATAAAATCCTTTTTTCTCCTCCAAATGAAGTCATGAAATTTTCGAAAATCCACTTTTCAAAACTAAATATGCTCATAACTCGACCAATATGATAGATAGAACGTTCTAGTCTTCGGCAATCGAATCAGCGGTAAATTTTACATATTCCAGTGTATTTTGAGTCCATTATTCCAACCAGGAAAGGAGTTGGCACAAAGCAGTTTACATTAAATATTTCCATACCTACCCCTTGCTTCAAAATTTTCTACAAAAAATACGTTTTTGACATAAAAATTGCTCAAAATTTGTCTGGAGGGGTTTTTTGGTGTGCGAAAAATCGACTGGAACAGTCTGTTTTTGTATAAAATCATTCTTTCTCCTCCAAATGAAGTCATGAAATTTTCGAAAATCCACTTTTCAAAACTAAATATTCTCATAACTCGACCAATATGATAGATAGAACGTTCTAGTCTTCGGCAATCGAATCAGCGGTAAATTTTACATATTACAGTGTATTTTGAGTCCATTATTCCAACCAGGAAAGGAGTTGGCACAAAGCAGTTTACATTAAATATTTCCATACCTACCCCTTGCTTCAAAATTTTCTACAAAAAATACGTTTTTGACATAAAAATTGCTCAAAATTTGTCTGGAGGGGTTTTTTGGTGCGAAAAATCGACTGGAACAGTCTGTTTTTGTATAAAATCATTTTTTCTCCTCCAAATGAAGTCATGAAATTTTCGAAAATCCACTTTTCAAAACTAAATATGCTCATAACTCGACCAATATGATAGATAGAACGTTCTAGTCTTCGGCAATCGAATCAGCGGTAAATTTTACATATTACAGTGTATTCTGAGTCCATTATTCCAACCAGGGAAGGAGTTGGCACGTAGCAGTTTACATTAAATATTTCCATACCTACCCCTTGCTCCAAAATTTTCTACAAAAAATACGTTTTTGACATAAAAATTGCTCAAAATTTGTCTGGAGGGGTTTTTTGGTGCGGAAAATCGACTGGAACAGTCTGTTTTTGTATAAAATCATTCTTTCTCCTCCAAATGAAGTCATGAAATTTTCGAAAATCCACTTTTCAAAACTAAATATGCTCATAACTCGACCAATATGATAGATAGAACGTTCTAGTCTTCGGCAATCGAATCAGCGGTAAATTTTACATATTACAGTGTATTTTGAGTCCATTATTCCAACCAGGAAAGGAGTTGGCACGAAGCAGTTTACATTAAATATTTCCATACCTACCCCTTGCTTCAAAATTTTCTACAAAAAATACGTTTTTGACATAAAAATTGCTCAAAATTTGTCTGGAGGGGTTTTTTGGTGCGAAAAATCGACTGGAACAGTCTGTTTTTGTATAAAATCATTTTTTCTCCTCCAAATGAAGTCATGAAATTTTCGAAAATCCACTTTTCAAAACTAAATATGCTCATAACTCGACCAATATGATAGATAGAACGTTCTAGTCTTCGGCAATCGAATCAGCGGTAAATTTTACATACTACAGTGTATTTTGGGTCCATTATTCCAACCAGGAAAGGAGTTGGCACAAAGCAGTTTACATTAAATATTTCCATACCTACCCCTTGCTCCAAAATTTTCTACAAAAAATACGTTTTTGACATAAAAATTGCTCAAAATTTGTCTGGAGGGGTTTTTTGGTGCGAAAAATCGACTGGAACAGTCTGTTTTTGTATAAAATCATTTTTTCTCCTCCAAATGAAGTCATGAAATTTACAAAAATCCACTTTTTAAAACTAAATATGCTCATAACTCGACCAATATGATGGATAGAACGTTCTAGTCTTCGGCAATCGATTCAGCGGAAAATTTTACATATTCCAGTGTATTTTGAGTCCATTATTCCACTCAGGAAAGAAGTTGGCACGTAGCAGTTTACATTAAATATTTCCATACCTACCCCTTGCTTCAAAATTTTCTACAAAAAATACGTTTTTGACATAAAAATTGCTCAAAATTTGTCTGGAGGGGTTTTTTGGTGTGCGAAAAATCGACTGGAACAGTCTGTTTTTGTATAAAATCATTCTTTCTCCTCCAAATGAAGTCATGAAATTTTCGAAAATCCACTTTTCAAAACTAAATATGCTCATAACTCGACCAATATGATAGATAGAACGTTCTAGTCTTCGGCAATCGAATCAGCGGTAAATTTTACATATTACAGTGTATTCTGAGTCCATTATTCCAACCAGGGAAGGAGTTGGCACGTAGCAGTTTACATTAAATATTTCCATACCTACCCCTTGCTCCAAAATTTTCTACAAAAAATACGTTTTTGACATAAAAATTGCTCAAAATTTGTCTGGAGGGGTTTTTTGGTGCGAAAAATCGACTGGAACAGTCTGTTTTTGTATAAAATCATTTTTTCTCCTCCAAATGAAGTCATGAACTTTTCGAAAATCCACTTTTCAAAACTAAATATGCTCATAACTCGACCAATATGATAGATAGAACGTTCTAGTGTTCGGCAATGGATTCAGCGGAAAATTTTACATATTCCAGTGTATTTTGAGTCCATTATTCCAACTAGGAAAGAAGTTGGCACGTAGCAGTTTACATTAAATATTTCCATACCTACCCCTTGCTTCAAAATTTTCTACAAAAAATACGTTTTTGACATAAAAATTGCTCAAAATTTGTCTGGAGGGGTTTTTTGGTGCGAAAAATGGACTGGAACAGTCTGTTTTTGTATAAAATCATTTTTTCTCCTCCAAATGAAGTCATGAAATTTTCGAAAATCCACTTTTCAAAACTAAATATGCTCATAACTCGACCAATATGATAGATAGAACGTTCTAGTCTTCGGCAATCGAATCAGCGGTAAATTTTACATATTACAGTGTATTTTGAGTCCATTATTCCAACCAGGAAAGGAGTTGGCACGAAGCAGTTTACATTAAATATTTCCATACCTACCCCTTGCTTCAAAATTTTCTACAAAAAATACGTTTTTGACATAAAAATTGCTCAAAATTTGTCTGGAGGGGTTTTTTGGTGCGAAAAATCGACTGTAACAGTCTGTTTTTGTATAAAATCATTTATTCTCCTCCAAATGAAGTCATGAAATTTTCGAAAATCCACTTTTTAAAACTAAATATGCTCATAACTCGATCGATATGATAGATAGAACGTTCTAGTCTTCGGCAATCGATTCAGCGGAAAATTTTACATATTCCAGTGTATTTTGAGTTCATTATTCCAACCAGGAAAGGAGTTGGCACAAAGCAGTTTACATTAAATATTTCCATACCTACCCCTTGCTTCAAAATTTTCTACAAAAAATACGTTTTTGACATAAAAATTGCTCAAAATTTGTCTGGAGGGGTTTTTTTGGTGCGAAAAATCGACTGGAACAGTCTGTTTTTGTATAAAATCCTTTTTTCTCCTCCAAATGAAGTCATGAAATTTTCGAAAATCCACTTTTCAAAACTAAATATGCTCATAACTCGACCAATATGATAGATAGAACGTTCTAGTCTTCGGCAATCGAATCAGCGGTAAATTTTACATATTCCAGTGTATTTTGAGTCCATTATTCCAACCAGGAAAGGAGTTGGCACAAAGCAGTTTACATTAAATATTTCCATACCTACCCCTTGCTTCAAAATTTTCTACAAAAAATACGTTTTTGACATAAAAATTGCTCAAAATTTGTCTGGAGGGGTTTTTTGGTGTGCGAAAAATCGACTGGAACAGTCTGTTTTTGTATAAAATCATTCTTTCTCCTCCAAATGAAGTCATGAAATTTTCGAAAATCCACTTTTCAAAACTAAATATTCTCATAACTCGACCAATATGATAGATAGAACGTTCTAGTCTTCGGCAATCGAATCAGCGGTAAATTTTACATATTACAGTGTATTTTGAGTCCATTATTCCAACCAGGAAAGGAGTTGGCACAAAGCAGTTTACATTAAATATTTCCATACCTACCCCTTGCTTCAAAATTTTCTACAAAAAATACGTTTTTGACATAAAAATTGCTCAAAATTTGTCTGGAGGGGTTTTTTGGTGCGAAAAATCGACTGGAACAGTCTGTTTTTGTATAAAATCATTTTTTCTCCTCCAAATGAAGTCATGAAATTTTCGAAAATCCACTTTTCAAAACTAAATATGCTCATAACTCGACCAATATGATAGATAGAACGTTCTAGTCTTCGGCAATCGAATCAGCGGTAAATTTTACATATTACAGTGTATTCTGAGTCCATTATTCCAACCAGGGAAGGAGTTGGCACGTAGCAGTTTACATTAAATATTTCCATACCTACCCCTTGCTCCAAAATTTTCTACAAAAAATACGTTTTTGACATAAAAATTGCTCAAAATTTGTCTGGAGGGGTTTTTTGGTGCGGAAAATCGACTGGAACAGTCTGTTTTTGTATAAAATCATTCTTTCTCCTCCAAATGAAGTCATGAAATTTTCGAAAATCCACTTTTCAAAACTAAATATGCTCATAACTCGACCAATATGATAGATAGAACGTTCTAGTCTTCGGCAATCGAATCAGCGGTAAATTTTACATATTACAGTGTATTTTGAGTCCATTATTCCAACCAGGAAAGGAGTTGGCACGAAGCAGTTTACATTAAATATTTCCATACCTACCCCTTGCTTCAAAATTTTCTACAAAAAATACGTTTTTGACATAAAAATTGCTCAAAATTTGTCTGGAGGGGTTTTTTGGTGCGAAAAATCGACTGGAACAGTCTGTTTTTGTATAAAATCATTTTTTCTCCTCCAAATGAAGTCATGAAATTTTCGAAAATCCACTTTTCAAAACTAAATATGCTCATAACTCGACCAATATGATAGATAGAACGTTCTAGTCTTCGGCAATCGAATCAGCGGTAAATTTTACATACTACAGTGTATTTTGGGTCCATTATTCCAACCAGGAAAGGAGTTGGCACAAAGCAGTTTACATTAAATATTTCCATACCTACCCCTTGCTCCAAAATTTTCTACAAAAAATACGTTTTTGACATAAAAATTGCTCAAAATTTGTCTGGAGGGGTTTTTTGGTGCGAAAAATCGACTGGAACAGTCTGTTTTTGTATAAAATCATTTTTTCTCCTCCAAATGAAGTCATGAAATTTACAAAAATCCACTTTTTAAAACTAAATATGCTCATAACTCGACCAATATGATGGATAGAACGTTCTAGTCTTCGGCAATCGATTCAGCGGAAAATTTTACATATTCCAGTGTATTTTGAGTCCATTATTCCACTCAGGAAAGAAGTTGGCACGTAGCAGTTTACATTAAATATTTCCATACCTACCCCTTGCTTCAAAATTTTCTACAAAAAATACGTTTTTGACATAAAAATTGCTCAAAATTTGTCTGGAGGGGTTTTTTGGTGTGCGAAAAATCGACTGGAACAGTCTGTTTTTGTATAAAATCATTCTTTCTCCTCCAAATGAAGTCATGAAATTTTCGAAAATCCACTTTTCAAAACTAAATATGCTCATAACTCGACCAATATGATAGATAGAACGTTCTAGTCTTCGGCAATCGAATCAGCGGTAAATTTTACATATTACAGTGTATTCTGAGTCCATTATTCCAACCAGGGAAGGAGTTGGCACGTAGCAGTTTACATTAAATATTTCCATACCTACCCCTTGCTCCAAAATTTTCTACAAAAAATACGTTTTTGACATAAAAATTGCTCAAAATTTGTCTGGAGGGGTTTTTTGGTGCGAAAAATCGACTGGAACAGTCTGTTTTTGTATAAAATCATTTTTTCTCCTCCAAATGAAGTCATGAACTTTTCGAAAATCCACTTTTCAAAACTAAATATGCTCATAACTCGACCAATATGATAGATAGAACGTTCTAGTGTTCGGCAATGGATTCAGCGGAAAATTTTACATATTCCAGTGTATTTTGAGTCCATTATTCCAACTAGGAAAGAAGTTGGCACGTAGCAGTTTACATTAAATATTTCCATACCTACCCCTTGCTTCAAAATTTTCTACAAAAAATACGTTTTTGACATAAAAATTGCTCAAAATTTGTCTGGAGGGGTTTTTTGGTGCGAAAAATGGACTGGAACAGTCTGTTTTTGTATAAAATCATTTTTTCTCCTCCAAATGAAGTCATGAAATTTTCGAAAATCCACTTTTCAAAACTAAATATGCTCATAACTCGACCAATATGATAGATAGAACGTTCTAGTCTTCGGCAATCGAATCAGCGGTAAATTTTACATATTACAGTGTATTTTGAGTCCATTATTCCAACCAGGAAAGGAGTTGGCACAAAGCAGTTTACATTGAATATTTCCATACCTACCCCTTGCTTCAAAATTTTCTACAAAAAATACGTTTTTGACATAAAATTTGCTCAAAATTTGTCTGGAGGGGTTTTTTGGTGCGAAAAATGGACTGGAACAGTCTGTTTTTGTATAAAATCATTTTTTCTCCTCCAAATGAAGTCATGAAATTTTCGAAAATCCACTTTTCAAAACTAAATATTCTCATAACTCGACCAATATGATAGATAGAACGTTCTAGTCTTCGGCAATCGAATCAGCGGTAAATTTTACATATTACAGTGTATTTTGAGTCCATTATTCCAACCAGGAAAGAAGTTGGCACAAAGCAGTTTACATTAAATATTTCCATACCTACCCCTTGCTTCAAAATTTTCTACAAAAAATACGTTTTTGACATAAAAATTGCTCAAAATTTGTCTGGAGGGGTTTTTTGGTGCGAAAAATCGACTGGAACAGTCTGTTTTTGTGGAAAATCATTTTTTCCTCTTCAAATCAAGTCATGAAATTTTCGCAAATCCACTTTTTAAAACTAAATATGCTCATAACTCGACCAATATGATAGATAGAACGTTCTAGTCTTCGGCAATCGAATCAGCGGAAAATTTTACATATTCCAGTGTATTTTGAGTCCATTATTCCAACCAGGAAAGGAGTTGGCACAAAGCAGTTTACATTAAATATTTCCATACCTACCCCTTGCTTCAAAATTTTCTACAAAAAATACGTTTTTGACATAAAATTTGCTCAAAATTTGTCTGGAGGGGTTTTTTGGTGCGAAAAATCGACTGGAACAGTCTGTTTTTGTATAAAATCATTTTTTCTCCTCCAAATGAAGTCATGAAATTTTCGAAAATCCACTTTTCAAAACTAAATATGCTCATAACTCGACCAATATGATAGATAGAACGTTCTAGTCTTCGGCAATCGAATCAGCGGAAAATTTTACAGATTCCAGTGTATTTTGAGTCAATTATTCCAACCAGGAAAGGAGTTGGCACAAAGCAGTTTACATTAAATATTTCCATACCTACCCCTTGCTTCAAAATTTTCTACAAAAAATACGTTTTTGACATAAAAATTGCTCAAAATTTGTCTGGAGGGGTTTTTTGGTGTGCGAAAAATCGACTGGAACAGTCTGTTTTTGTATAAAATCATTCTTTCTCCTCCAAATGAAGTCATGAAATTTTCGAAAATCCACTTTTCAAAACTAAATATTCTCATAACTCGACCAATATGATAGATAGAACGTTCTAGTCTTCGGCAATCGAATCAGCGGTAAATTTTACATATTACAGTGTATTTTGAGTCCATTATTCCAACCAGGAAAGGAGTTGGCACAAAGCAGTTTACATTAAATATTTCCATACCTACCCCTTGCTTCAAAATTTTCTACAAAAAATACGTTTTTGACATAAAAATTGCTCAAAATTTGTCTGGAGGGGTTTTTTGGTGCGAAAAATCGACTGGAACAGTCTGTTTTTGTATAAAATCATTTTTTCTCCTCCAAATGAAGTCATGAAATTTTCGAAAATCCACTTTTCAAAACTAAATATGCTCATAACTCGACCAATATGATAGATAGAACGTTCTAGTCTTCGGCAATCGAATCAGCGGTAAATTTTACATATTACAGTGTATTCTGAGTCCATTATTCCAACCAGGGAAGGAGTTGGCACGTAGCAGTTTACATTAAATATTTCCATACCTACCCCTTGCTCCAAAATTTTCTACAAAAAATACGTTTTTGACATAAAAATTGCTCAAAATTTGTCTGGAGGGGTTTTTTGGTGCGAAAAATCGACTGGAACAGTCTGTTTTTGTATAAAATCATTTTTTCTCCTCCAAATGAAGTCATGAAATTTTCGAAAATCCACTTTTAAAAACTAAATATGCTCATAACTCGACCAATATGATAGATAGAACGTTCTAGTCTTCGGCAATCGATTCAGCGGAAAATTTTACATATTCCAGTGTATTTTGAGTCCATTATTCCAACCAGGAAAGGAGTTGGCACAAAGCAGTTTACATTAAATATTTCCATACCTACCCCTTGCTTCAAAATTTTCTACAAAAAATACGTTTTTGACATAAAAATTGCTCAAAATTTGTCTGGAGGGGTTTTTTGGTGCGAAAAATCGACTGGAACAGTCTGTTTTTGTATAAAATCATTCTTTCTCCTCCAAATGAAGTCATGAAATTTTCGAAAATCCACTTTTCAAAACTAAATATGCTCATAACTCCACCAATATGATAGATAGAACGTTCTAGTCTTCGGCAATCGAATCAGCGGTAAATTTTACATATTACAGTGTATTTTGAGTCCATTATTCCAACCAGGAAAGGAGTTGGCACAAAGCAGTTTACATTAAATATTTCCATACCTACCCCTTGCTTCAAAATTTTCTACAAAAAATACGTTTTTGACATAAAAATTGCTCAAAATTTGTCTGGAGGGGTTTTTTGGTGCGAAAAATCGACTGGAACAGTCTGTTTTTGTATAAAATCATTTTTTCTCCTCCAAATGAAGTCATGAAATTTTCGAAAATCCACTTTTCAAAACTAAATATGCTCATAACTCGACCAATATGATAGATAGAACGTTCTAGTCTTCGGCAATCGAATCAGCGGTAAATTTTACATATTACAGTGTATTCTGAGTCCATTATTCCAACCAGGGAAGGAGTTGGCACGTAGCAGTTTACATTAAATATTTCCATACCTACCCCTTGCTCCAAAATTTTCTACAAAAAATACGTTTTTGACATAAAAATTGCTCAAAATTTGTCTGGAGGGGTTTTTTGGTGCGAAAAATCAACTGGAACAGTCTGTTTTTGTATAAAATCATTTTTTCTCCTCCAAATGAAGTCATGAAATTTTCGAAAATCCACTTTTAAAAACTAAATATGCTCATAACTCGACCAATATGATAGATAGAACGTTCTAGTCTTCGGCAATCGATTCAGCGGAAAATTTTACATATTCCAGTGTATTTTGAGTCCATTATTCCAACCAGGAAAGGAGTTGGCACAAAGCAGTTTACATTAAATATTTCCATACCTACCCCTTGCTTCAAAATTTTCTACAAAAAATACGTTTTTGACATAAAAATTGCTCAAAATTTGTCTGGAGGGTTTTTTGGTGCGAAAAATCGACTGGAACAGTCTGTTTTTGTATAAAATCATTCTTTCTCCTCCAAATGAAGTCATGAAATTTTCGAAAATCCACTTTTCAAAACTAAATATGCTCATAACTCCACCAATATGATAGATAGAACGTTCTAGTCTTCGGCAATCGAATCAGCGGTAAATTTTACATATTACAGTGTATTTTGAGTCCATTATTCCAACCAGGAAAGGAGTTGGCACAAAGCAGTTTACATTAAATATTTCCATACCTACCCCTTGCTTCAAAATTTTCTACAAAAAACACGTTTTTGACATAAAATTTGCTCAAAATTTGTCTGGAGGGGTTTTTCGGTGTGCGAAAAATCGACTGGAACAGTCTGTTTTTGTATAAAATCATTTTTTCTCCTCCAAATGAAGTCATGAAATTTTCGAAAATCCACTTTTCAAAACTAAATATTCTCATAACTCGACCAATATGATAGATAGAACGTTCTAGTCTTCGGCAATCGATTCAGCGGAAAATTTTACATATTCCAGTGTATTTTGAGTCCATTATTCCAACTAGGAAAGAAGTTGGCACGTAGCAGTTTACATTAAATATTCCCATACCTACCCCTTGCTTCAAAATTTTCTACAAAAAATACGTTTTTGACATAAAAATTGCTCAAAATTTGTCTGGAGGGGTTTTTTGGTGCGAAAAATCGACTGGAACAGTCTGTTTTTGTATAAAATCATTTTTTCTCTTCCAAATGAAGTCATGAAATTTTCGAAAATCCACTTTTCAAAACTAAATATGCTCATAACTCGACCAATATGATAGATAGAACGTTCTAGTCTTCGGCAATCGATTCAGCGGAAAATTTTACATATTCCAGTGTATTTTGAGTCCATTATTCCAACTAGGAAAGAAGTTGGCACGTAGCAGTTTACATTAAATATTTCCATACCTACCCCTTGCTTCAAAATTTTCTACAAAAAATACGTTTTTGACAATATGATTGATAGAACGTTCTAGTCTTCGGCAATCGAATCAGCGGTAAATTTTACATATTACAGTGTATTTTGAGTCCATTATTCCAACCAGGAAAGGAGTTGGCACGAAGCAGTTTACATTAAATATTTCCATACCTACCCCTTGCTTCAAAATTTTCTACAAAAAATACGTTTTTGACATAAAAATTGCTCAAAATTTGTCTGGAGGGGTTTTTTGGTGCGAAAAATCGACTGGAACAGTCTGTTTTTGTATAAAATCATTTTTTCTCCTCCAAATGAAGTCATGAAATTTTCGAAAATCCACTTTTCAAAACTAAATATGCTCATAACTCGACCAATATGATAGATAGAACGTTCTAGTCTTCGGCAATCGAATCAGCGGTAAATTTTACATATTACAGTGTATTCTGAGTCCATTATTCCAACCAGGGAAGGAGTTGGCACGTAGCAGTTTACATTAAATATTTCCATACCTACCCCTTGCTCCAAAATTTTCTACAAAAAATACGTTTTTGACATAAAAATTGCTCAAAATATGTCTGGAGGGGTTTTTTGGTGCGAAAAATCGACTGGAACAGTCTGTTTTTGTATAAAATCATTTTTTCTCCTCCAAATGGAGTCATGAAATTTTCGAAAATCCACTTTTAAAAACTAAATATGCTCATAACTCGACCAATATTATAGATAGAACGTTCTAGTCTTCGGCAATCGATTCAGCGGAAAATTTTACATATTCCAGTGTATTTTGAGTCCATTATTCCAACCAGAGAAGGAGTTGGCACAAAGCAGTTTACATTAAATATTTCCATACCTACCCCTTGCTTCAAAATTTTCTACAAAAAATACGTTTTTGACATAAAAATTGCTCAAAATTTGTCTGGAGGGGTTTTTTGGTGCGAAAAATCGACTGGAACAGTCTGTTTTTGTATAAAATCATTTTTTCTCTTCCAAATGAAGTCATGAAATTTTCGAAAATCCACTTTTCAAAACTAAATATGCTCATAACTCGACCAATATGATAGATAGAACGTTCTAGTCTTCGGCAATCGATTCAGCGGAAAATTTTACATATTCCAGTGTATTTTGAGTCCATTATTCCAACTAGGAAAGAAGTTGGCACGTAGCAGTTTACATTAAATATTTCCATACCTACCCCTTGCTTCAAAATTTTCTACAAAAAATACGTTTTTGACAATATGATAGATAGAACGTTGTAGTCTTCGGCAATCGAATCAGCGGTAAATTTTACATATTACAGTGTATTTTGAGTCCATTATTCCAACCAGGAAAGGAGTTGGCACAAAGCAGTTTACATTAAATATTTCCATACCTACCCCTTGCTTCAAAATTTTCTACAAAAAATACGTTTTTGACATAAAAATTGCTCAAAATTTGTCTGGAGGGGTTTTTTGGTGCGAAAAATCGACTGGAACAGTCTGTTTTTGTATAAAATCATTTTTTCTCCTCCAAATGAAGTCATGAAATTTTCGAAAATCCACTTTTCAAAACTAAATATGCTCATAACTCGACCAATATGATAGATAGAACGTTCTAGTCTTCGGCAATCGAATCAGCGGTAAATTTTACATATTACAGTGTATTCTGAGTCCATTATTCCAACCAGGGAAGGAGTTGGCACGTAGCAGTTTACATTAAATATTTCCATACCTACCCCTTGCTTCAAAATTTTCTACAAAAAATACGTTTTTGACATAAAAATTGCTCAAAATTTGTCTGGAGGGGTTTTTTGGTGCGAAAAATCGACTGTAACAGTCTGTTTTTGTATAAAATCATTTTTTCTCCTCCAAATGAAGTCATGAAATTTTCGAAAATCCACTTTTTAAAACTAAATATGCTCATAACTCGATTAATATGATAGATAGAACGTTCTAGTCTTCGGCAATCGATTCAGCGGAAAATTTTACATATTCCAGTGTATTTTGAGTCCATTATTCCAACCAGGAAAGGAGTTGGCACAAAGCAGTTTACATTAAATATTTCCATACCTACCCCTTGCTTCAAAATTTTCTACAAAAAATACGTTTTTGACATAAAAATTGCTCAAAATTTGTCTGGAGGGGTTTTTTTGGTGCGAAAAATCGGCTGGAACAGTCTGTTTTTGTATAAAATCATTTTTTCTCCTCCAAATGAAGTCATGAAATTTTCGAAAATCCACTATTCAAAACTAAATATGCTCATAACTCGACCAATATGATAGATAGAACGTTCTAGTTTTCGGCAATCGAATCAGCGGTAAATTTTACATATTACAGTGTATTTTGAGTCCATTATTCCAACTAGGAAAGAAGTTGGCACGTAGCAGTTTACATTAAATATTTCCATACCTACCCCTTGCTTCAAAATTTTCTACAAAAAATACGTTTTTGACAATATGATAGATAGAACGTTGTAGTCTTCGGCAATCGAATCAGCGGTAAATTTTACATATTACAGTGTATTTTGAGTCCATTATTCCAACCAGGAAAGGAGTTGGCACGAAGCAGTTTACATTAAATATTTCCATACCTACCCCTTGCTTCAAAATTTTCTACAAAAAATACGTTTTTGACATAAAAATTGCTCAAAATTTGTCTGGAGGGGTTTTTTGGTGCGAAAAATCGACTGGAACAGTCTGTTTTTGTATAAAATCATTTTTTCTCCTCCAAATGAAGTCATGAAATTTTCGAAAATCCACTTTTCAAAACTAAATATGCTCATAACTCGACCAATATGATAGATAGAACGTTCTAGTCTTCGGCAATCGAATCAGCGGTAAATTTTACATATTACAGTGTATTTTGAGTCCATTATTCCAACCAGGAAAGGAGTTGGCACAAAGCAGTTTACATTAAATATTTCCATACCTACCCCTTGCTTCAAAATTTTCTACAAAAAATACGTTTTTGACATAAAAATTGCTCAAAATTTGTCTGGAGGGGTTTTTTGGTGCGAAAAATCGACTGGAACAGTCTGTTTTTGTATAAAATCATTTTTTCTCCTCCAAATGAAGTCATGAAATTTTCGAAAATCCACTTTTCAAAACTAAATATGCTCATAACTCGACCAATATGATAGATAGAACGTTCTAGTCTTCGGCAATCGAATCAGCGGTAAATTTTACATATTACAGTGTATTCTGAGTCCATTATTCCAACCAGGGAAGGAGTTGGCACGTAGCAGTTTACATTAAATATTTCCATACCTACCCCTTGCTCCAAAATTTTCTACAAAAAATACGTTTTTGACATAAAAATTGCTCAAAATTTGTCTGGAGGGGTTTTTTGGTGCGAAAAATCGACTGGAACAGTCTGTTTTTGTATAAAATCATTCTTTCTCCTCCAAATGAAGTCATGAAATTTTCGAAAATCCACTTTTCAAAACTAAATATTCTCATAACTCGACCAATATGATAGATAGAACGTTCTAGTCTTCGGCAATCGAATCAGCGGTAAATTTTACATATTACAGTGTATTTTGAGTCCATTATTCCAACCAGGAAAGGAGTTGGCACGAAGCAGTTTACATTAAATATTTCCATACCTACCCCTTGCTTCAAAATTTTCTACAAAAAATACGTTTTTGACATAAAAATTGCTCAAAATTTGTCTGGAGGGGTTTTTTGGTGCGAAAAATCGACTGGAACAGTCTGTTTTTGTATAAAATCATTTTTTCTCCTCCAAATGAAGTCATGAAATTTTCGAAAATCCACTTTTCAAAACTAAATATGCTCATAACTCGACCAATATGATAGATAGAACGTTCTAGTCTTCGGCAATCGAATCAGCGGTAAATTTTACATATTACAGTGTATTTTGAGTCCATTATTCCAACCAGGAAAGGAGTTGGCACAAAGCAGTTTACATTAAATATTTCCATACCTACCCCTTGCTTCAAAATTTTCTACAAAAAATACGTTTTTGACATAAAAATTGCTCAAAATTTGTCTGGAGGGGTTTTTTGGTGCGAAAAATCGACTGGAACAGTCTGTTTTTGTATAAAATCATTTTTTCTCCTCCAAATGAAGTCATGAAATTTTCGAAAATCCACTTTTCAAAACTAAATATGCTCATAACTCGACCAATATGATAGATAGAACGTTCTAGTCTTCGGCAATCGAATCAGCGGTAAATTTTACATATTACAGTGTATTCTGAGTCGATTATTCCAACCAGGGAAGGAGTTGGCACGTAGCAGTTTACATTAAATATTTCCATACCTACCCCTTGCTCCAAAATTTTCTACAAAAAATACGTTTTTGACATAAAAATTGCTCAAAATTTGTCTGGAGGGGTTTTTTGGTGCGAAAAATCGACTGGAACAGTCTGTTTTTGTATAAAATCATTTTTTCTCCTCCAAATGGAGTCATGAAATTTTCGAAAATCCACTTTTAAAAACTAAATATGCTCATAACTCGACCAATATGATAGATAGAACGTTCTAGTCTTCGGCAATCGATTCAGCGGAAAATTTTACATATTCCAGTGTATTTTGAGTCCATTATTCCAACCAGGAAAGGAGTTGGCACAAAGCAGTTTACATTAAATATTTCCATACCTACCCCTTGCTTCAAAATTTTCTACAAAAAATACGTTTTTGACATAAAAATTGCTCAAAATTTGTCTGGAGGGGTTTTTTGGTGCGAAAAATCGACTGGAACAGTCTGTTTTTGTATAAAATCATTCTTTCTCCTCCAAATGAAGTCATGAAATTTTCGAAAATCCACTTTTCAAAACTAAATATGCTCATAACTCGACCAATATGATAGATAGAACGTTCTAGTCTTCGGCAATCGAATCAGCGGTAAATTTTACATATTACAGTGTATTTTGAGTCCATTATTCCAACCAGGAAAGGAGTTGGCACAAAGCAGTTTACATTAAATATTTCCATACCTACCCCTTGCTTCAAAATTTTCTACAAAAAATACGTTTTTGACATAAAATTTGCTCAAAATTTGTCTGGAGGGGTTTTTTGGTGTGCGAAAAATCGACTGGAACAGTCTGTTTTTGTATAAAATCATTTCTTCTCCTCCAAATGAAGTCATGAAATTTTCGAAAATCCACTTTTCAAAACTAAATATTCTCATAACTCGACCAATATGATAGATAGAACGTTCTAGTCTTCGGCAATCGATTCAGCGGAAAATTTTACATATTCCAGTGTATTTTGAGTCCATTATTCCAACTAGGAAAGAAGTTGGCACGTAGCAGTTTACATTAAATATTTCCATACCTACCCCTTGCTTCAAAATTTTCTACAAAAAATACGTTTTTGACATAAAAATTGCTCAAAATTTGTCTGGAGGGGTTTTTTGGTGCGAAAAATCGACTGGAACAGTCTGTTTTTGTATAAAATCATTCTTTCTCCTCCAAATGAAGTCATGAAATTTTCGAAAATCCACTTTTCAAAACTAAATATGCTCATAACTCGACCAATATGATAGATAGAACGTTCTAGTCTTCGGCAATCGAATCAGCGGTAAATTTTACATATTACAGTGTATTTTGAGTCCATTATTCCAACCAGGAAAGGAGCACGTAGCAGTTTACATTAAATATTTCCATACCTACCCCTTGCTTCAAAATTTTCTACAAAAAATACGTTTTTGACATAAAAATTGCTCAAAATTTGTCTGGAGGGGGTTTTTTTGGTGCGAAAAATCGACTGGAACAGTCTGTTTTTGTATAAAATCATTTTTTCTCCTCCAAATGAAGTCATGAAATTTTTCGAAAATCCACTTTCAAAACTAAATATGCTCATAACTCGACCAATATGATAGATAGAACGTTTCTAGTCTTCGGGCAAATCGATTCAGCGGAAAATTTTACATATTCCAGTGTATTTTGAGTCCATTATTCCAACCTAGGAAAGAAGTTGGCACGTAGCAGTTTACATTAAATATTTCCATACCTACCCCTTGCTTCAAAATTTTCTACAAAAAATACGTTTTTTGACATAAAAATTGCTCAAAATTTGTCTGGAGGGGTTTTTTGGTGCGAAAAATCGGACTGGAGCAGTCTGTTTTTGTATAAATCATTTTTTCTTTTCCAAATGAAGTCATGAAATTTTCGAAAATCCCCTTTTCAAAACTAAATATGCTCATAACTCGACCAATATGATAGATAGAACGTTCTAGTCTTCGGCAATCGAATCAGCGGAAAATTTTACATATTCCAGTGTATTTTGAGTCCATTATTCCAACCAGGAAAGGAGTTGGCACAAAGCAGTTTACATTAAATATTTCCATACCTACCCCTTGCTTCAAAATTTTCTACAAAAAATACGTTTTTGACATAAAAATTGCTCAAAATTTGTCTGGAGGGGTTTTTTGGTGCGAAAAATCGACTGGAACAGTCTGTTTTTGTATAAAATCATTTTTTCTCCTCCAAATGAAGTCATGAAATTTTCGAAAATCCACTTTTTAAAACTAAATATGCTCATAACTCGATCAATATGATAGATAGAACGTTCTAGTCTTCGGCAATCGATTCAGCGGAAAATTTTACATATTCCAGTGTATTTTGAGTCCATTATTCCAACCAGGAAAGGAGTTGGCACAAAGCAGTTTACATTAAATATTTCCATACCTACCCCTTGCTTCAAAATTTTCTACAAAAAATACGTTTTTGACATAAAAATTGCTCAAAATTTGTCTGGAGGGGTTTTTTTGGTGCGAAAAATCGACTGGAACAGTCTGTTTTTGTATAAAATCATTTTTTCTCCTCCAAATGAAGTCATGAAATTTTTCGAAAATCCACTTTTCAAAACTAAATTTGCTCATAACTCGACCAATATGATAGATAGAACGTTCTAGTTTTCGGCAATCGAATCAGCGGTAAATTTTACATATTACAGTGTATTTTAAGTCCATTATTCCAACCAGGGAAGGAGTTGGCACGTAGCAGTTTACATTAAATATTTCCATACCTACCCCTTGCCTCCAAAATTTTCTACAAAAAATACGTTTTTGACATAAAAATTGCTCAAAATTTGTCTGGAGGGGTTTTTTGGTGCGAAAATCGACTGGAACAGTCTGTTTTTGTATAAAATCATTTTTTCTCCTCCAAATGAAGTCATGAAATTTTCGCAAATCCACTTTTCAAAAACTAAATATGCTCATAACTCGACCAATATGATAGATAGAACGTTCTAGTCTTCGGCAATCGAATCAGCGGTAAATTTTACATATTACAGTGTATTTTGAGTCCATTATTCCAACCAGGAAGGAGTTGGCACGTAGCAGTTTACATTAAATATTTCCATACCTACCTCTTGCTCCAAAATTTTTCTACAAAAAATACGTTTTTGACATAAAAATTGCTCAAAATTTGTCTGGAGGGGTTTTCTGGTGCGAAAAATCGACTGGAACAGTCTGTTTTTGTATAAAATCATTTTTTCTCCTTTCAAATCAAGTCATGAAATTTTCGCAAATCCACTTTTTAAAACTAAATATGCTCATAACTCGACCAATATGATAGATAGAACGTTCTAGTCTTTCGGCAATCGATTCAGCGGAAAATTTTACATATTCCAGTGTATTTTGAGTCCATTATTCCAACCAGGAAAGGAGTTGGCACAAAGCAGTTTACATTAAATATTTCCATACCTACCCCTTGCTTCAAAATTTTCTACAAAAAATTACGTTTTTGACATAAAAATTGCTCAAAATTTGTCTGGAGGGGTTTTTTGTTGCGAAAAATCGACTGGAACAGTCTGTTTTTTTTAAAATCATTTTTTCTCCTTCAAATCAAGTCATGAAATTTTCGCAAATCCACTTTTTAAAACTAAAATATGCTCATAACTCGACCAATATGATAGATAGAACGTTCTAGTCTTCGGCAATCCATTCAGCGGAAAATTTTACATATTCCAGTGTATTTTGAGTCCATTAATCCAACCAGGAAAGGAGTTGGCACAAAGCAGTTTACATTAAATATTTCCATACCTACCCCTTGCTTCAAAATTTTCTACAAAAAATACGTTTTTGACATAAAAATTGCTCAAAATTTGTCTGGAGGGGTTTTTCGGTGCGAAAAATCGACTGGAACAGTCTGTTCCTGTATCAAATCATTTTTTCTCCTCCAAATGAAGTCATGAAATTTACAAAAATCCACTTTTAAAACTAAATATGCTCATAACTCGACCAATATGATGGATAGAAACGTTCTAGTCTTCGGCAATCGATTCAGCGGAAAATTTTACATATTCCAGTGTATTTTGAGTCCATTATTTCATTAGGAAAGAAGTTGGCACGTAGCAGTTTACATTAAATATTTCCATACCTACCCCTTGCTTCAAAATTTTCTACAAAAAATACGTTTTTGACATAAAAATTGCTCAAAATTTGTCTGGAGGGGTTTTTGGTGTGCGAAAAATCGACTGGAACAGTCTGTTTTTGTATAAAATCATTCTTTCTCCTCCAAATGAAGTCATGAAATTTTCGAAAATCCACTTTTCAAAACTAAATATGCTCATAACTCGACCAATATGATAGATAGAACGTTCTAGTCTTCGGCAATCGAATCAGCGGAAATTTTACATATTCCCAGTGTATTTTGAGTCCATTATCCCAACCAGGAAAGGAGTTGGCACAAAGCAGTTTACATTAAATATTTCCATACCTACCCCTTGCTTCAAAATTTTCTACAAAAAATACGTTTTTTGACATAAAAATTGCTCAAAATTTGTCTGGAGGGGTTTTTTGGTGCGAAAAATCGACTGGAACAGTCTGTTTTTGTATAAAATCATTTTTTCTCTTCCAAATGAAGTCATGAAATTTTCGAAAATCCACTTTTCAAAACTAAATATGCTCATAACTCGACCAATATGATAGATAGAACGTTCTAGTCTTCGGCAATCGATTCAGCGGAAAATTTTACATATTCCAGTGTATTTTGGGTTCATTATTTCCAACTAGGAAAGAAGGTTGGCACGTAGCAGTTTACATTAAATATTTCCATACCTACCCCTTGCTTCAAAATTTTCTACAAAAAATACGTTTTTGACATAAAAAATTGCTCAAAATTTGTCTGGAGGGGTTTTTTGGTGCGAAAAATCGACTGGATCAGTCTGTTTTTGTATAAAATCATTTTTTTCTCCTCCAAATGAAGTCATGAAATTTTCGAAAATCCACTTTTCAAAACTAAATATGCTCATAACTCGACCAATATGATAGATAGAACGTTCTAGTCTTCGGCAATCGATTCAGCGGAAAAATTTTACATATTCCAGTGTATTTTGAGTCCATTATTCCAACTAGGAAAGAAGTTGGCACGTAGCAGTTTTACATTAAATATTTCCATACCTACCCCTTGCTTCAAAATTTTCTACAAAAAAATACGTTTTTTGACATAAAAATTGCTCAAAATTTGTCTGGAGGGTTTTTTGGTGCGAAAAATCGACTGGATCAGTCTGTTTTTGTATAAAATCATTTTTTCTCTTCCAAATGAAGTCATGAAATTTTCGAAAATCCACTTTTCAAAACTAAATATGCTCATAACTCGACCAAATATGATAGATAGAACGTTCTAGTCTTCAGCAATCGATTCAGCGGAAAATTTTACATATTCCAGTGTATTTTGAGTCCATTATTCCAACTAGGAAAGAAGTTTGGCACGTAGCAGTTTACATTAAATATTTCCATACCTACCCCTTGCTTCAAAATTTTCTACAAAAAATACGTTTTTGACATAAAAATTGCTCAAAATTTGTCTGGAGGGGTTTCTTGGTGCGAAAAATCGACTGGAACAGTCTGTTTTTGTATAAAATCATTTTTTCTCCTCCAAATGAAGTCATGAAATTTTCGAAAATCCACTTTTCAAAACTAAATATGCTCATAACTCGACCAATATGATAGATAGAACGTTCTAGTCTTCGGCAATCGATTCAGCGGAAAATTTTACATATTCCAGTGTATTTTGAGTCCATTATTCCAACTAGGAGAGAAGTTGGCACGTAGCAGTTTACATTAAATATTTCCCATACCTACCCCTTGCTTCAAAATTTTCTACAAAAAATACGTTTTTGACATAAAAAATTGCTCAAAATTTGTCTGGAGGGGTTTTTTTGGTGCGAAAAATCGACTGAACAGTCTGTTTTTGTATAAAATCATTTTTTCTCCTCCAAATGAAGTCATGAAATTTTCGAAAATCCACTTTTCAGAACTAAATATGCTCATAACTCGACCAATATGATAGATAGAACGTTCTAGTCTTCGGCAATCGATTCAGCGGAAAATTTTACATATTCCATTGTATTTTGAGTCCATTATTCCAACTAGGAGAGAAGTTGGCACGTAGCAGTTTACATTAAATATTTCCATACCTACCCCTTGCTTCAAAATTTTCTACAAAAAATACGTTTTTGACATAAAAATTGCTCAAAATTTGTCTGGAGGGGTTTTTTGGTGCGAAAAATCGACTGGAACAGTCTGTTTTTGTATAAAATCATTTTTTTCTCCTTCAAATCAAGTCATGAAATTTTCGCAAATCCACTTTTCAAAACTAAATATGCTCATAACTCGACCAATATGATAGATAGAAACGTTCTAGTCTTCGGCAATCGATTCAGCGGAAAATTTTACATATTCCAGTGTATTTTGAGTCCATTATTATTCCAGTGTATTTTGAGTCCATTATTCCAACTAGGAAAGAAGTTGGCACGTAGCAGTTTACATTAAATATTTCCATACCTACCCCTTGCTTCAAAATTTTCTACAAAAAATACGTTTTTGACATAAAAATTGCTCAAAATTTGTCTGGAGGGGTTTTTTGGTGCGAAAAAATCGACTGGAACAGTCTGTTTTTTGTATAAAATCATTTTTTCTCCTTCAAATGAAGTCATGAAATTTTCGAAAATCCACTTTTCAAAACTAAATATGCTCATAACTCGACCAATATGATAGATAGAACGTTCTAGTCTTCGGCAATCGATTCAGCGGAAAATTTTACATATTCCAGTGTATTTTGAGTCCATTATTCCAACTAGGAGAGAAGTTGGCACGTAGCAGTTTACATTAAATATTTCCATACCTACCCCTTGCTTCAAAATTTTCTACAAAAAATACGTTTTTGACATAAAAATTGCTCAAAATTTGTCTGGAGGGGTTTTTTGGTGCGATAAATCGACTGGAACAGTCTGTTTTTGTATAAAATCATTTTTTCTCCTCCAAATGAAGTCATGAAATTTTCGAAAATCCACTTTTCAAAACTAAATATGCTCATAACTCGACCAATATGATAGATAGAACGTTCTAGTCTTCGGCAATCGATTCAGCGGAAAATTTTACATATTCCAGTGTATTTTGAGTCCATTATTCCAACTAGGAAAGAAGTTCTCACGTAGCAGTTTACATTAAATATTTCCATACCTACCCCTTGCTTCAAAATTTTCTACAAAAAATACGTTTTTGACATAAAAATTGCTCAAAATTTGTCTGGAGGGGTTTTTTGGTGCGAAAAATCGACTGGAACAGTCTGATTTTGTATAAAATCATTTTTTCTCCTCCAAATGAAGTCACGAAATTTTCGAAAATCCACTTTTCAAAACTAAATATGCTCATAACTCGACCAATATGATAGATAGAACGTTCTATTCTTCGGCAATCGATTCAGCGGAAAATTTTACATATTCCAGTGTATTTTGAGTCCATTATTCCAACTAGGAAAGAAGTTGGCACGTAGCAGTTTACATTAAATATTTCCATACCTACCCCTTGCTTCAAAATTTTCTACAAAAAATACGTTTTTGACATAAAAATTGCTCAAAATTTGTCTGGAGGGGTTTTTTGGTGCGAAAAATCGACTGGAACAGTCTGTTTTTGTATAAAATCATTTTTTCTCCTCCAAATGAAGTCATGAAATTTTCGAAAATCTACTTTTCAAAACTAAATATGCTCAGAACTCGACCAATATGATAGATAGAACGTTCTAGTCTTCGGCAATCGATTCAGCGGAAAATTTTACATATTCCAGTGTATTTTGAGTCCATTATTCAAACCAGGAAAGAAGTTGGCACGTAGCAGTTTACATAAAATATTTCCATACCTACCCCTTGCTTCAAAATTTTCTACAAAAAATACGTTTTTGACATAAAAATTGCTCAAAATTTGTCTGGAGGGGTTTTTTGGTGCGGAAAAGCGACTGGAGCAGTCTGTTTTTGTATAAAATCATTTTTTCTCCTCCAAATGAAGTCATGAAAATTTTCGAAAATCCACTTTTTAAAACTAAATATGCTTATAACTCGACCAATATGATAGATAGAACGTTCTTGTCTTCGGCAATCGATTCAGCGGAAAATTTTACATATTCCAGTGTATTTTGAGTCCATTATTCCAACTAGGAAAGAAGTTGGCACGTAGCAGTTTACATTAAATATTTCCATACCTACCCCTTGCTTCAAAATTTTCTACAAAAATTACGTTTTTGACATAAAAATTGCTCAAAATTTGTCTGGAGGGGTTTTTTTGGTGCGAAAAATCGACTGGAACAGTCTGTTTTTGTATAAAATCATTTTTTCTCCTCCAAATGAAGTCATGAAATTTTCGCAAATCCACTTTTCAAAACTAAATATGCTCATAACTCGACCAATATGATAGATAGAACGTACTAGGCAATCGAATCAGCAATCGAATCAGCGGTAAATTTTACATATTACAGTGTATTTTGAGTCCATTATTCCAACCAGGGAAGGAGTTGGCACGTAGCAGTTTACATTAAATATTTCCATACCTACCCCTTGCTCCAAAATTTTCTACAAAAAATACGTTTTTGACATAAAATTGCTCAAAATTTGTCTGGAGGGGTTTTTTTGGTGCGAAAAAATCGACTGGAACAGTCTGTTTTTGTATAAAATCATTTTTTCTCCTCCAAATGAAGTCATGAAATTTTCGCAAATCCACTTTTCAAAACTAAATATGCTCATAACTCGACCAATATGATAGATAGAACGTACTAGTCTTCGGCAATCGAATCAGCGGTAAATTTTACATATTACAGTGTATTTTGAGTCCATTATTCCAACCAGGGAAGGAGTTGGCACGTAGCAGTTTACATTAAATATTTCCATACCTACCCCTTGCTCCAAAATTTTCTACAAAAAATACGTTTTTGACATAAAAATTGCTCAAAATTTGTCTGGAGGGGTTTTTTGGTGCGAAAAATCGCCTGGAACAGTCTGTTTTTGTATAAAATCATTTTTTCTCCTTCAAATCAAGTCATGAAATTTTCGCAAATCCACTTTTTAAAACTAAATATGCTCATAACTCGACCAATATGATAGATAGAACGTTCTAGTCTTCGGCAATCGATTCAGCGGAAAATTTTACATATTCCAGTGTATTTTGAGTCCATTATTCCAACTAGGAAAGAAGTTGGCACGTAGCAGTTTACATTAAATATTTCCATACCTACCCCTTGCTTCAAAATTTTCTACAAAAAATACGTTTTTGACATAAAAATTGCTCAAAATTTGTCTGGAGGGGTTTTTTGGTGCGAAAAATCGACTGGAACAGTCTGTTTTTGTATAAAATCATTTTTTCTCCTCCAAATGAAGTCATGAAATTTTCGAAAATCCACTTTTTAAAACTAAATATGCTCATTAACTCGACCAACATGATAGATAGAATGTTCTAGTCTTCGGCAATCGATTCAGCGGAAAAATTTTACATATTACAGTGTATTTTGAGTCCATTATTCCAACTAGGAGAGAAGTTGGCACGTAGCAGTTTACATTAAATATTTCCATACCTACCCCTTGCTTCAAAATTTTCTACAAAAAATACGTTTTTGACATAAAAATTGCTCAAAATTTGTCTGGAGGGGTTTTTTGGTGCGAAAAATCGACTGGAACAGTCTGTTTTTGTATAAAATCATTTTTTCTCCTCCAAATGAAGTCATGAAATTTTCGAAAATCCACTTTTCAAAACTAAATATGCTCATAACTCGACCAATATGATAGATAGAACGTTCTAGTCTTCGGCAATCGATTCAGCGGAAAATTTTACATATTCCAGTGTATTTTGAGTCCATTATTCCAACCAGGGAAGGAGTTGGCACGTAGCAGTTTACATTAAATATTTCAATACCTACCCCTTGCTTCAAAATTTTCTACAAAAAATTACGTTTTTGGCATAAAAACTGCTCAACATTTGTCTGGAGGGGTTTTTTGGTGCGAAAAATCGACTGGAACAGTCTGTTTTTGTATAAAATCATTTTTTCTCCTCCAAATGAAGTCATTAAATTTTCGAAAATCCACTTTTCAAAACTAAATATGCTCGACCAATATGATAGATAGAACGTTCTAGTCTTCGGCAATCGATTCAGCGGAAAATTTTACATATTCCAGTGTATTTTGAGTCCATTATTCCAACCAGGGGAAGGAGTTGGCACGTAGCAGTTTACATTAAATATTTCAATACCTACCCCTTGCTTCAAAATTTTCTACAAAAAATACGTTTTTGGCATAAAAACTGCTCAACATTTGTCTGGAGGGGTTTTTTGGTGCGAAAAATCGACTGGAACAGTCTGTTTTTGTATAAAATCATTTTTTCTCCTCCAAATGAAGTCATTAAATTTTCGAAAATCCACTTTTCAAAACTAAATATGCTCGACCAATATGATAGATAGAACGTTCTAGTCTTCGGCAATCGATTCAGCGGAAAATTTTACATATATCCAGTCTATTTGAGTCCATTAATCCAACTAGGAAAGAAGTTGGCACGTAGCAGTTTACATTAAATATTTCCATACCTACCCCTTGCTTCAAAATTTTTTACAAAAAATACGTTTTTGACATAAAAATTGCTCAAAATTTGTCTGGAGGGGTTTTTTGGTGCGAAAAATCGACTGGAACAGTCTGTTTTTGTATAAAATCATTTTTTCTCCTCCAAATGAAGTCATGAAATTTTCGCAAGTCCACTTTTCAAAAATAAATATGCTCATAACTCGACCAATATGGTAGATAGAACGTTCTAGTCTTCGGCAATCGATTCAGCGGAAAATTTTACATATTCCAGTGTATTTTGAGTCCATTATTCCAACTAGGAAAGAAGTTGGCACGTAGCAGTTTACATTAAATATTTCCATACCTACCCCTTGCTTCAAAATTTTCTACAAAAAATACGTTTTTGACATAAAAATTGCTCAAAATTTGTCTGGAGGGGTTTTTTGGTGCAAAAAATCGACTGGAACAGTCTGTTTTTGTATAAAATCATTTTTTCTCCTCCAAATGAAGTCATGAAATTTTCGAAAATCCACTTTTCAAAACTAAATATGCTCATAACTCGACCAATATGATAGATAGAACGTTCTAGTCTTCGGCAATCGAATCAGCGGAAAATTTTACATATTCCAGTGTATTTTGAGTCCATTATTCCAACTAGGAGAGAAGTTGGCACGTAGCAGTTTACATTAAATAGCGACTGGAGCAGTCTGTTTTTGTATAAAATCATTTTTTCTCCTCCAAATGAAGTCATGAAATTTTCGAAAATCCACTTTTTAAAACTAAATATGCTTATAACTCGACCAATATGATAGATAGAACGTTCTAGTCTTCGGCAATCGATTCAGCGGAAATTTTACATATTCCAGTGTATTTTGAGTCCATTATTCCAACTAGGAAAGAAGTTGGCACGTAGCAGTTTACATTAAATATTTCCATACCTACCCCTTGCTTCAAAATTTTCTACAAAAATTACGTTTTTGACATAAAAATTGCTCAAAATTTGTCTGGAGGGGTTTTTTTGGTGCGAGAAATCGACTGGGACAGTCTGTTTTTGTATAAAATCATTTTTTCTCCTCCAAATGAAGTCATGAAATTTTCGCAAATCCACTTTTCAAAACTAAATATGCTCATAACTCGACCAATATGATAGATAGAACGTACTAGTCTTCGGCAATCGAATCAGCGGTAAATTTTACATATTACAGTGTATTTTGAGTCCATTATTCCAACCAGGGAAGGAGTTGGCACGTAGCAGTTTACATTAAATATTTCCATACCTACCCCTTGCTCCAAAATTTTCTACAAAAAATACGTTTTTGACATAAAAATTGCTCAAAATTTGTCTGGAGGGGTTTTTTGGTGCGAGAAATCGACTGGAACAGTCTGTTTTTGTATGAAATCATTTTTTCTCCTTCAAATCAAGTCATGAAATTTTCGCAAATCCACTTTTTAAAACTAAATATGCTCATAACTCGACCAATATGATAGATAGAACGTTCTAGTCTTCGGCAATCGATTCAGCGGAAAATTTTACATATTCCAGTGTATTTTGAGTCTATTATTTCAACTAGGAAAGAAGTTGGCACGTAGCAGTTTACATTAAATATTTCCATACCTACCCCTTGCTTCAAAATTTTCTACAAAAAATACGTTTTTGACATAAAAATTGCTCAAAATTTGTCTGGAGGGGTTTTTTGGTGCGAAAAATCGACTGGAACAGTCTGTTTTTGTATAAAATCATTTTTTCTCCTCCAAATGAAGTCATGAAATTTTCGCAAATCCACTTTTCAAAATAAATATGCTCATAACTCGACCAATATGATAGATAGAACGTTCTAGTCTCCGGCAATCGATTCAGCGGAAAATTTTACATATTCCAGTGTATTTTGAGTCCATTATTCCAACTAGGAAAGAAGTTGGCACGTAGCAGTTTACATTAAATATTTCCATACCTACCCCTTGCTTCAAAATTTTCTACAAAAAATACGTTTTTGACATAAAAATTGCTCAAAATTTGTCTGGAGGGGTTTTTTGGTGCGAAAAATCGACTGGAACAGTCTGTTTTTGTATAAAATCATTTTTTCTCCTCCAAATGAAGTCATGAAATTTTCGAAAATCCACTTTTCAAAACTAAATATGCTCATAACTCGACCAATATGATAGATAGAACGTTCTAGTCTTCGGCAATCGAATCAGCGGTAAATTTTACATATTCCAGTGTATTTTGAGTCCATTATTCCAACTAGGAAAGAAGTTGGCACGTAGCAGTTTACATTAAATATTTCCATACCTACCCCTTGCTTCAAAATTTTCTACAAAAAATACGTTTTTGACATAAAAATTGCTCAAAATTTGTCTGGAGGGGTTTTTTGGTGCAAAAAATCGACTGGAACAGTCTGTTTTTGTATAAAATCATTTTTTCTCCTCCAAATGAAGTCATGAAATTTTCGAAAATCCACTTTTCAAAACTAAATATGCTCATAACTCGACCAATATGATAGATAGAACGTTCTAGTCTTCGGCAATCGAATCAGCGGAAAATTTTACATATTCCAGTGTATTTTGAGTCCATTATTCCAACTAGGAGAGAAGTTGGCACGTAGCAGTTTACATTAAATAGCGACTGGAACAGTCTGTTTTTGTATAAAATCATTTTTTCTCCTCCAAATGAAGTCATGAAATTTCGAAAATCCACTTTTTAAAACTAAATATGCTTATAACTCGACCAATATGATAGATAGAACGTTCTAGTCTTCGGCAATCGATTCAGCGGAAAATTTTACATATTCCAGTGTATTTTGAGTCCATTATTCCAACTAGGAAAGAAGTTGGCACGTAGCAGTTTACATTAAATATTTCCATACCTACCCCTTGCTTCAAAATTTTCTACAAAAATTACGTTTTTGACATAAAAATTGCTCAAAATTTGTCTGGAGGGGTTTTTTTGGTGCGAGAAATCGACTGGGACAGTCTGTTTTTGTATAAAATCATTTTTTCTCCTCCAAATGAAGTCATGAAATTTTCGCAAATCCACTTTTCAAAACTAAATATGCTCATAACTCGACCAATATGATAGATAGAACGTACTGATCTTCGGCAATCGAATCAGCGGTAAATTTTACATATTACAGTGTATTTTGAGTCCATTATTCCAACCAGGGAAGGAGTTGGCACGTAGCAGTTTACATTAAATATTTCCATACCTACCCCTTGCTCCAAAATTTTCTACAAAAAATACGTTTTTGACATAAAAATTGCTCAAAATTTGTCTGGAGGGGTTTTTTGGTGCGAGAAATCGACTGGAACAGTCTGTTTTTGTATGAAATCATTTTTTCTCCTTCAAATCAAGTCATGAAATTTTCGCAAATCCACTTTTTAAAACTAAATATGCTCATAACTCGACCAATATGATAGATAGAACGTTCTAGTCTTCGGCAATCGATTCAGCGGAAAATTTTACATATTCCAGTGTATTTTGAGTCCATTATTCCAACTAGGAAAGAAGTTGGCACGTAGCAGTTTACATTAAATATTTCCATACCTATCCCTTGCTTCAAAATTTTCTACAAAAAATACGTTTTTGACATAAAAATTGCTCAAAATTTGTCTGGAGGGGTTTTTTGGTGCGAAAAATCGACTGGATTAGTCTGTTTTTGTATAAAATCATTTTTTCTCCTCCAAATGAAGTCATGAAATTTTCGCAAATCCACTTTTCAAAAATAAATATGCTCATAACTCGACCAATATGATAGATAGAACGTTCTAGTCTCCGGCAATCGATTCAGCGGAAAATTTTACATATTCCAGTGTATTTTGAGTCCATTATTCCAACTAGGAAAGAAGTTGGCACGTAGCAGTTTACATTAAATATTTCCATACCTACCCCTTGCTTCAAAATTTTCTACAAAAATTACGTTTTTGACATAAAAATTGCTCAAAATTTGTCTGGAGGGGTTTTTTTGGTGCGAGAAATCGACTGGGACAGTCTGTTTTTGTATAAAATCATTTTTTCTCCTCCAAATGAAGTCATGAAATTTTCGCAAATCCACTTTTCAAAACTAAATATGCTCATAACTCGACCAATATGATAGATAGAACGTACTAGTCTTCGGCAATCGAATCAGCGGTAAATTTTACATATTACAGTGTATTTTGAGTCCATTATTCCAACCAGGGAAGGAGTTGGCACGTAGCAGTTTACATTAAATATTTCCATACCTACCCCTTGCTCCAAAATTTTCTACAAAAAATACGTTTTTGACATAAAAATTGCTCAAAATTTGTCTGGAGGGGTTTTTTGGTGCGAGAAATCGACTGGAACAGTCTGTTTTTGTATGAAATCATTTTTTCTCCTTCAAATCAAGTCATGAAATTTTCGCAAATCCACTTTTTAAAACTAAATATGCTCATAACTCGACCAATATGATAGATAGAACGTTCTAGTCTTCGGCAATCGATTCAGCGGAAAATTTTACATATTCCAGTGTATTTTGAGTCTATTATTTCAACTAGGAAAGAAGTTGGCACGTAGCAGTTTACATTAAATATTTCCATACCTACCCCTTGCTTCAAAATTTTCTACAAAAAATACGTTTTTGACATAAAAATTGCTCAAAATTTGTCTGGAGGGGTTTTTTGGTGCGAAAAATCGACTGGAACAGTCTGTTTTTGTATAAAATCATTTTTTCTCCTCCAAATGAAGTCATGAAATTTTCGCAAATCCACTTTTCAAAAATAAATATGCTCATAACTCGACCAATATGATAGATAGAACGTTCTAGTCTCCGGCAATCGATTCAGCGGAAAATTTTACATATTCCAGTGTATTTTGAGTCCATTATTCCAACTAGGAAAGAAGTTGGCACGTAGCAGTTTACATTAAATATTTCCATACCTACCCCTTGCTTCAAAATTTTCTACAAAAAATACGTTTTTGACATAAAAATTGCTCAAAATTTGTCTGGAGGGGTTTTTTGGTGCGAAAAATCGACTGGAACAGTCTGTTTTTGTATAAAATCATTTTTTCTCCTCCAAATGAAGTCATGATATTTTCGAAAATCCACTTTTCAAAACTAAATATGCTCATAACTCGACCAATATGATAGATAGAACGTTCTAGTCTTCGGCAATCGAATCAGCGGTAAATTTTACATATTACATTGTATTTTGAGTCCATTATTCCAACCAGGGAAGGAGTTGGCACGTAGCAGTTTACATTAAATATTTCCATACCTTCCCCTTGCTCCAAAATTTTCTACAAAAAATACGTTATTGACATGAAAATTGCTCAAAATTTGTCTGGAGGGGTTTTTTGGTGCGAATAATCGACTGGAACAGTCTGTTTTTGTATAAAATCATTTTTTCTCCTCCAAATGAAGTCATGAAATTTTCGAAAATCCACTTTTCAAAACTAAATATGCTCATAACTCGACCAATATGATAGATGGAACGTTCTAGTCTTCGGCAATCGATTCAGCGGAAAAATTTACATATTCCAGTGTATTTTGAGTCCATTATTCCAACCAGGGAAGGAGTTGGCACGTAGCAGTTTACATTAAATATTTCCATACCTACCCCTTGCTTCAAAATTTTCTACAAAAAATACGTTTTTGACATAAAAATTGCTCAAAATTTGTCTGGAGGGGTTTTTTGGTGCGAAAAATCGACTGGAACAGTCTGTTTTTGTATAAAATCATTTTTTCTCCTCCAAATGAAGTCATGAAATTTTCGAAAATCCACTTTTTAAAACTAAATATGCTCATAACTCGACCAACATGATAGATAGAATGTTCTAGTCTTCGGCAATCGATTCAGCGGAAAATTTTACATATTACAGTGTATTTTGAGTCCATTATTCCAACTAGGAGAGAAGTTGGCACGTAGCAGTTTACATTAAATATTTCCATACCTACCCCTTGCTTCAAAATTTTCTACAAAAAATACGTTTTTGACATAAAAATTGCTCAAAATTTGTCTGGAGGGGTTTTTTGGTGCGAAAAATCGACTGGAACAGTCTGTTTTTGTATAAAATCATTTTTTCTCCTCCAAATGAAGTCATGAAATTTTCGAAAATCCACTTTTCAAAACTAAATATGCTCATAACTCGACCAATATGATAGATAGAACGTACTAGTCTTCGGCAATCGAATCAGCGGTAAATTTTACATATTACAGTGTATTTTGAGTCTATTATTCCAACCAGGGAAGGAGTTGGCACGTAGCAGTTTACATTAAATATTTCCATACCTACCCCTTGCTCCAAAATTTTCTACAAAAAATACGTTTTTGACATAAAAATTGCTCAAAATTTGTCTGGAGGGGTTTTTTGGTGCGAATAATCGACTGGAACAGTCTGTTTTTGTATAAAATCATTTTTTCTCCTCCAAATGAAGTCATGAAATTTTCAAAAATCCACTTTTCAAAACTAAATATGCTCATAACTCGACCAATATGATAGATAGAACGTTCTAGTCTTCGGCAATCGATTCAGCGGAAAAATTTACATATTCCAGTGTATTTTGAGTCCATTATTCCAACTAGGAAAGAAGTTGGCACGTAGCAGTTTACATTAAATATTTCCATACCTACCCCTTGCTTCAAAATTTTCTACAAAAAATACGTTTTTGACATAAAAATTGCTCAAAATTTGTCTGGAGGGGTTTTTTGGTGCGAAAAATCGACTGGAACAGTCTGTTTTTGTATAAAATCATTTTTTCTCCTCCAAATGAAGTCATGAAATTTTCGAAAATCCACTTTTTAAAACTAAATATGCTCATAACTCGACCAACATGATAGATAGAATGTTCTAGTCTTCGGCAATCGATTCAGCGGAAAATTTTACATATTACAGTGTATTTTGAGTCCATTATTCCAACTAGGAGAGAAGTTGGCACGTAGCAGTTTACATTAAATATTTCCATACCTACCCCTTGCTTCAAAATTTTCTACAAAAAATACGTTTTTGACATAAAAATTGCTCAAAATTTGTCTGGAGGGGTTTTTTGGTGCGAAAAATCGACTGGAACAGTCTGTTTTTGTATAAAATCATTTTTTCTCCTCCAAATGAAGTCATGAAATTTTCGAAAATCCACTTTTCAAAACTAAATATGCTCATAACTCGACCAATATGATAGATAGAACGTTCTAGTCTTCGGCAATCGATTCAGCGGAAAAATTTACATATTCCAGTGTATTTTGAGTCCATTATTCCAACTAGGAAAGAAGTTCTCACGTAGCAGTTTACATTAAATATTTCCATACCTACCCCTTGCTTCAAAATTTTCTACAAAAAATACGTTTTTGACATAAAAATTGCTCAAAATTTGTCTGGAGGGGTTTTTTGGTGCGAAAAATCGACTGGAACAGTCTGATTTTGTATAAAATCATTTTTTCTCCTCCAAATGAAGTCACGAAATTTTCGAAAATCCACTTTTCAAAACTAAATATGCTCATAACTCGACCAATATGATAGATAGAACGTTCTATTCTTCGGCAATCGATTCAGCGGAAAATTTTACATATTCCAGTGTATTTTGAGTCCATTATTCCAACTAGGAAAGAAGTTGGCACGTAGCAGTTTACATTAAATATTTCCATACCTACCCCTTGCTTCAAAATTTTCTACAAAAATTACGTTTTTGACATAAAAATTGCTCAAAATTTGTCTGGAGGGGTTTTTTTGGTGCGAAAAATCGACTGGAACAGTCTGTTTTTGTATAAAATCATTTTTTCTCCTCCAAATGAAGTCATGAAATTTTCGCAAATCCACTTTTCAAAACTAAATATGCTCATAACTCGACCAATATGATAGATAGAACGTACTAGGCAATCGAATCAGCAATCGAATCAGCGGTAAATTTTACATATTACAGTGTATTTTGAGTCCATTATTCCAACCAGGGAAGGAGTTGGCACGTAGCAGTTTACATTAAATATTTCCATACCTACCCCTTGCTCCAAAATTTTCTACAAAAAATACGTTTTTGACATAAAAATTGCTCAAAATTTGTCTGGAGGGGTTTTTTGGTGCGAAAAATCGACTGGAACAGCCTGTTTTTGTATGAAATCATTTTTTCTCCTTCAAATCAAGTCATGAAATTTTCGCAAATCCACTTTTTAAAACTAAATATGCTCATAACTCGACCAATATGATAGATAGAACGTTCTAGTCTTCGGCAATCGATTCAGCGGAAAATTTTACATATTCCAGTGTATTTTGAGTCCATTATTCCAACTAGGAAAGGAGTTGGCACGTAGCAGTTTACATTAAATATTTCCATACCTACCCCTTGCTTCAAAATTTTCTACAAAAATTACGTTTTTGACATAAAAATTGCTCAAAATTTGTCTGGAGGGGTTTTTTTGGTGCGAAAAATCGACTGGAACAGTCTGTTTTTGTATAAAATCATTTTTTCTCCTCCAAATGAAGTCATGAAATTTTCGCAAATCCACTTTTCAGAACTAAATATGCTCATAACTCGACCAATATGATAGATAGAACGTACTAGTCTTCGGCAATCGAATCAGCGGTAAATTTTACATATTACAGTGTATTTTGAGTCCATTATTCCAACCAGGGAAGGAGTTGGCACGTAGCAGTTTACATTAAATATTTCCCTACCTACCCCTTGCTCCAAAATTTTCTACAAAAAATACGTTTTTGACATAAAAATTGCTCAAAATTTGTCTGGAGGGGTTTTTTGGTGCGAAAAATCGACTGGAACAGCCTGTTTTTGTATGAAATCATTTTTTCTCCTTCAAATCAAGTCATGAAATTTTCGCAAATCCACTTTTTAAAACTAAATATGCTCATAACTCGACCAATATGATAGATAGAACGTTCTAGTCTTCGGCAATCGATTCAGCGGAAAATTTTACATATTCCAGTGTATTTTGAGTCCATTATTCCAACTAGGAAAGGAGTTGGCACGTAGCAGTTTACATTAAATATTTCCATACCTACCCCTTGCTTCAAAATTTTCTACAAAAATTACGTTTTTGACATAAAAATTGCTCAAAATTTGTCTGGAGGGGTTTTTTTGGTGCGAAAAATCGACTGGAACAGTCTGTTTTTGTATAAAATCATTTTTTCTCCTCCAAATGAAGTCATGAAATTTTCGCAAATCCACTTTTCAGAACTAAATATGCTCATAACTCGACCAATATGATAGATAGAACGTTCTAGTCTTCGGCAATCGAATCAGCGGTAAATTTTACATATTACAGTGTATTTTGAGTCCATTATTCCAACCAGGGAAGGAGTTGGCACGTAGCAGTTTACATTAAATATTTCCATACCTACCCCTTGCTCCAAAATTTTCTACAAAAAATACGTTTTTGACATAAAAATTGCTCAAAATTTGTCTGGAGGGGTTTTTTGGTGCAAAAAATCGACTGGAACAGTCTGTTTTTGTATAAAATCATTTTTTCTCCTTCAAATCAAGTCATGAAATTTTCGCAAATCCACTTTTTAAAACTAAATATGCTCATAACTCGACCAATATGATAGATAGAACGTTCTAGTCTTCGGCAATCGAATCAGCGGAAAATTTTACATATTCCAGTGTATTTTGAGTCCATTATTCCAACTAGGAGAGAAGTTGGCACGTAGCAGTTTACATTAAATAGCGACTGGAGCAGTCTGTTTTTGTATAAAATCATTTTTTCTCCTCCAAATGAAGTCATGAAATTTTCGAAAATCCACTTTTTAAAACTAAATATGCTTATAACTCGACCAATATGATAGATAGAACGTTCTAGTCTTCGGCAATCGATTCAGCGGAAAATTTTACATATTCCAGTGTATTTTGAGTCCATTATTCCAACTAGGAAAGAAGTTGGCACGTAGCAGTTTACATTAAATATTTCCATACTACCCCTTGCTCCAAAATTTTCTACAAAAAATACGTTTTTGACATAAAAATTGCTCAAAATTTGTCTGGAGGGGTTTTTTGGTGCGAGAAATCGACTGGAACAGTCTGTTTTTGTATGAAATCATTTTTTCTCCTTCAAATCAAGTCATGAAATTTTCGCAAATCCACTTTTTAAAACTAAATATGCTCATAACTCGACCAATATGATAGATAGAACGTTCTAGTCTTCGGCAATCGATTCAGCGGAAAATTTTACATATTCCAGTGTATTTTGAGTCCATTATTTCAACTAGGAAAGAAGTTGGCACGTAGCAGTTTACATTAAATATTTCCATACCTACCCCTTGCTTCAAAATTTTCTACAAAAAATACGTTTTTGACATAAAAATTGCTCAAAATTTGTCTGGAGGGGTTTTTTGGTGCGAAAAATCGACTGGAACAGTCTGTTTTTGTATAAAATCATTTTTTCTCCTCCAAATGAAGTCATGAAATTTTCGCAAATCCACTTTTCAAAAATAAATATGCTCATAACTCGACCAATATGATAGATAGAACGTTCTAGTCTCCGGCAATCGATTCAGCGGAAAAATTTACATATTCCAGTGTATTTTGAGTCCATTATTCCAACTAGGAAAGAAGTTGGCACGTAGCAGTTTACATTAAATATTTCCATACCTACCCCTTGCTTCAAAATTTTCTACAAAAAATACGTTTTTGACATAAAAATTGCTCAAAATTTGTCTGGAGGGGTTTTTTGGTGCGAAAAATCGACTGGAACAGTCTGTTTTTGTATAAAATCATTTTTTCTCCTCCAAATGAAGTCATGAAATTTTCGAAAATCCACTTTTCAAAACTAAATATGCTCATAACTCGACCAATATGATAGATAGAACGTTCTAGTCTTCGGCAATCGAATCAGCGGTAAATTTTACATATTACAGTGTATTTTGAGTCCATTATTCCAACCAGGGAAGGAGTTGGCACGTAGCAGTTTACATTAAATATTTCCATACCTACCCCTTGCTCCAAAATTTTCTACAAAAAATACGTTTTTGACATAAAAATTGCTCAAAATTTGTCTGGAGGGGTTTTTTGGTGCGAATAATCGACTGGAACAGTCTGTTTTTGTATAAAATAATTTTTTCTCCTCCAAATGAAGTCATGAAATTTTCGAAAATCCACTTTTTAAAACTAAATATGCTTATAACTCGACCAATATGATAGATAGAACGTTCTAGTCTTCGGCAATCGATTCAGCGGAAAATTTTACATATTCCAGTGTATTTTGAGTCCATTATTCCAACTAGGAAAGAAGTTGGCACGTAGCAGTTTACATTAAATATTTCCATACCTACCCCTTGCTTCAAAATTTTCTACAAAAATTACGTTTTTGACATAAAAATTGCTCAAAATTTGTCTGGAGGGGTTTTTTTGGTGCGAGAAATCGACTGGGACAGTCTGTTTTTGTATAAAATCATTTTTTCTCCTCCAAATGAAGTCATGAAATTTTCGCAAATCCACTTTTCAAAACTAAATATGCTCATAACTCGACCAATATGATAGATAGAACGTACTAGTCTTCGGCAATCGAATCAGCGGTAAATTTTACATATTACAGTGTATTTTGAGTCCATTATTCCAACCAGGGAAGGAGTTGGCACGTAGCAGTTTACATTAAATATTTCCATACCTACCCCTTGCTCCAAAATTTTCTACAAAAAATACGTTTTTGACATAAAAATTGCTCAAAATTTTTCTGGAGGGGTTTTTTGGTGCGAGAAATCGACTGGAACAGTCTGTTTTTGTATGAAATCATTTTTTCTCCTTCAAATCAAGTCATGAAATTTTCGCAAATCCACTTTTTAAAACTAAATATGCTCATAACTCGACCAATATGATAGATAGAACGTTCTAGTCTTCGGCAATCGATTCAGCGGAAAATTTTACATATTCCAGTGTATTTTGAGTCCATTATTTCAACTAGGAAAGAAGTTGGCACGTAGCAGTTTACATTAAATATTTCCATACCTACCCCTTGCTTCAAAATTTTCTACAAAAAATACGTTTTTGACATAAAAATTGCTCAAAATTTGTCTGGAGGGGTTTTTTGGTGCGAAAAATCGACTGGAACAGTCTGTTTTTGTATAAAATCATTTTTTCTCCTCCAAATGAAGTCATGAAATTTTCGCAAATCCACTTTTCAAAAATAAATATGCTCATAACTCGACCAATATGATAGATAGAACGTTCTAGTCTCCGGCAATCGATTCAGCGGAAAATTTTACATATTCCAGTGTATTTTGAGTCCATTATTCCAACTAGGAAAGAAGTTGGCACGTAGCAGTTTACATTAAATATTTCCATACCTACCCCTTGCTTCAAAATTTTCTACAAAAAATACGTTTTTGACATAAAAATTGCTCAAAATTTGTCTGGAGGGGTTTTTTGGTGCGAAAAATCGACTGGAACAGTCTGTTTTTGTATAAAATCATTTTTTCTCCTCCAAATGAAGTCATGAAATTTTCGAAAATCCATTTTTCAAAACTAAATATGCTCATAACTCGACCAATATGATAGATAGAACGTTCTAGTCTTCGGCAATCGAATCAGCGGTAAATTTTACATATTACAGTGTATTTTGAGTCCATTATTCCAACCAGGGAAGGAGTTGGCACGTAGCAGTTTACATTAAATATTTCCATACCTACCCCTTGCTCCAAAATTTTCTACAAAAAATACGTTTTTGACATGAAAATTGCTCAAAATTTGTCTGGAGGGGTTTTTTGGTGCGAATAATCGACTGGAACAGTCTGTTTTTGTATAAAATCATTTTTTCTCCTCCAAATGAAGTCATGAAATTTTCGAAAATCCACTTTTCAAAACTAAATATGCTCATAACTCGACCAATATGATAGATGGAACGTTCTAGTCTTCGGCAATCGATTCAGCGGAAAAATTTACATATTCCAGTGTATTTTGAGTCCATTATTCCAACCAGGGAAGGAGTTGGCACGTAGCAGTTTACATTAAATATTTCCATACCTACCCCTTGCTTCAAAATTTTCTACAAAAAATACGTTTTTGACATAAAAATTGCTCAAAATTTGTCTGGAGGGGTTTTTTGGTGCGAAAAATCGACTGGGACAGTCTGTTTTTGTATAAAATCATTTTTTTTCCTCCAAATGAAGTCATGAAATTTTCGAAAATCCACTTTTCAAAACTAAATATGCTCATAACTCGACCAATATGATAGATAGAACGTTCTAGTCTTCGGCAATCGAATCAGCGGTAAATTTTACATATTACAGTGTATTTTGAGTCCATTATTCCAACCAGGGAAGGAGTTGGCACGTAGCAGTTTACATTAAATATTTCCATACCTACCCCTTGCTCCAAAATTTTCTACAAAAAATACGTTTTTGACATGAAAATTGCTCAAAATTTGTCTGGAGGGGTTTTTTGGTGCGAATAATCGACTGGAACAGTCTGTTTTTGTATAAAATCATTTTTTCTCCTCCAAATGAAGTCATGAAATTTTCGAAAATCCACTTTTCAAAACTAAATATGCTCATAACTCGACCAATATGATAGATGGAACGTTCTAGTCTTCGGCAATCGATTCAGCGGAAAAATTTACATATTCCAGTGTATTTTGAGTCCATTATTCCAACCAGGGAAGGAGTTGGCACGTAGCAGTTTACATTAAATATTTCCATACCTACCCCTTGCTTCAAAATTTTCTACAAAAAATACGTTTTTGACATAAAAATTGCTCAAAATTTGTCTGGAGGGGTTTTTTGGTGCGAAAAATCGACTGGAACAGTCTGTTTTTGTATAAAATCATTTTTTCTCCTCCAAATGAAGTCATGAAATTTTCGAAAATCCACTTTTTAAAACTAAATATGCTCATAACTCGACCAACATGATAGATAGAATGTTCTAGTCTTCGGCAATCGATTCAGCGGAAAATTTTACATATTACAGTGTATTTTGAGTCCATTATTCCAACTAGGAGAGAAGTTGGCACATAGCAGTTTACATTAAATATTTCCATACCTACCCCTTGCTTCAAAATTTTCTACAAAAAATACGTTTTTGACATAAAAATTGCTCAAAATTTGTCTGGAGGGGTTTTTTGGTGCGAATAATCGACTGGAACAGTCTGTTTTTGTATAAAATCATTTTTTCTCCTCCAAATGAAGTCATGAAATTTTCGAAAGTCCACTTTTCAAAACTAAATATGCTCATAACTCGACCAATATGATAGATAGAACGTTCTAGTCTTCGGCAATCGATTCAGCGGAAAAATTTACATATTCCAGTGTATTTTGAGTCCATTATTCCAACTAGGAAAGAAGTTGGCACGTAGCAGTTTACATTAAATATTTCCATACCTACCCCTTGCTTCAAAATTTTCTACAAAAAATACGTTTTTGACATAAAAATTGCTCAAAATTTGTCTGGAGGGGTTTTTTGGTGCGAAAAATCGACTGGAACAGTCTGTTTTTGTATAAAATCATTTTTTCTCCTCCAAATGAAGTCATGAAATTTTCGAAAATCCACTTTTTAAAACTAAATATGCTCATAACTCGACCAACATGATAGATAGAATGTTCTAGTCTTCGGCAATCGATTCAGCGGAAAATTTTACATATTACAGTGTATTTTGAGTCCATTATTCCAACTAGGAGAGAAGTTGGCACGTAGCAGTTTACATTAAATATTTCCATACCTACCCCTTGCTTCAAAATTTTCTACAAAAAATACGTTTTTGACATAAAAATTGCTCAAAATTTGTCTGGAGGGGTTTTTTGGTGCGAAAAATCGACTGGAACAGTCTGTTTTTGTATAAAATCATTTTTTCTCCTCCAAATGAAGTCATGAAATTTTCGAAAATCCACTTTTCAAAACTAAATATGCTCATAACTCGACCAATATGATAGATAGAACGTTCTAGTCTTCGGCAATCGATTCAGCGGAAAATTTTACATATTCCAGTGTATTTTGAGTCCATTATTCCAACCAGGGAAGGAGTTGGCACGTAGCAGTTTACATTAAATATTTCAATACCTACCCCTTGCTTCAAAATTTTCTACAAAAAATACGTTTTTGGCATAAAAACTGCTCAACATTTGTCTGGAGGGGTTTTTTGGTGCGAAAAATCGACTGGAACAGTCTGTTTTTGTATAAAATCATTTTTTCTCCTCCAAATGAAGTCATTAAATTTTCGAAAATCCACTTTTCAAAACTAAATATGCTCGACCAATATGATAGATAGAACGTTCTAGTCTTCGGCAATCGATTCAGCGGAAAATTTTACATATTCCAGTGTATTTTGAGTCCATTATTCCAACCAGGGAAGGAGTTGGCACGTAGCAGTTTACATTAAATATTTCAATACCTACCCCTTGCTTCAAAATTTTCTACAAAAAATACGTTTTTGGCATAAAAACTGCTCAACATTTGTCTGGAGGGGTTTTTTGGTGCGAAAAATCGACTGGAACAGTCTGTTTTTGTATAAAATCATTTTTTCTCCTCCAAATGAAGTCATTAAATTTTCGAAAATCCACTTTTCAAAACTAAATATGCTCGACCAATATGATAGATAGAACGTTCTAGTCTTCGGCAATCGATTCAGCGGAAAATTTTACATATATCCAGTCTATTTTGAGTCCATTAATCCAACTAGGAAAGAAGTTGGCACGTAGCAGTTTACATTAAATATTTCCATACCTACCCCTTGCTTCAAAATTTTTTACAAAAAATACGTTTTTGACATAAAAATTGCTCAAAATTTGTCTGGAGGGGTTTTTTGGTGCGAAAAATCGACTGGAACAGTCTGTTTTTGTATAAAATCATTTTTTCTCCTCCAAATGAAGTCATGAAATTTTCGAAAATCCACTTTTCAAAACTAAATATGCTCATAACTCGACCAATATGATAGATAGAAAGTTCTAGTCTTCGGCAATCGAATCAGCGGTAAATTTTACATATTACAGTGTATTTTGAGTCCATTATTCCAACCAGGGAAGGAGTTGGCACGTAGCAGTTTACATTAAATATTTCCATACCTACCCCTTGCAACAAAATTTTCTACAAAAAATACGTTTTTGACATAAAAATTGCTCAAAATTTGTCTGGAGGGGTTTTTTGGTGCGAAAAATCGACTGGAACGGTCTGTTTTTGTATAAAATCATTTTTTCTCCTCCAAATGAAGTCATGAAATTTTCGAAAATCCACTTTTCAAAACTAAATATGCTCATAACTCGACCAATATGATAGATAGAACGTTCTAGTCTTCGGCAATCGATTCAGCGGAAAATTTTACATATTCCAGTGTATTTTGAGTCCATCAATCCAACTAGGAAAGAAAGTGGCACGTAGCAGTTTACATTAAATATTTCCATACCTACCCCTTGCTTCAAAATTTTCTACAAAAATTACGTTTTTGACATAAAAATTGCTCAAAATTTGTCTGGAGGGGTTTTTCTGGTACGAAAAATCGACTGGAACAGTCTTTTTTTCTGGTATAAAATCATTTTTTCTCCTCCAAATGAAGTCATGAAATTTTCGAAAATCCACTTTTCAAAACTAAATATGCTCATAACTCGACCAATATGATAGATAGAACGTTCTAGTCTTCGGCAATCGATTCAGCGGAAAATTTTACATATTCCAGTGTATTTTGAGTCCATTATTCCAACTAGGAAAGAAGTTGGCACGTAGCAGTTTACATAAAATATTTCCATACCTACCCCTTGCTTCAAAATTTTCTACAAAAAATACGTTTTTGACATAAAAATTGCTCAAAATTTGTCTGGAGGGGTTTTTTGGTGCGAAAAATCGACTGGAACAGTCTGTTTTTGTATAAAATCATTTTTTCTCCTCCAAATGAAGTCATGAAATTTTCGAAAATCCACTTTTCAAAACTAAATATGCTCATAACTCGACCAATATGATAGATAGAACGTTCTAGTCTTCGGCAATTGATTCAGCGGAAAATTTTACATATTCCAGTGTATTTTGAGTCCATTATTCAAACCAGGGAAGAAGTTGGCACGTAGCAGTTTACATAAAATATTTCCATACCTACCCCTTGCTTCAAAATTTTCTACAAAAAATACGTTTTTGACATAAAAATTGCTCAAAATTTGTCTGGAGGGGTTTTTTGGTGCGAAAAAGCGACTGGAGCAGTCTGTTTTTGTATAAAATCATTTTTTCTCCTTCAAATGAAGTCATGAAATTTTCGAAAATCCACTTTTTAAAACTAAATATGCTTATAACTCGACCAATATGATAGATAGAACGTTCTAGTCTTCGGCAATCGATTCAGCGGAAAATTTTACATATTCCAGTGACTTTTGAGTCCATTATTCCAGCCAGGAAAGAAGTTGGCACGTAGCAGTTTACATTAAATATTTCCATACCTACCCCTTGCTTCAAAATTTTCTACAAAAAATAAGTTTTTGACATAAAAATTGCTCAAAATTTGTCTGGAGGGGTTTTTTGGTGCGAAAAATCGACTGGAACAGTCTGTTTTTGTATAAAATCATATTTTCTCCTCCAAATGAAGTCATGAAATTTTCGAAAATCCACTTTTTAAAACTAAATATGCTCATAACTCGACCAATATGATAGATAGAACGTTCTAGTCTTCGGCAATCGATTCAGCGGAAAATTTTACATATTCCAGTGTATTTTGAGTCCATTATTCCAACCAGGAAAGGAGTTGGCACGTAGCAGTTTGCATTAAATATTTCCATACCTACCCCTTACTCCAAAATTTTTTACGAAAAATACGTTTTTGACATTAAAATTGCTCAGAATTTGTCTGGAGGGTTTTTTTGGTGCGAAAAATCGACTGGAACAGTCTGTTTTTGTATAAAATCATTTTTTCTCCTCCAAATGAAGTCATGAAATTTTCGAAAATCAACTTTTTAAAACTAAATATGCTCATAACTCGACCAATATGATAGATAGAACGTTCTAGTCTTCGGCAATCGATTCAGCGGAAAATTTTACATATTCCAGTGTATTTTGAGTCCATTATTCCAACCAGGAAAGAAGTTGGCACGTAGCAGTTTACATTAAATATTTCCATACCTACCCCTTGCTTAAAAATTTTCTACAAAAATACGTTTTTGACATAAAAATTGCTTAAAATTTGTCTGGAGGGGTTTTTCGGTGCGAAAAATCGACTGGAAAAGTCTGTTTTTGTATAAAATCATTTTTTCTCCTCTAAATGAAGTCATGAAATTTTCAAAAATCCACTTTTTAAAACTAAATATGCTCATAACTCGACCAATATGATAGATAGAACGTTCTAGTCTTCGGCAATCGATTCAGCGGGAAATTTTACATATTCTAGTGTATTTTGAGTCCATTATTCAAACCAGGAAAGAAGTTGGCACGTAGCAGTTTACATAAAATATTTCCATACCTACCCCTTGCTTCAAAGTTTTCTACAAAAAATACGTTTTTGACATAAAAATTGCTCAAAATTTGTCTGGAGGGGTTTTATGGTGCGAAAAAGCGACTGGAGCAGTCTGTTTTTGTATAAAATCATTTTTTCTCCTCCAAATGAAGTCATGAAATTTTCGAAAATCCACTTTTTAAAACTAAATATGCTCATAACTCGACCAATATGATAGATAAATCGTTCTAGTCTTCGGCAATCGATTCAGCGGAAAATTTTACATATTCCAGTGACTTTTGAGTCCATTATTCCAACCAGGAAAGAAGTTGGCACGTAGCAGTTTACATTAAATATTTCCATACCTACCCCTTGCTTCAAAATTTTCTACAAAAAATACGTTTTTGACATAGAAATTGCTCAAAATTTGTCTGGAGGGGTTTTTTGGTGCGAAAAATCGACTGGAACAGTCTGTTTTTGTATAAAATAATTTTTTCTCCTCTAAATGAAGTCATGAAATTTTCAAAAATCCACTTTTTAAAACTAAATATGCTCATAACTCGACCAATATGATAGATAGAACGTTCTAGTCTTCGGCAATCGATTCAGCGGGAAATTTTACATATTCTAGTGTATTTTGAGTCCATTATTCAAACCAGGAAAGAAGTTGGCACGTAGCAGTTTACATAAAATATTTCCATACCTACCCCTTGCTTCAAAGTTTTCTACAAAAAATACGTTTTTGACATAAAAATTGCTCAAAATTTGTCTGGAGGGGTTTTTTGGTGCGAAAAAGCGACTGGAGCAGTCTGTTTTTGTATAAAATCATTTTTTCTCCTCCAAATGAAGTCATGAAATTTTCGAAAATCCACTTTTTAAAACTAAATATGCTCATAACTCGACCAATATGATAGATAAATCGTTCTAGTCTTCGGCAATCGATTCAGCGGAAAATTTTACATATTCCAGTGACTTTTGAGTCCATTATTCCAACCAGGAAAGAAGTTGGCACGTAGCAGTTTACATTAAATATTTCCATACCTACCCCTTGCTTCAAAATTTTCTACAAAAAATACGTTTTTGACATAGAAATTGCTCAAAATTTGTCTGGAGGGGTTTTTTGGTGCGAAAAATCGACTGGAACAGTCTGTTTTTGTATAAAATAATTTTTTCTCCTCCAAATGAAGTCATGAAATTTTCGAAAATCCACTTTTCAAAACTAAATATGCTCATAACTCGACCAATATGATAGATAAAACGTTCTAGTCTTCGGCAATCGATTCAGCGGAAAATTTTACATATTCCATTGTATTTTGAGTCCATTATTCCAACCAGGGAAGGAGTTGGCACGTAGCAGTTTACATTAAATATTTCCATACCTACCCCTTGCTTCAAAATTTTCTACAAAAAATACGTTTTTGACATAAAAATTGCTCAAAATTTGTCTGGAGGGGTTTTTTGGTGCGAAAAAGCGACTGGAACAGTCTGTTTTTGTAGAAAATCATTTTTTCTCCTCCAAATGAAGTCATGAAATTTTCGAAAATCCACTTTTCAAAACTAAATATGCTCATAACTCGACCAATATGATAGATAGAACGTTCTAGTCTTCGGCAATCGAATCAGCGGTAAATTTTACATATTACAGTGTATTTTGAGTCCATTATTCCAACCAGGGAAGGAGTTGGCACGTAGCAGTTTACATTAAATATTTCCATACCTACCCCTTGCTCCAAAATTTTCTACAAAAAATACGTTTTTGACATAAAAATTGCTTAAAATTTGTCTGGAGGGGTTTTTTGGTGCGAAAAATCGACTGGAACAGTCTGTTTTTGTATAAAATCATTTTTTCTCCTCTAAATGAAGTCATGAAATTTTCAAAAATCCACTTTTCAAAACTAAATATGCTCATAACTCGACCAATATGATAGATAGAACGTTCTAGTCTTCGGCAATCGATTCAGCGGAAAATTTTACATATTCCAGTGTATTTTGAGTCCATTATTTCAACCAGTAAAGAAGTTGGCACGTAGCAGTTTACATTAAATATTTCCATACCTACCCCTTGCTTCAAAATTTTCTACAAAAAATACGTTTTTGACATAAAAATTGCTCAAAATTCGTCTGAAGAGGTTTTTTGGTGCGAAAAGTCGACTGGAACAGTCTGTTTTTGTATAAAATCATTTTTTCTCCTCCAAATGAAGTCATGAAATTTTCAAAAATCCACTTTTTAAAACTAAATATGCTCATAACTCGACCAATATGATAGATAGAACGTTCTAGTCTTCGGCAATCGATTCAGCAGAAAATTTTACATATTCCAGTGTATTTTGAGTCCATTATTCCAACCAGGAAAGGAGTTGGCACAAAGTAGTTTACATTAAATATTTCCATACCTACCCCTTGCTTCAAAATTTTCTACAAAAATACGTTTTTGACATAAAAATTGCTTAAAATTTGTCTGGAGGGTTTTTTTGGTGCGAAAAATCGACTGGAACAGTCTGTTTTTGTATAAAATCATTTTTTCTCCTCCAAATGAAGTCATGAAATTTTTAAAAATCAACTTTTCAAAACTAATTATGCTCATAACTCGACTAATATGAAAGATAGAACGTTTTAGTCTCCAGCAATCGATTCAGCGGAAAATTTCACATAAATTGCAGTGTATTTTGAGTCCATTCAAAACGCTTTTTTCTGTATTCTCCAGATTAATGAAAATAAGTGGAGGTCAAAATATAATTAGAAACCCCTCATACGTTTCATAATGCATAAAATATTACCACCCAATGACGGTAAATTTATACATCTCTGGTAATAAATTGATACTTCCTTCCCTCAAAACAGTTCCAAAACGCGTTGTTTACAATATAAGTACGAGAAAAATGTTTTTTTTTGTTTTAAACATTTAGCGAGGTTCAATAATTATTCCAACGGGGTTAGGCTACGCCTCTGTTGATGAAAATATCGTTTATATGCCACTGTAAAATTCAGAAAGGAAAGTTTTAGTTTCCTAAATGTGTCTATACAGACAAGAAGAAGAAGAAGGAAGACATAATATCGTTTATGTGAAATATTAGCTATTCCGTGAAATTCAAGGCTGGCTTTTCGACCTTATTATGATAGAAAGTAGTTTGATTTGGAAAACAAGAACGTAAATAATTTTGTTAATCGGGCTGGTATCCTTGAAGTCATATCCACGTGTTTATTTTGTGAGATTTTTTTATTTTCGAAAAAAAAAGAAAGGATGATTCTATCATGGGATTAAGCAGGAAATTATTTCAAAAATATTTTCATAAAAACGTGTTTTCAAATGAATAGGATGAAGGGCTTTGTCGTTGAAAAATAAGTTCAGATGCACAAGATATCAAAGTGAGGATAGCGAAAAACACCCTAAATCAAAAACTATATACAGGGTGTATCTCGATAAAAACTAATAATTGTAAAAAGTACTGAGGGGCAAAAAAGTTTCAAAAATAATGTATTTGAATAATGGTGCCACAATAAGCATTGAATTGTAACGTACACAAAAATTTTGGGGGGTTTTAGGGGATCTTAACTCCCATAAATTTTCAACGGGGTGCAATAATTCCTCAATTTTGAGATGCTCTTATCATAAGAAAGTCACTTGTCAACTTTCATTATAATATGTCGAAATATTTGAAAAAATCAATTTTCATTTGGTAACTTTGAAGGGTTGTAACTTTTTTCGCATGCACATTTATACTAGGGTAACTTGGGTTGAATCGAGTTATTTTTAGCCCCAAAATATGTGGTATGATTTATGACCTGGTTTTTAAATACACCCTGTATTGATGAGACACCCTTCATACATAGATAATTCTGAATTGCTTTCCGACGTCGAAAACCGCTCGTAAACTTTTCTAATTTAAACTTCAATTACCATTTTTCCATACGATTCTCGTTAAAATTAAAAGTATACTCGATCAAATTAGCTTTCAGTAACTCAATTCCTGTTTGGGAATTTCAGTTGCAAAAAATAAGCGATCGTCAAGCGTTAGCCATCGTTAAAATTACGTTTTAAACGTCGATTTCGTCCACTCCAATCACAAATGAAATATTCCTCGTATTAGATTTATTTATTTGATATGTCGTCTATTCAAAGTATTAACTCATGGTAAGTAGAAAGATAGAAGTGAAATTTCAATCCACTTGCTTTGGATTGGTCACTGACCGATTCAAAACGATTTTATCTCTAAATATCTATAAAATAGCATCTAATTTTTTCGAAAAATCACTTGCTAAATCATATTTTAACAAAAAGTATGAGTGCTGGTATCAGCAAAAATCAGAATATAAAAAAAGTATATGTTTTAAGGAAACACCCTGTATATTTTGACTTTATGTGTAAGCCGACCTCTTCCACTCTCCGGAAATGTATAATTTGCTACAATTTTTAATAGAAAGAGTTCGCTAAAAAGCAATTTAAATATTGTCAATTTTCGAAGGAATACTCTGTATATTTGGATGTTATGTGAAAATACAATTCAAAGCTCTCCAAAAATTTCTAATTTACTACAATTTAATGTAAGAATCAATGCGTTGTTTGATTTTCTAAAATTATTGTTTTAATTTTAATTTCTTCGATTTTTTTAAGAAACACCCTGTATATTTGGATTTTATGTGAAAATACAATTTTAAACTCTCCAAAAATGTATAATTTACTACAATTTAATGTAAGAATCAATGGCGTTGTTTGATTTCCTAAACTTATTGTTCTAAATTTAAATTTCGTCAATTTTTTAATGAAACGCTCTGTATATTTTGATTTTATGTGAAAGTCCATCCAAATATGGTTTTAAATTTGAATTTCGTCAATTTTTTAAATTAGCACTCTGTATATTTGGATTTTATTTGAGTCCAACTTAAAACCCTCCGTAAATGTATAATTTAGAACATTTTAATGTAAAAATGAGTGAGCTGTTTGTTCCTCTGAAATTATTGTTTTAAATTTCGTAATTTTTTTTATGAAACACCCTGTATATTTGGATTTTGTGTGGAAGCCGAACTCTTTCCCTTGCCGAAAATATATAATCCGCTGCAAATTAATTGAAAGAGGATTGAAATGTTCGCGTTTTCAAAAAGTAGTCCCTTAAATTTCATTTTCGTCAATTTTCCAAAGGAACACCCTGTATATTTCCCTTTTTTTGCAAAATTTCAGCTTAAAACTCTCCAAAAATGTATAGTTTACTACAATTTCATGTAAAAATGTGTGTTATTTTTTTCAAATTCTGCCAATACTATAAAAAGGAAGCACCCTGTATACTTTGATTCAATAAATGGAATCCTAACTCTTCCACTCTCCGAAAAGTATAATATGCTGCAGTTTAGTTCAAAAGACGAAGAGCTGCTACCTTTTTTAAATTATTCTTTTAAATCTTAATTTCCTAAATTTTTTAAAGAAGCACCCTGTATATTTTGATTTCATGAGAAAATCGAATTATTTCACTTTCCTAAAAAATATAATGTACCACAATTTAATGGAAAAATGAATGAGTTGTTACAATGAAATTAAAAAAAAGCACGTTAATTAAATTTAAAAAAATGTCATTATACAGGGTGAATCACGACTAACGGGATGGAGGTTTATGGCGAAACGGTGAAAAATTTTAAATGTTTGTCACCTTAGTAGTTTGTACATTTATATAGGCTACATTTTAAAATTATATTGAAATATACAGGATGTCCCAATAAAGTGTGGCGTATCAAAGTTATATTTTTTCTTATGGAACACCCTATATTTGATTGCATTTTCTGATTGCACCTAAAAAATAAAGTACAGTATCATAATGGTTCCCTATACCTAAATACAGAGGGTTCCGAGTTATGCTGACTTTTTTAAAAATGTGAACATTTACAAAAAAAATTAATAACTCATTGATATAATAAATTCTAGCGGATTTCCTCTCACACCTCAATAGTCGGACATTCGTTGAATGTATTCCACGATTGAGTACTAAACATCTCTTTACAGGGTGTTCAGAATTAACAGTTGTATTATTAGATCATTAAATGTGTTATAATGGGCTTATTTCAAATGGAACACCCTGTATTTTAATAATTCATCATATTCAAAAAAATGTCCTCTTTCGAATGATATTAGGGTGTCCTATACCTAGGTACTATACTTTTCGCACAATTTACAATTTTCTCAAATTGTATGGTAAAATGCAATCAAATATAGGGTGTGACAAACATTTCAAATTTTTTACCGTTTCGATTTAAACCTCCGTCCCGTTAGTCGTGATTCACCCTGTATATTTTCATCAAATTTTTATTTTCATTCTATATAAAGGCCGCGGTATCAACTTTTCTCCCAACACGTTTAATTTATTCAAAACAGGCTTAACAAAAAAGTTACCCAAACATTTTTTAAAAATGATTTTACTGGGACTATGTTAAAAGTAATCGTATTTTAAATGATCGGAATATGTAAAACCTCATTTGAAATCTGAATTCAGATTGCTGGGAAAACACTGAAATCAAATCATCAAAACCGTAAATTCTCATTTGGAAATGTTATTGTACAAGCGCTCCAATTCTCCTCTAAAAACAGAACAGTCCACTGCTATTTGATTTCAACAAATTTCAAATAACAACAAACCTGTTATTTAAATCGAAAACATAATAATCACTAGAGTCGATAAATTAGATTTTTTTTGTATTTCTAACTGAAATTGCATGAAAACTTTCAGCATGCCGATTAAATTAGCTAAATATGGATTTATCAAAAATGAATTTTATCATAAATATCTAAAAATTGCCTAAAAACGCCAAAAATTAGACAAAATCGGTAAATAATGTGGATTGCTTCCTATTCTGTCAGTCGTTGATGTGATGCAAAGTAAAATATTTGTCAAACACTCTTCCCTTGTCGACATAGCAATGAAATATTTAACTGAAACTCACCGAATTGAGATTATAATGATGAATTGGTACGGGGATAACTGCAGAAGTCAAGTTGAAGTGGCAAACTTATTTAATCATAGGTATCCCGAATCGCCTAATAATTTACAAAGTACTGTGTCTAAAATTCATGCACAACTCATCAGAGAACTTGGACATGTCAAACATTGAAAAGAAAACCATACTTCGTTGAAGATGATGTGAAAGTGGATATTTTGTTAAGTATCGTCAAATAGGCTCCTTGCAGATAATTTTTTTTTACCTTAAAGTATTCTAAAAACCTCTTAAAGTATAATAAATATCCTTCCACATTTTTTTTTTCCAAGAAGTACTCAAAATTATCTCAAAAATTCCCTTTCAAAGTTTCACGAAGCCCTTTAAATTTGACGTCACACGAAAACGCAATGAAATTGGTCGTGACGTCACAAGGTAAACCTGTCGTCCGCTAAATGTAAACTTCAAATCTGGTTTCCCGTTTATCCATTTTAAAAGCATTTTTACTTGAAATATGTTAGTATCAATTTATTGTTTAATAGTGTTTACTGTTGTGTTTCTTTGTTTATCGTTAATTTTAAATATTAAGATGTCTGAAGGATTTTTAAAGGCACAATCTGATAATTTACCTCTGGGTCCTTTTTCGGAGTTTTTCTTCAATGGGTAGCTTAATGAATGTTTTTCCAAAAGTGGAGATTGTTGTACTTCCACAACCTGGCACGATACAATACCGATAAACCATTTTTTCTCAAAAAATCACCAAAAACAACGTCAAAATTAACTTTGATAGACGTCAAAACTTGACATTTTTACCTTGTGACGTCACTGTTGCTTGAAATGTGTTTTTGGCGGCATTTTAGTCGTTTGAATTTCAATTATTTATTACGACTTTAATATCAAACAAAATTTGAAAATGTTTCTGTGGGATGATATTTACGTATAATTGATCATTTTAATGCAATAAAAAAATTATCTGCAAGGAGCCTATTGCCCGTGAAAATAATGTTAGTCATACAACTGTACTAAGATGTCTTCTTAAAGAAAAACTTCATCCCTACAAATTAACTTTTGTGCAGGATATACCAGAAGACGATCCAGATCGTAGAATGGATTTCCGCGAAAGATTGATGAATAAGCTGAACAGAAATGAGATAGCTCTTGGTACCATTCTATTTTCTGACGAACCAACATTCACATTGAGGTGAGAGGTGAGGTGAGAGGTGAACCGACAGAACTGTAGATATTGGTCAGAATCCTAATTGGATGCGTGAGACATATAGGTACTCAGTACCCTCAAATAGTGAAAATTTGGTCCTATATTTATAGATGGAAATTTGACAGCTAAAAAATTTCTAAATATGCTTATAAATGAAGTTATTCATGCGTTGGCAAACTTATAACCCAACGAAATAGATCCTAGCTTACCGAATGAAAATATTTGGTTCTAGCAAGACGGGGCAACACCTCATTATGCTTTAATGGTAAGATCTTATTTAGATGAAATCTTCCCCAATAAATGGATTGGGCGAAGAGGTACTATTGAGTAGCCAGCTAGATTTCGCCCTGTATAATTCATACATATTACTCATAGTTTGCTGGAATCGGTTCATTGAGAGCACCCTGTACGTTTAAATTTATGTTTACACAACGCACAACTCAATTCAAAAGTTGACGTGTCTCGGAATTTTTTATAATTTTCTAAAATAATGACAAAGAATTTTTTCTACATTCATGCAAAAAACAACACTTTTGTGAACCACATTTAATGGAAAAAGTGGCACTTTATTGCACTCATCTGTCATTCTTGTGTCAGTTTTGTGATGATTAATGACAAACATAAACATTTAAATTAAATAAAAATCCATAGCAAGTATCTGATCCTGCTTTAATACAACAATAATATATGTATATCTTACTACTTAGTCTCAACGAGTTACAATTATTGCAAAAATCTTTAATTATTTAAATTTAAATGGTCAAGGCAAGAACCAGCTATGATTGAGTACTGACAAGGTGGAGGCCATTTAAGATACAAAAAAAGAAGAACGGGTTGAGTTTAATTAGGTTAGGTTAGGTTCTTGACATATTACATTCTAATTTTCCAGTTTTTGCATGAATTTAGAAAAAATATTGTATGCAACTCTTGCAAAACGTGTTTTTTGCACTCGACGTGTTGTCCAACTCGGCCTAAAGACCTTGTTGGACAATTTCACGTCGCGTGCAAAAAACACTCAATTTTTGCACTTGTTGCATAAATAACTATTATCACATAAGTTGTTTCCACACTGTATATATTTTGAGTCCCTTCACCACCAATGTTGTACCCAAAAAGTTTGCAGGTCTATTTAGTTATTCTACATCTTACAGTTGACGAAAAACTAATGACAGCTGTCAACACGAATTGTGTCAAAATTTAACATTAATTTAAAGTATAAATACTATGTCCATACCAGCATGCTTTTTTTTTATTTAGGGAAATTTTTAGCTTCATGAAATCACTGTTAATGAAAATTATAGTAGTGATACCTTTATAAAAAATATTTTGGGGGTGCTTTTACTGCTATTTAGAGTGGCTTAGCACCCCCTTTCCTTTCTATAGGTACGCCTACGATCTGGAGCGACCTATTCTTAGCCTTTTTAGTAAAATTTGATAGGGAATAGATTAGAATAAATAAAAAATAAAAATTTCTTTTAAAATTTTCAACTCAATATTTTTTATAGGTAAAGAATGTCCCTACCAGCAGTCCACTCGGCCTTTTCCTACATACGACGCAGACTAGAACGTAATATTTAAACATACAGAAGATATTTACGTTATTATTTTTAGCAAAATTGGCGCTTTAGTCACGCTTGAACTACAATTTCGAATAAAGGTAAGTGCTTCTTTTCTCTATACCTCTAATCCCATTCAATTCGTTCAATCAGCTTAATATCTTTATAGATTTTATATCCCGAAAGCGATTCTCTTTGACGCTTTTAATAACTCAGTGATATGGAATTGGACGAATCGATTTTAAGAAAAATTTTAACGAAAATAACAAAAGTGACTCACTCACTTTAAAAAATCTATACGTCGTAAATCATGTTTACGAAGTGGCCACTCCATCGCCCCTCTTCTAATAACTAAAGCGACAAAAAAGAAAATCCTTGAAATTCTTTTTAGGTTTCCAAAATTACCGACAGGGGGCGTAACTTCTTTCTGAAACCGTAAGTTTCCGAGTTACAGCACTTTGTTATCTGATCACCCGGTACATTTGAATTTACCGGCTATTTGGAAAAATATATAACGAAAAATTAAAAATTTTTTTTTGTATTCATCCTGTATAGTATATATGGGTAACGTTATTGGACATTTTGGAGGCAAAAATAAATTCTTCGATTTTGTATAGAAATATTAATTTCATTTATATTTTTCACTGTAAAATTTTTGATAATTTAAAACTTCCAATTTGTTGGATTAACTTGATTATTACTCACAATATTTAAAAAAAATATCATAAAAAATATTCCAAAATATAAAAATAAAATAAAAATTAAATCCACAAAAATTACTTATAAAGCGTCTTATATTAAAAAATAAATATAGAAATCACGAATATTTACCTTTGCGAAGATGAGAGAAAGAAGAAACGCACAAAAGCGACGTGGTTGTTCGCGATGGGGTTTCCCGAAAACTAAATATTCCAGAGTCTGTAAAAGGGGATCCTGGGAACATTATGACACGGCGCCCGCAAGAGACGCCTGGACCAGCCATTTCGATCGATTTTAAACAGTGGCGTATGCTACACGAAGATAACAAGAAGATACAAACAACACGTGGTGACGAGAATGTAGCAAAATAGACCATAACAACTATCACCACCATATTGTTATTCGACAATTAAAAATGTTTTTGTGTATGTTTTTGTATAAATTGTAAGTCATCTGATATGCTGTAACATGTATTAAATTGAGTATTAGAAATTTTTTGACGTCTTACGTTACTTTATATTTCGAATACGGCTCTGTATTAATAACCATCTATAATTTATGCATGGTTACATCTAAAATGAACCACAGAAAAGTCTTATGATTTAAATTGAGATTAAGTTATAAGAATATATCATATTTTAATATAGAGTAGCGTCAAAATTAAATCATAACTGTAACTTATTGCAAATTAGCATAATAAAATTAGTGTATTGTTCGTCTAGTACCATCTATTGAGGAAGTTCCAAAGCTTGGTGAAAAATTCTAGAGATTCCCTCATTGTTGTTCAATCAAAATTTGATTTTCTCAAGAATTGCATTTAATAACTCAAAATCAATTATTATTAATCCCTGAATGAATTCAATTATGAATTTTATTCGATTTTTATCAAATTAATAATATGCGCCATCTCTTAGGTAGGCTCTAAAGCACTCAAACTTCTTTTATAAATTTCTTCCCATAAATTTAAACGTAATCGGATTCTTCAATAAATAAACACCTTTCATAAATCTAAATTATTTATCATAAATCTGTAAATTTTCCAAATTATTATAGCAATAAAAGGAATTTAATTTGTTTCAATTTTCCATCGTTTTCGTAGTGTCACCTCTAGGGTAAGTTCTAAAGCTTTAAGGATAATTCAAGAGTTTCCTTCTTTAAAATCAGGGGCTACTTCCATTAAGTTATAACTTTTTAAATAGATGTCTCTGAGCTAGTGACAGAATTTTATTATTGTAAAACTTGCTTATCATACTGTGAGTGGAAAAATAATGGTGCATTATGGATCATATGTTTTCGTGAATCCATTAGTGAAGAAAATTCTGGCAAGTAAGGCGTTTTGCTAATGTATTAAATAATATTAGAAATAATTCTTGTGTAAATTAGACTGTAAACTGGTTTTCGAAAACTGGTCTGCGATCATTTGTGTGGTGTAAACGGGATTTCGCTGTGATCGCTGGCTACAAGGCAGGCCGTTCGTGTTGTAAGTTGCAAAGTTAAACAGTGTAGAACAAAATTATTCGTTTTCCATTCTTATTTTTGGTCAATTTATTTATAAATCTCTATTCAAAAGAAGGACGTAAAGTGCATGCTGATGCGATGGAACTTATTTTCGGTAGGTTATGAAAGAAAAATATATTTCAGGTTTTTTTTGTCTACGATTTACCATTTAGTTGGCTGGCCGTCGTTATTAGTTTTATTTCATTTTGATACCAGTGTCACGTAAAGTTGGTAAAATGGATACTTATCCTTTGTGTGACAAAAAGTGACTCCAGATGATTAATATTAAATTAATTTGTTTAATTTATTGTTAAAATGGAAAACTGCTAGATAATATTCACCATAAAAATAATAGGAAGGCCTTATTTGTGTATAGATCTTATTAAAATTATCTGTTTATTTATTCATGAGTCACTAATAGAAATTACATTTATTCTTTACGACGGAATTTTGTAGTCAATTATGAATATACCTATAGAAACTGCAGTTGAAATATGGTTATAAAAAAATGTTCACTTTAGAATTATTATACAATAGTATTAATAACTGCAAAGTAAACATACATTTGCCAATTTTATTACTACTTTATTGATGTGAAATCTAAAATCATATGATGGTATGAAATTATCTATATATAAGCATTTATAACAAGTAAGCTACTCTATTTTTATTAAAATATTTTAAATTGTATTCTCATGTATGAATAATTGTTGATAAAGTAAAATTTAACAACATACAGTTGGAAAAACCTCAGTTAATAGTTCAGACAGATTTAAATTGATCTGGTACATCCTCCTGTTAGTTAAAGCCTTTGAGTTTGATTTCTCATAAGCAAATTTCATCAAAATTTAATGTTGTATAGTAAGTAGATACCTATATTGAATATTAATGGGTTGAATTTAATAAAATAAAGCCTTACATTCCTAAATGTGTTAAAACTCATTCATTTAGATACAATTGTGATGTTTTTGAATGTTCTTTATAATACCATTGCATTGAATCTTTGATTTATAGTAAAAGTCAATAGTGTAGTGTGCAGGCTAAGCAGACTACGCTACCCTCCATTAATAATGTTTGTTCATGTATGCCATTCTGTACACTGAATGTAACAAATAAAACACAAATAATAAATGTCATGTAAATTGTCAAGTGTGATTAATAAAATGAATGACTTTTTCCAGCAACGCATAAAAACACAAGAGCAAGTTGAAGAAAAAGGGAATGTGTGTCACTAGTAAGTCGGGGAGCTTAGAACGCTTCGTCTATGGCAGATCCAGCTAACACACTCGCTGCTGCCAGCACTAGCCGCCGCAAGCGTGTGCTGCCAACGCAGCCACGTTCTGAGGCAAAGCGTCTCCGAACTTCATCACAAGACGACAAAATTTCTTCCGAAAAGACTGCTCGTACTTCTACCAGAGTTGCGAATAAGGTAAAGTGATTTTATATTTTCAGTTATAGCAATTGATTGGAATTTTATTTTTAGGGTAAAACCTCTAAATCTGGTACATCCCAAAGTAAGAAGCTCGATTACATTTCACGATCCAAATCACAAGAAGAACTACCTTCTACTTCTTCGATATCCCACAAAGTTACAAGTCAAAATTCGAAAACTGGAAAGCACAACAACAAAAACAATTCTGAACAACAAAATAGTACAGAAATAGAAACAAAACTCGAGAAGAATTCTAAATATTGTTCAGACATTAATCACAAACAAGATCATTTGGAAATTAATTCCAGAAATAACAATACGGGATCTTCAAGGTCACTAACAACAATATCGGCTGATTTAAACAGATCTACCAGAAAAAGTAGAAAAAGCTTTTCAGCACCTCTTAGCGTAAAAGAAAAAGAAGAAAAGAACAAACATAACTACGGGTTGGATTTGAGAGATAAGAAGGAAAAACTAAGAAAAAGTGATAAGTTCACTGCCTTGAACAATACTTCTCCTTTAGATAGTTTAGCTGCTAGCACTTCGACTTCAAATTTAACTTTCCCACAAGTAAGTTACACTTGATGAGCGATAAATACAAATATATTTTGCGTTTTTTAGGTACACAAATACCCGCTAAGGAGCCATAGCAAAATACCATTGAAGAGTGCAATACCGACATTAGTTCACAGTAGTAGTTCAATAAATTTACCAAAGAAGATTTTACCGGAACGTGGAAAACGAGACGTTGTAGCACTGGGGACGAGCAGCAGTCAGCCCGCACCAAGGGACGTACCGGAACCCTCTCGCCTCACACGCAGCGGCGCAGTGTTGAGGCGCAGCACTCGCAGTAGCAAAGGTACGTTCGCGGCTTCTAGTTTATTTTTAAATTTTTTTTTAACCGTTTTATTTATTGTTTACAGGGCACAGCTCAACAACGGGTTCGTGTGCTAGCTCTAGTGGCGCTAGTGGCAGCGGCAGCAGCTCTAGAAGAGCAGTGAGGCAGCAAAAGGTTGGGTCGGCAGCCCCGGCGCTTCTTTCGGCTCCTGCCGCTCACGCTGCCGCAGCCATGGCCGCAGATCAACCGGAAATGCCGAACAACGGACTATCTGGTAAGTAAGAAATTATTCAACTTTTCAAAACATTTTCTGTATGTTCCTTGTGGTATATTATTCATTCTTTTTTTAATTTCTTGGGAAATTAAACCACAATATTTTTAAATTTGTTTCGGTAGCGTTCCAGCTATCGTTGTCAAGAAAAAATAAGTAAAAATTGATTTTCATCCCTAACTGACACAACGGAAAAAATTTGACAACTAGACAATCAAAAATATTTTGAAGTTTAAGACTGCAAAATTTTGTTATCAAATTTTTATTAAGGTCCATTCATAGTAGATCATATCTCTGGCAAAATGTGGAATGAAATATTTCATTTTATGGCATTCCAACGATATGATAGTCTACTAGAAATGGAATCCAGTGAAGTGCACGTTCCAGGAACGGTTTTTTTAATTGGGATCATATCGTTGGAATGTCATAAAATGAAATATTTCATTTAACATTTTACCGGAGATATGATCTACTATGAATGGACCTTAATAAAAATTTAATAACAAAATTTTGTAGTCTTAAACTTCAAAATATTTTTGATTGTCTAGTTGTCAATTTCATTTTTTGTTAATTATAGTTTAATTGAAGAAAATATGTTATGAATAATTGAGTGTCAACAGTCTCTCTTCCTCCTTTATTTCATTCCTCTTCTTTCTCTTCCACCACTTCTTTCTCTACCTCCTCCTCCTCTTGATAAAAATATAATAAGTAATTTGTTCCGTTGAAAAATTAATAAGGTATTTGGTTGAACATTTAACCTAACCGACCTCCACTTGTTTCTCTTCTTCCTTTTCTTTCTCTTCCACCTCTTCTTTCTCTTTTTTCTCTACTCCTCCTCCTCTTGATGGAAAATTAGTGAGTTATTTGGTTGAACATTTAACCTAACCGACCTCCTCACCTTTCTCTTCCTCCTCTTCTTTCTCTACCTCCTCTTCTTTCTCTACCTCCTCTTGAAAATATAGTAATTTGTTCAATTGAAAAATTAGTGAGTTATTTGGTTGAACCTTTAACCCAACCGACCTCCTCTTCTTTTTCTTCTTCCTTTTCTTTCTCTTCCACCTCTTCTTTCTCTTTTTTCTCTACCTCCTCCTCCTCTTGATGGAAAATTAGTGAGTTATTTGGTTGAACATTTAACCTAACCGACCTCCTCACCTTTCTCTTCCTCCTCTTCTTTCTCTACCTCCTCTTCTTTCTCTACCTCCTCTTGAAAATATAGTAATTTGTTCAATTGGAAAATTAGTGAGTTATTTGGTTGAACCTTTAACCCAACCGACCTCCACTTGTTTCTCTTCTTCCTTTTCTTTCTCTTCCACCTCTTCTTTCTCTTTTTTCTCTACCTCCTCCTCCTCTTGATGGAAAATTAGTGAGTTATTTGGTTGAACATTTAACCTAACCGACCTCCTCATCTTTCTCTTCCTCCTCTTCTTTCTCTACCTCTTCTTGATGAAAATATAGTAATTTGTTCAATTGAAAAATTAGTGAGTTATTTGGTTGAACCTTTAACCCAACCGACCTCCACTTGTTTCTCTTCTTCCTTTTCTTTCTCTTCCACCTCTTCTTTCTCTTTTTTCTCTACCTCCTCCTCCTCTTGATGGAAAATTAGTGAGTTATTTGGTTGAACATTTAACCTAACCGACCTCCTCATCTTTCTCTTCCTCCTCTTCTTTCTCTACCTCCTCTTGATGAAAATATAGTAATTTGTTCAATTGAAAAATTAGTGAGTTATTTGGTTGAACCTTCAACCCAACCGAACTCCTCTTCTTTTTCTTCTTCCTTTTCTTTCTCTTCCACCTCTTCTTTCTCTTTTTTCTCTACCTCCTCCTCCTCTTGATGGAAAATTAGTGAGTTATTTGGTTGAACATTTAACCTAACCGACCTCCTCTTCTTCCTTTTCTTTCTCTTCTACTTCTTCTTTCTCTTCCTTCTCTACCAACTCCTCCTCTTGTTGAAAAATTAGTGAGTTATTTGGTTGAACATTTAACCTAACCGACCTCATCTTTCTCTTCCTCCTCTTCTTTCTCTTCATTCTCTACCTCCCCTTGATGAAAATATAATAATTTGTTCAATTGAAAAATTAGTGAGTTATTTGGTTGAACCTTTAACCCAACCGACCTCCTCTTCTTTCTCTTTTTCCTTTTCTTTCTCTTTTTTCTCTACCTCCTCCTCCTCTTGATGGAAAATTAGTGAGTTAATTGGTTGAACATTTAACCTAACCGACCTCCTCATCTTTCTCTTCCTCCTCTTCTTTCTCTTCATCCTCTTCTTTCTCTTCATTCTCTACCTCCTCTTGATGAAAATATAATAATTTGTTCAATTGAAAAATTAGTGAGTTATTTGGTTGAACCTTTAACCCAACCGACCTCCTCTTCTTTCTCTTTTCCCTCTTCTTTCTCTTCCACCTCTTCTTTCTCTTTTTTCTCTACCTCCTCCTCCTCTTGAGGGAAAATTGGTGATTTATTTGGTTGAACATTTAACCTAACCGACCTCCACTTGTTTTTCTTCTTCCTTTTCTTTCTCTTCCACCTCTTCTTTCTCTTTTTTCTCTACCTCCTCCTTCTCTTGTTGGAAAGTTAGTGAGTTATTTGGTCGAACATTTAACCTAACTGACCTCTTCTTCCTTTTCTTTCTCTTCTACTTCTTCTTTCTCTTGCTTCTTTATCTCCTCCTCCTCTTGATGAAAAATTAGTGAGTTATTTGGTTGAACATTTAACCTAACCAACCTCATCGTTCTCTTCCTCCTCTTCTTTCTCTTCATTCTCTACCTCCTCTTGATGAAAATATAATAATTTGTTCAATTGAAAAATTAGTGAGTTATTTGGTTGAACCTTTAACCCAACCGACCTCCTCTTATTTCTCTTCTTCCTTTTCTTTCTCTTTTTTCTCTACTTCCTCCTCCTCTTGATGGAAAATTAGTGAGTTAATTGGTTGAACATTTAACCTAACCGACCTCCTCATCTTTCTCTTCCTCCTCTTCTTTCTCTTCATTCTCTACCATAAACACCCTGTATATTTTGACCTCATGTCACTCTTTTTTTTTCTTCAAAACTGTATAATTTAATGGAGTTTAATTGAAAAATAACCGATTTAGTTGCTTTTTTTAATAGTTATTTAAATTTTTCACACGATCATACTGTATATTTTGATCCAATGATAAAAACGAACTAATTCTCTTTTTGAAAACGTTTAATTGAAAGTAATTTAATAAAAATATTGGTGAATTATTTGATTTTTAAAAATACTTGCCACTTTCAAATTTGAATTTTTTTAAGAAACACCCAGTATATTTTGAAAAGTATTACACCCAATATTTTCCATCCGTCCATATTTACTCTTCTTCCAACCCATTTTCTTATTTATTTGTGTCATAAACAGACATGATTTTTTCAAGTAGTTCAAATGTTCCATATGCACTTTATATCTATTGATTGCATCCCATACGCCATAAAAAGGTATTTTTTCTGATTAGACGTTTCGTTTTGCGTTTTATGTTTGTTATTATAGCAGAGATATAAATTTTTTTTTGTCGAATATATCATAACAATGTTCAAAGGTCATTATAATTTAATTATCGATTTTGAATTCAATAATCATATACTATGTCGACATTATCTTTAGTTTACCTAATAAACAAATCGGGTCTTATCTCACTCAGTCAGCGTACCGTACAGTGCTCGTCATATTTATTTGAATTGATGTGTATGTACAATAATATATTTATTATAATTTCTGTTTTTTTTTTTTGTTTGTATTAAAAAAAATTCTTTGACGTTAGTTGTGGTATAAATTTTGTTTGAAGAAATACGATATGGTATTATTTTATTTTGCATTTTTGAGAATATTAAAAACGATTCAAGTACTAAAATTTCCTGTCATAAAAGAAATATTATATCATATAATTAGGATGAAATTGTTGAGTTGCTTCTTTGGTGATAATAGTAATATAATGATAATTTCGTTCACTTTCATATTTGCCATTTTATTCAGCTCGGTTTCGTTGGGTAATTAGTTTCACTTTGTAATTCTCGAGTAAAAGTTGTGTTTTCAATTATATCACTCTAGTTTTTAACATGAAATTGTTCTGATTGTTATCGTCCTCGATGAAATATGGTTTACAGTAAGTTGAAGATAAAATAAAACTAAAAAGTTTTTGAGATTCTTTTTTTTTAATACTTTTTCAACATGTGTCTATATTAACAAAATATCTTGATAAATACCTTAGTTTTCAAGATACTTTAGAAAAAACACTTTCTTAGTTATTAAGTTGAAAAAATAATGCAACAAACGTTCATCTGGATTTGTGTTGTGCTCTGTTCGTTTATTAGCCCTCTGCAAGTATTTGATTCTCAGTTTAGTTCTTTATTATTCTTATTATGCATCTCTTATTTGCTGCACAAGTTTATTTTTCAAACTAGTTTACAAAATCATCCATCATACTAATTTCATTGAAATATTTAAACTACAACAGACAAATAGCAACCAAACAAAATAGAGGAGTTCAGTCTAAGGTCAGTATGGCCAATAAACAGTGGCTTTTTCTGACAAGAATGACAGTTAAGGTCTAGTATTCAAAACATAAGATTTTTGCATGTTTTTTATCATTGCGAACATCTATACTACTTTTTTAAATTAATGAATACACCCCCGAAGCGTATATCGTGAAATTGACTTTTTAGCTGAATACTTAACATATCGGTGGCCAATAATTCTAGAAACTCTTGGCATGTCATCATGTTACTTCTGTTATTCAGTCACTAGTTATGTCAAATGTCAGTTATTTTTATTTTTGTTGATAATCGTTTAATTGTGTACGTCCATTTTTGATTAGATTTTTGTAGCATTTCTAATTAGCTGCATCTCTATTTTTCTAATTACTTTTTCCACTGACATTTGACATAACTAGTGACTGAATAACAGAAATGAAATAGGGACATGCCAAGAGTTCCTAGAACTATTGGCCACTGATATGTTGGATATTCAGCTCAAAAGTCATGTTAAATTTCAATATATACGATTTGGGGTGTATTCATCATTTTAATAAAGCAATATAAATGTTTTCAATGATAAAAAACATGCAAAATCTTATGTTTTGAATAGTAGACCTCAATTGTCATTCTTGTCAAAAAAAACACTTTTTGTTGGCCATACTGACCATAGACTGACAGTGTAAGGTACAAACGTGTTTTATAGGTTAGAAATCTTCACTCAAAGGAGCTGGAATCTGTATTCATATTTCATTACACTAAAACTCAACCTCACTTTTCACCTGTCAAGTGTCTCTGCATACAATTAGGATGAGTGAAGTATGAGTGATCCTAAAGTGTCGATTCTAATTTTCAACATTCAACAATATGTCATTGATTATGATTTTGAGGTTAAGTGTAAAATAACATTCAACTAATATAAGACAAACGTAAAACAGCAGAATACGTCACAGATTATGATGTAACAACAAAGGATGACTGAACAAACTCTAGTCACAAATATAGGGAAGAGAAAAAAAAGTTTATACCAATATACAAATTTTTAATTCGTCCATATAATTCAGTCAAAAACCTCTGAAACAAGCCTCGTTTTCGTACTCGGTAGCCAAGGTAACGCGCATTAGGAACTGTCAAACTTGACGTCTTTTTATATGTAAACGTTTCAAACCAAAATGGAAATTGTAAACCTGCTAAATATTCTGTGTAACTTAAATGACGCATATTGTGACTTGTCACTTCTGGTTACAGCTTCAGAAGAACCACCTTCTCCGCAAGAAGCTACCCAAGCTATACCTACAAGCGGCGGTCCATCCGGTCCCGGTGTCGACTCAGAAAGCGATGATAGCGAAGTGGGAAGACTCCAAGCCCTTTTAGAGGCAAGGGGTTTGCCGCCGCATTTGTTCGGCGCGTTAGGACCTAGAATGCAACAGATGTTACACAGAAGCATGGGCACTAATAGTTGTAAGTTATTTTTTTTATTATATTGCAGATTTTTACCATACAGGGTTTGTCAGAACTGATATAATTAGAAAATGGACTTAATTAATATTATTAACAATGTGATTAAACGTTAATTCTTTAATGTGCTTATATCCTTGGATTTTGTCTATTAACCATGTGCGAAAATCATCCACACACCCTCCGCATTACATAATTGGTGGTTTTTATCGACAGTTGACTTCTTGTTGGCAAGCGCATGCGTGTGTTCTTGCCTCTCACTTCGTCAATAGAGGAGTTCTGTCTAAGGTCAGTATGGCCAACAAAAAGTGGTTTTTTCTGACAAGAATGACAGTTAAGGTCTACAGTTCAAAACATAAGATTGTTGCATGTTTTTTATCATTGCGAACATCTATATTTCTTTATTAAAATAATGAATACACTCCCGAAGCGTATATCTTGAAATTTAAAATGACTTTTTAGCTGAATACTCAACATATCGGTGGCCAATAATTCTAGGAACTCTTGGCATGTCACAATCTCATTTGTTATCTGTCACTAGTTATGTCAAATGTCAGTGGAAAAAGTAATTGGAAGAAGAAATACAGCTAACTAGAAATGCTACAATAATATAACTGACATTTGACATAACTAGTGACTGAATAACAGAAATGAAATGGTGACTTGCCAGAAGTTTCTAGCATTATTGGCCACTGATATGTTGAGTATTCAGCTAAAAAGTTATTTTAAATTCCAAGATATACGCTTCGGGATGTATTCATTATTTAAATAAAGCAATGTAGATGTTCGCAATGATAAAAAACATGCAAAATCTTATGTTTTAACCAGTAGACCATAACTGTCATTCTTGTCAGAAAAAAAACCACTTTTTGTTGGCCACACTGACCTCAGACTGAACTCCTCTATTGACAGATAGATTATCCAGTGGCGTTGGTATTGTCAGTGACCTTTGTATTTTCAGTTTTACTTTATTGTACATTGGTATATTTATGACAGATATACGCCATGTTTCCTCGACTCTTACCGATGCCCCGTAGGTTCAGATAAACTTGCCAAACTATAAATTCTATTTTTGTTGACAGCTGTAGCGAGAGCTCAAGCACTAATCCCTGGTCTTCAAGCTACAGGCGACGAAGGTCAACAGCTGCAAGCTGTCATCGAAATGTGTCAAGTTTTGGTGATGGGAAACGAGGAGATTCTCACCGGATTTCCCGTAAAACAAGTAGTTCCGGCGCTTATTAATTTATTAGGAATGGAACACAATTTTGATATTGTAAGTATCTAAATGTATGTTTTTTTTCTCTTGATCTAAACGTTTTTTTTTTGCAGATGAATCACGCTTGCAGGGCTCTAACCTACATGATGGAAGCCTTGCCCAGATCGTCGGCTGTGGTGGTCGATGCCGTGCCGGTATTTTTGGAAAAGTTGCAAGTTATTCAATGTATGGACGTTGCCGAACAATCCCTCACAGCGTTGGATATGTTGTCTCGAAGACATTCTAAAGCCATTTTACAAGCTGTAAGTGCGATTTCAACTATTTTTTTTTGTTTTTTTTAAAGCATATTTCAAAGGTAAATACGAGGGTAGTGCGTTTTGATTGGTATTGAATGAAACCAGTTTTGAAGAATTTTCAAAATTTATCTCGTATACAGGGTGTCATGCCTCTAATTTACAGTACTTATTTACGGGACGCTCGCCCTCTATATAGTTTGTCTCATTTCAACTGCAAATATCAGAGAGAGATACAGATACAGTTTTATTTATTATATAGTGTTTAAAAAAATTAATTTTCTTTCAAATTTGAAATACAGCAAAGTTCGGGAACCAAATTACGAATGATCTTTTTGCCTTTGTCCAAAATTTATCATTATCACTAAAGCAGTCTTCATATCCTTTCCTCATATTATCCTATTGGTTTCTTTTGAGATTTCTTTTCATGGATTTTCAGTCTTCAGCTTTTCTCTCTTTAACTATGAATTTTCTGGAAATAGGAAAACCAATTTATTGCAATGGAACAGTCTCTGTTTTTATTTATTCCATTTCTCTTCTATTTGCTCCATAAACTGCATCATTGGTATCTTCTTTCTTCTATTTTATCCATTCAGTGCTACCATGGATTCCTTCTTCATCACTTCTTACCATATTGCCACTGGACATTAGAACTACTGCATCTTTTCGTTTGAATTCTATTCAGCTGGCTCTGATTTCTTTTACAATTTCTCTCAACTATCTTATGCTTTCACCAATCATTTCCCAAAGTTGGGTAATACTTGATCTTTTTGCCTTTGTCTAAAATGTATCATCATCTCTAAACAGTTTTTTCATATCCCTTCCGCATATTATCCTAATGGTTTCTTTTAAGATTTCTTCTCATGGATTTTCAATCCTCAGCTTTTCTCTCTTCAACTATGAATTTTCTTGAAATGTTTAATTTCCAATCTGTTGAGATTTATCTTCATGGTTATTCGTATAGAATCTGTTCCTCTATCTTCTACAACTTTTGAATACATTTGAATGGGATAGAAAAGTCTGTTTCTAATGTTCTTTGTCTCTGGATTCCCATGCTATAATTTCCCACTCACTCTATCCATTGCATCCTTGGTCTTTCCTTTTCTATTTTAACACTTCATATCACAATGCAAATGTTACATTTGAACTACTGCACCTTATTTCTCGACTTTTAATATTTTATACTTGGATTTTTGTTTCATTTCAATCGGATAGTTTCTGTTGAGATTTCTCTTCATGGTTACTCGTATGCCATTTGTTCATCTATCTCTGGATAGAAAAGTCTGTTTCTTGTCTTTCTATTCCTTTCCTACTCGTTTCTTATCGTACTCACTTCATATATTGCCTTCTTGGTCTTTCCTTATCTCTTTTAACACTTTCTATCATATTGACACTGTTACATTTGAACTACTGCATCTTGCTCCTCGACTCTTACCATTTTATATTCAGCTTTAATTCAATTTCAAATCAGGTATTCCTTGAAATACAACTTTTAAATATATTTTAATGGTCTCTGTAAATATTTTGGTAATATTTCATGACCATTGCTTCCATTTCCCATCCCATCCTTCTTCTACTCAATACATGCATCGAATCCTTGGTACTTTCTCTCTTTTTAACGTCTCCTTGATTGCCACTATCAAATTTGAACTACTGCATCTTGTTCTTCGACTCTTTCCATTTTATACTCGGCTTTTTTTTCCTAACCAAAATAAATGGTTTCTTTTGAGATTTCTTTTCATGGATTTTCAGTCTTCATCTTTTCTCTCTTCAACTATGAATTTTCTTGAAATAGGAAAACTTTTGAAACCATTTTATTGTAATGGAACGGTCTCTGCTTTTATTTATTTCATTTCTCTTCTATTTGATCTATAAACTGCATCATTGGTATCTTCTTTTCCTTCTTCTTTCTTCTATTTCTTCCATCCACTGCTATAATGGTCCTTTATCATTTTTCACCATATTTCCACTGTGACATTAGAACTACTGCATCTTTTCATTTGAATTCTATTCAGCTGGCTCTGATTTCTTTTACAATTTCTCTCAACTATAGCACTCTTATGCCTTCACAAAACATTTCCCAAAGTTGGGTAATACTTGACCTTTTTGCCTTTGTCCAAAATCTATAATCATCTCTAAAGGTCTTTTCATATCCTTTCCTCATATTGTCCTTTTCCATTATTTCTCTTTATATCTCCTCATAATATATGTTATTGTAAATTTTCAGCGTGGTGTATCAGCTTGTCTGACCTACCTCGACTTCTTTTCCATCAACGCTCAACGCAACGCCCTTTCCATCACAGCAAACTGTTGCCTGAATCTAACGTCCGAAGAATTCCAATACGTTCAAGATTCCCTGTCGCTTTTAGCTTCTCGACTCACTCAACAAGATAAAAAATGCGTCGAAAGCGTCTGCTTGGCTTTTTCGCGTTTAGTTGACAGTTTTCAATTGGAACCGTCACGCCTTCAAGAAATAGGTAAAGCTAAGATCACACGTTTTCACTTTGTATGATTTTTTTTTCTCAATTTTCAGCTAGTACGGAATTATTAACCAACCTTCAACAGTTACTCGTAGTAACCCCACCTATTGTTAACACCGGTACGTTCATAACAGTCTTGAGGATGTTGTCGGTTATGTGCGCCAACTGCCCCGACTTGGCTCTGACGCTGCTGAAACAAAATATAGCCGAAACGTTGGTGTATCTTTTGACCGGCTCGGCCGAAATTAATCACGAAGAAGTCGAGTTGATACCGAGGTGAGTTGAATATTTTTGGATGAGGGCCTATTTGTATTGCTATAGTATTTCCGTTACAAATTTTATTAAATAGATTTGTACAAATGGTGTGGCATAGATAAAATCAAATTATTTGCATAACAGGTGCAGTCGTTGCTTTAAGTTTTGATGTACTGTGTATATTAATGCATACAGATCTTTTTTTTATGTCAACTTTTAGAAGCTTTTAAAGTTACATCTTTTATATTTATTATGGAATAAAACAATTTTAATTTGTTGAAATGTACGTGATATTTTAACTTGAAGTTGTGACGCGTTTCGCTAACACAGTAGCTTTATCAAACGAATGGAGGTATAATGAGACATTTTCAATTTATACAGTGTCTTAATATTAAATTATACGGATATTAACAATAAAATTATGATCCATTTACATGGAAATGAAATAAAAAAGGAAAAAAAATGTGTCTAAATATGGGATTAACTAAAGTTTTTAACAAGATTACGTGGAAACTCATTCACAACAATCCTACAAGAACATTTCTAGGTGAAAAGGTTTAATAAGGGAGAATTGTTGATATCTATTTGGTCGTTAAGAAGATTATCTGAATATTTGTTTTAATTTATCTCAAGGGCTTCTAAAAGATTTAATTTGAAGGATTTAGGTTTTATATGCAAAATTTCAAAATTTGAATCGAAAGAGTGTTTGATTGCTAATAAATGATTTGAGTAGTTGGAATCTGATTTTTGGTTGTCATAGCTACGTTTGTGTTCTGAAATTCTAGTTTTTAAATTCCTAAAAGTTCTACCTATAAAAATTTTGTTACCAATTGTCATAACCACATTTTAATTTATAAACTCTGAAGATTTATTTAGTTTTGAAGATTTGGATTTGTTGTTTTTAATGAATTTGGATAAATTATTATCGGTTTTGAAGCGAATATTCAAATCTAAAGTTTCCAAAAATGATTTGATTTTCAAGGATCGTATTCCAAAGTATGTTAAGCTTCTAAATTGGTTATTTTTGTTTTCATCAGAATGAAATATTTGTTCTAGAGTATGTTTTCGTATCTTTTTATTTATGATATTGTCAATTAAATTTGGATCCTAATTATTATTAACAGCTATTTGTTTTATTATATTTACTTCTTTGTTGTAATTGTCAATATTTAATGGAACTGTTAAAAGTCTATTGAAAGCTGCTTAATTTATGACTGACTGGGTGGACTAAACTATTATGAATTGTAATGACTGTTTGTGATGGTTTGTGAAATATAGAAAAATCATGTCTATTATTTATATTTGAAATTGTAAGATCTAGAAAGTTTATGGACTTATTTTGTTCATTTTCTACTGTAAATTTGATATTTTCATGTATCGAGTTAATGTAAGTAATGAAGTTATCTAATTGTCTCGTAATACCAGTGAATCAAGCTAAAATGTTATCTACAAATCGGTGCCAGTAAACAAATTTTTTACTAAGGGGGTGTTTATGAATTATCTTTTCTATATTACCCATGAAAATTTCTGATAATAGGGGACTGAGAGAGTTGACAATAATCAAACCCTCTTTACTGCTTTCCGTTGAAATGAAAAATAATTTTGATTTAAACAAACTTGATAAATTTATAATATCAGAATAAATTATGGGATTAATGTTAGTGTCAGTGAGCAAGCTATAAACAAGAGTGAGCAGAAATTTTCATGGATAATATAGAAAAGATAATTCATAAACACTCCCTTAATGAAAAATTTGTCTACTGGCACTGATATGTAGATGACATTTTAGCTTGTTTCACTGGTACTACGAGACAATTAGATAACTTCATTACTTACATTAACTCAATACATAAAAATATCAAATTTACATTAGAAATTGAACAGAATAAGTCTATAAACCTTCTAGACCTTACAATTTCAAATATAAATAATAGACATTATTTTTCTATATTTCACAAACCATCACATACAGAGATTACAATTCATAATAGTTCAGTTTACCCAGTCAGTCATAAATTATCAGCTTTCAATAGTATGACACCTACATAGACTTTTAATAGTTCTATTAAATATTGATAATTACAACAAAGAACTAAATATAATAAAACAAATAGCTGTTAATAGCAATTACAATCCAAATTTAATTGACAATATCATAAATAAAAAGATACGAAAATATACTCTAGAACAAGTATTTCTTTCTGATAAAAACAAAAATAACCAATTTAGAAACTTAACATACTTTGGAATGTCATCCTTAGAAATCAAATCATTTTTAGGAAGTTTAGACTTGAATATTTGCTTCAAAACCGATAACAATTTATCTAAATTCATTAAAAACGACAAATACAAATCTTCAAACCCAAATAAATCTGTGATAAAATTTATATACCTAGGTAGAATTTTCAAGAATTTTAAAACTAGAATTTCAGAACACAAACGTAGCTATGACAACCAAAAATCAGATTCCAACTACTCAAATCATTCATTAGCAAACCAACACTCTTTCGATTCAAATTTTGAAATTTTGCTCATAGAACCTTAACCCTTCAAATTAAATCTTCTAGAAGCCCTTGAGATGAATAAAAAACAAATATTCAGATAATCTTCTTAACCACCAAATAGATATCAACAATTCTCCCTTATTAAACCCTTTTACCCATAGAAAGAAAGGTTCCTGTAGGATTGTTGTGAATTTATTTCCAGATAAACTTGTTAAAAACTTTAGTTACCCCCATATTTAGACACATTTTTTTCCTCTTTTATTTTATTTCCACGTAAATAGATCATAATTTTATTGTGAAATATCCGTATAATTTAGTATTAAGGCACTGTAAAAATTGAAAATGTCTCATTATACCTCCATTCGTTTGAAAAAGCTACTGTGTTAGTGAAACGCGTCACAACTTCAAGTTTAAATATTATGTAGATTGTAACAAATTAAAATTGTTTTATTTGATAATTAAGTATGGATCTACATCAAGTAAAAGCCTCTTCTATTTAATCTTTCATATTTATTTTTCTAGACAACCTCAAGAACAATTCGAAATAACGGCCCTAATAGGCGAGCTAATGCCGAAACTACCTACGGACGGCATATTCGCCGTAGACACGCTACTCGAACGCCCTTCCAGCATAGCCAAAGATCAACCGATATGGCAATGGAGAGACGACCGAGCCGTATGGCACCCGTACGGAGCAGTCGACAGTAGAATAATCGAAGCCGCTCACATGAATAACGACGACGAAGTCAGTTTAAACACCTTAGGCAGAATATACACGATCGATTTCCATTCGATGCAGCAAATTAACGAAGACACCGGAACTTCCAGACCGGTACAAAGACGTTTCACACCAACAAGCATCCAATCGAGTCCGGTAGAACCTTCGCAAGCTCCCAGCAGACCTTTGAGCGCCAGTAGAGACGCTCGCGTCGCTTGTCTCAGAGAAGAACGTGGTTTAGCTGCTGCTTTTATTCGTTCGCTATTCTCCGTTCTATACGAAGTTTATTCTTCAAGCGCAGGTTGGTGATTGTATAAAAATTTTTGAAAAAGGGTAAGAAAAATTTCGATTCCAGGTCCGGCGGTACGATGTAAATGTCTTCGAGCTCTGTTGAGGATGGTCTATTACGCCAATTCGGAATTACTGAGAGACGTGTTGAAGAACCAGGTGGTCAGCAGTCACATTGCTGGTATGATGGCTTCTAGCGATTTGAGAATCGTCGTCGGGGCTTTACAAATGGCGGAAATCTTGATGAACAAATTACCCGATGAATTTGGAGTACATTTCAGACGAGAAGGAGTTCTACATCAGATCAATAGATTAGCCGATCCCGAAGTAAGTAAATTTTCTTAAAATCGATCGATATAAACTTAAATTTCACTTATTTCTTCATCTAGGTCCCTCTAGGAGTGAGCCCGCCGAAAACTAGCAGCAGCGCCACCTCGTTTGCGTCATCTTTGAACGAATCTCAACCTGGAACGTCGCAATCGTCGACGAGTAATACTTCGCAAACAGCTAACGGTTCCGCCGCGTTGTTGGGCGCCACTCCTGTATCTTCAACCATGTATACTTCAACTCCCGATACCCAAAGATTGCACGAATCGGAAACGAGATCTCCGAGTCCCTCGCATGTACGTTTAAGTGACGTTTTAAAAAGGAAAAGAGTAACTAAACGGGCCGGCGGTTCGAGTCGTTCTAAAACCAGACACGAAGAAATGCCCCTGTCGCCGTCTCTCATGCAGGATTTGTTTACGAAAGCCGCTTCGATCGGTAATACCACGCCCAGGTGAGTTATATTTGAACTACTCGATATTATGTTCGAAAATGTTCATTTTTAAACAGTTACATTTGAACTACTCGTTATATTCGAAAATATTTATTTTTAAACAGTTACACATAAACTAATCGTTGTTATATTTGAAAATATTCATTTTTAAACTGTTATATTTGAACTACTCGTTGTTTTATTCGATAATATTAATTTTTAAACTGTTTTTGAACTGTAACATTCGAACTAATCGTTGTTATATTCTAAAATGTTCATTTTTAAACAGTTACATTTGAACTACTCGTTGTTAAATTCGAAAATATTTATTTTTAAACAGTTACACATGAACTAATCTTTGTTATATTTGAAAATATTCATTTTTAAACTGTTATATTTGAACTACTCGTTGTTTTATTCGATAATATTCATTTTTAAACAGTTACATTTGAACTACTCGATGATATATTCGAAAATATTTATTTTTAAACTGTCACATTTGAATAAATCGTGCTAGTATTCGAAAATATTCATTTTTAAACTCTTTAAACTGTCACATTTGAACTAATCGTGATCATATTCGAAATATTTATTTTTAAACTGTTACATTTGAAATAATCGATGTTTTATTCGAAAATATTCATTTTTAAACTGTCACATTTGAACTAATCGATGTTATAATGTGAAATATTCATTTTTAAACTGTCACATTTGAACTAATCGTTATATTCGAAAATATTCATTTTTAAACAGTTACACATGAACTAATCGATGATATATATTCGGAAATATTCATTTTTAAACTGTCACATTTGAATTAATCGATGTTATATTCGAAAATGTCCAATTTTAAACAGTTACATTTGAACTAATCGATGTTATATTCGAAAATGTTCAATTTTTAATAATTGCATTTGAAATAATCGATGTTTTATTCGAAAATATTCATTTTTAAACTCTTTGAACTGCCACATTTGAACTAATCGTGATCATATTCGAAATATTTATTTTTAAATTGTTACATTTGAAATAATCGATGTTTTTTTTTCGAAATATTCATTTTTAAACTGCTATATTTGAACTACTCGTTGTTTTATTCGAAAACATTCATTTTTAAACTGTTTTTGAACTGTCATATTCGAACTAATCGTTGTTAAATTTGGAAATATTCATTTTTAAACTGTTACATTTGAACTACTCGTAGTTCTATTCAATAATATTTATTTTTAAACTGTTTTGTAGTAATTCGAGACCGAGATATTCCGGTTCTGGATTGAAAACTAGTTTTTTGCAAAGTTTAAATCCGGCTAGATGGGGTAGAAGTATGAATTCGTCGCACGATCGTAACTATAGTAAAGAATCTTTGAATAATTTATCGAAATCGGCTTCTAATTCGCATATAACTGCTGGAAATAGAGAAAAGACTCGCAGTTGGATAAGAGAACAGGTAAATAAAGAAGAAGAAAATGTGTAAATTGTATAATTCACTTATTATTGATAATTTTCAGGCCTCCAAGTTTATTGAAACCTACTCGAGTACCGAAGACGACCCCCATCCTGCTACCACCGTAATAACTCGTCTAAAATTAGCCATCGATAAACTTTCGACTCCCACTTGTCGAGAAGCTCTTCTCGATCTTCGAGATATTCTAATAGATTCCGACATATCTCCGTTCGAAGTTAATCATTCGGGACTAATCAAAGCTCTTCTTTCTTATTTGGCCGACGCAAATGGACCATTCGATAGAGAACAAAGACTTAGGATATTTTTGAATGTATTCGCCGGTTGTCCTATTGATAGTAAAGTAATCAGCATACCGGAATTGAATTCTGTTTGGATGGGAGCGCTCGTCGCCAAACTAAACGGATGCGTTTCACAATTGGAACAATTTCCGGTAAAAGTACACGATCTGCCAGCCAGTTCAGGCGCCGGTAGAGGTGGTACGAGCGCACTTAAATTCTTCAATACGCATCAGTTAAAAGTAAGTATAAGTAGATCCTTTTTACAGCTTTACAAGTTTCGATATTCTCCGATCTTTCATATTTTCTCAATTTATTGAAACTTTGGCCGTTCTCTATCAAATTATCTCTGTGACATTTGAACTACTGCATCCTGGTTTTTAATTTACACAATATCTTCCAGAGATTTTCTTTTGTCTTCTCTTCATGGCTTTTCGTATGTAATCCATCTATCTAGCTTTGTCTTCTCCTTCTTTATGATGCATTTCCTGTTAATAACACAGTTAAAACGTTCTGAATTCATTTTATTGACAAGAAAATTTTGTTTCTAATGTTCTTTGTCTCAGGATTCCCATCCTAGTCATGCTTTCTTCCACTCACTCTATTATCCATTGAATCCTTGGTCTTCCCTTTTCTATTTTAACACTTCCAATCACAATGCAAATGCTACATTTGAACTACTGCATCTTGTTTCTCGACTTTTACTGTCGATATTCTCCGATATTTCATATTTTCTCAATTTATTGAAACTTTGTGTGACATTTGAACTACTGCATCTTGGTTTTTAATTTCCACAATATCTTCCAGAGATTTTCTTTTGTCTTCTCTTCATGGCTCTTCGTATGTAATCCATCTATCTAGCTTTGTCTTCTCCTTCTTTATGATGCATTTCCTGTTAATAGCACAGTTAAAACGTTCTGAATTCATTTTAATGGACAAGAAAAGTCTGTTTCTAATGTTCTTTAGTTCTTTGTCTCTGGATTCACATCCTAGTCATGCTTTCCTCCACTCACTCCATTATCCATTGCATCCTTGGTCTTCCCTTTTCCATTTTAACACTTCATATCACAATACAAATGTTACATTTGAACTATTGCATCCTGTTTCTCGACTTTTAATATTTTATACTCTGCTTTTTGTTTCGTTTCCAATAGGATGGTTTCTGTTGAGATTTCTCTTCATTGTTATTCGTATGGCATCTCTTCCTTTATCTCTGTCTTCTGCAACTTTTGACTACATTAGAATGGAATAGGAAAGTCTGATTCTAATGTTCTTTGTCTCTGGATTCCCATCCTAGTCATGCACTCTTATCTATTGCATCCTTGGTCTTTCCTTCTCTATTTTAACACTTCTTACCACAATACAAATGTTACATTTGAACTATTGCATCATGTTTCTCGACTTTTACTATTTTATACTCTGCTTTTTGTTTCATTTTCAATCTGATAGTTTCTGTTGAGATTTCTCTTCATTGTTATTCGTATGGCATCTGTTCCTTTATCTCTGTCTTCTGCAACTTTTGAATACATTAGAATGGAATAGAAAAGTCTGATTCTAATGTTCTTTGTCTCTGGATTCCCATCCTAGTCATGCACTCTATCTATTGTATCCTTGGTCTTCCCTTCTCTATTTTAACACTTCTTAACACAATACAAATGTTACATTTGAACTATTGCATCCTGTTTCTCGACTTTTAATATTTTATACTCAGCTTTTTGTTTCATTTTCAATCGGATAGTTTCTGTTGAGATTTCTCTTCATGGTTACTCGTATGGCATTTGTTCATCTATCTCTGGATAGAAAAGTCTGTTTCTTGTCTTTTTATTCCTTTCCTACTCGTTTATTATCGTACTCACTTCATATATTGCCTTCTTGGTCTTTCCTTATCTCTTTTAACACTTCCTATCATATTGACACTGTTACATTTGAACTACTGCATCTTGCTCCTCGACTCTTACCATTTCATATTCAGCTTTAGTTCCATTTCAAATCAGATATTCCTTGAAATACAACTTTTAATTATATTTTAATGGAATATAACAGTCTCTGTTTCTATTTTTTAAATATATTACCATTGTTTCCATTTCCCATCCCATCCTTCTTCTACTCAATACATGCATCGAATCCTTGGTATTTTCTCTCTTTTTAACGTCTCCTTGATTGCCACTATCAACTGCATCTTGTTCTTCGGCTCTTTCCATTTTATACTCTGCTTTCTGTTCCTAACCAAATAAATGGTTTCTTTTGAGATTTCTTTTCATGGATTTTCACTCTTCATCTTTTCTCTCTTCAACTATGAATTTTCTTGAAATAGGAAAACTTTTGAAACAATTTTATTGTAATGGAACAGTCTCTGCTTTTATTTGTCATTTCTCTTCTATTTGCTCCATAAACTGCATCATTGGTGTCTCCTTTTCCTTCTTCTTTCTTCTACTTTTTCCATCCACTGCTATCATGGATTCCTTCTTCATCACTTTTTACCATATTGCCACTGTGACATTAGAACTACTGCATCTTTTTGTTTGAATCCTATTCAGCTGGTTCTTACCCTGGTTGCCTACATACTCTTATTCGTCTCAATTTTATTGTTTCTAATTTTAGTGTAACCTTCAAAGGCATCCGGATTGTTCGAATTTGAAACAATGGAAAGGTGGCACGGTTAAGATCGATCCATTGGCCTTGGTGCAAGCAATAGAACGATATTTAGTAGTTAGGGGTTACGGTAGACTCAGAGATAAAGATAGTGCCGATAGCGATGACGGCGATACCGACGACGATATAGACGACACGTTGGCCAGCGTCGTGATATCGCAAACTGGCGCTAGGCATAAGTTACAATTTTTAATCGGTAACAACGTGCTGCCTTACAACATGACTGTTTATCAGGCTGTGAGACAATATAGTAACAATGGAAACGACCAGAGTGAGACTGATACTGATAATGAAACTCCTTTAGGTAAGTCGTAAATTGAATAGATTAAGCTTTTACTTGATGTAGATCCATAATGAATGATGAAATGAAACAATTTGATTTGTTAAAATCTAGGTACCGATGTGTAGACTGGTACTATGAGGCAATTAGATAACTTTATTACTTTCATTAACTCAATACATAAAAATATCAAATTTACAGTAGAAATTGAACAAAATGAGTCTATAAACTTTCTAGACCTTACAATTTCAACTATAAATAATGGACATAATTTTTCTATATTTCACAAACCATCACATACAGATATTACAATTCATTAATAGTTCAGTCCACCCAGTCAGTCATAAATTAAGCAGCTTTCAATAGACTTTCAATAGTTCCATTATATATTGACAATTACAACAAAGAACTAAAATTTATAGGGTTGTCCCAAAAAAACCGGAATTTCCTTTTTTATTGATATTTTTTTTATTTATAGGTCGATTTTATTGATGTCGGTTTTGTTTAAAAGATAATTGATCAAGACACACTACTAATCTAATATTTCGCGTTTTGTTTAAAAAACAAAATGGAGGACACATCCAAACTTTAAAACTGACTGGAAATTTTTTGTTTCGCACTGTATATGTTTGCGAATTATTTTACGAAAGTTCAGACATTTGTGAATGTAACGGGAGGTCAAACATAGAAATCGGTCAAAAATTGGCTGATGTATGGCTCGAAAAAAACAAGTATGTTATTACATAGTGAATTTTCATTTCTTTCGACATTTTCCAAAATCAAGTGGGCGAAATATTAGATTAGTAGTGTGTCTTGATCAATTATCTTTTAAACAAAACCGACATCAATAAAATCGACCTATAAATAAAAAAAATATCAATAAAAAAGGAAATTCCGGTTTTTTTTGGACAACCCTATAATAAAACAAATAGCTGTTGATAATAATTACGATCCAAATTTAATTGACAATATCATTAATAAAAAGATACGAAAACATACTCTAGAACAAATTTTTCTTTCCTATTTCCTTCTGATAGAAACAAAAATAACCAATTTAGAAGCTTAACATACTTTGGAATACCATCCTTGAAAATCAAATCATTTTTAGAAACTTTAGACTTGAATATTTGATTTAAAACCGATAACAATTAATGTAATGGCAACTGTAACAAAATTTATATACCTAGGTAGAATTTTTAGGAATTTTAAAACTAGAATTTCAGAATTCCAACTACTCAAATCATTTATTAGCAAACCAACAATCACTCTTTTGATTCATGGTTATTCGTATAGCATCTGTTCCTCTATCTCTCTGTCTTCTGCAACTTTTGAATACGTTTGAATGGGATAGAAAAGTCTGTTTCTAATATTCTTTGTCTCTGGATTCCCATCCTAGTCTTGCTTTCTTTCACTCACTCTATCCATTGCATCATTGGTCTTTCCCTCTTCAATTTTAACACTTGCTATCACAATGGTCGCGTTCATCCCAACAAAGTTGATCAGGTAGAGTGATCCATCAGTTTGTGATTCTGCTGAACGTGTTAATAAAACCATATTTGTCAATGTCAATGAATACAACAACAACTCAATTTTATTTGATATACATATACGACAATAGTTATGAAATAAGTATTACTTCTAACATTTAAAAAATGGGAGTTAATCGCAATAAATTGAGCTTACACCACTTTGGAGCATACTATGAAGAGTGAAACTAGGAATAAACCACTGAAGAATAATCTGTACACCATTTTCTGTATTTTCCAGGTATTGACCAAGTATTTTCTTCGAGAAATTCTTTATTTCTATTTCTATATGATTAAGTAAATGTTTCAACAGAAATTTTCTGTATTTTCCACTGCATGTTCCATAAATTTTCAGGAGTATTTTCTAATGATACTAGTATTTTTTAGATTATTTTCTGAATTTTCAATGTATTTTCTCTAATTTGTACACTATTTTCTTCAGTGGTTTACCCCTCGGAGTGGAACACACTATACAATCTATTAATCAAATCATAAGTCACCTCCAGCTATTCATTCCTTTTCACTGAAATACACACTAAAATATCTCCAAGCAAAAATATTTATATTATGTTTTTAACCTATGACATAAATGACAGTTAATCATCAATCGGTAGCGTGTAGCGTATTTTAATTCTTATTAAAAAAAAATGGCGACTGATACCATAGCGCTCAATCTGATCAGTTAACAAAACTCGCGTTCAGCAGAAAATTGATGATCGCTACGGTAGCGCTATATTGTGAGGAACGCGGCCAATGCAAGTGCTACATTTGAACTACTGCATCTGGTTTCTCGGCTTTTAATATTTTATACTCGGCTTTTTGTTTCATTTCAATACCATCCTTAAAAATCAAATCATTTCTAGAAACTTTAGGCTTGAATATTTGCTGCTCAAATCATTTATTAGCAAACCAACACTCTTTCGATTCAAATTTTAAATCCATCAAATTAAATCTTTTAGAAGCTCTAGAGATAAATAAAAACAAACATTCAGATAATCTTCTTAACGACCAAATAAATATCAACAATTCTCCCTTATTAAACCTTTTTACCTAGAAAGGTTCCTGTAGGATTGTTGTGAATGAGTTTCCAGGTAAACTTGTTAAATACTTTAGTTAATCCCATATTTAGACACATTTTTTCTCCTTTTTCATTTCATTTCCATGTAAATGGATCATAATTTTATTGTTAATATTCTTAAAATTTAGTATTAAGGCAGTGTATAAATTAAAAATTCCTCATTATACCTCCATTCATTTTGATAAAACTACTGTGTTAGCGAAACACGTCACAATTTTAAGTTTAAATATTATGTAGATTTTAACAAATTAAAATTGTTTTATTTCATTATAAAGTCGTAATTGTTTAAACTTTGATTTGGAAAAACGAATTTCGCAGGTAATGCTGGTATTTGGGTCCAAACGCATGTAATATATTATCGACCGTTGAAAGAAGAAGCGTCAACTTCGATGAAAAACAATAGCAACACTTCGTCGAGTCATTCGAGTAGAAAGGGTAAAGGATCTTCTGGTAAAAGCGCTTCTAGGCGCAGAGCCGACGAACTTTGGAACGGTAAATTTTATTATTTTTTTAAATTTTTATTTTTCTTGAAAAATAATTTAAATTTTAGAAGGTGTAACGCCAGTTTCGCAATCTCCTCTGGATCCCTTTTTGGTCACCCAATTTCCGGAAAGTGTTACCATACAAGATGCCTCATTGGAAGTGTTGTGCCTCCTGCGTATTTTAAACTCTCTCAATATGTATTGGACTTATTTATATCCTAGTGTTGAATATAAGGTGATATTACCCCCGGCGGAATTTTTGAATAGTAAAATAGCCGCCAAAGCGAGCAGACAATTGCAGGATCCTCTAGTCATTATGACCGGCAATTTGCCGAATTGGTTGCAACAAATCGCTTCAGTTTGTCCATTTCTGTTTCCGTTCGAAACGCGTCAGCTGCTCTTCTACGCCACTTCATTTGATAGAGATCGTGCCTTACAGAGGTGAGTTGATAGTTGTCTTACTCGAGTTATTTATTTTTATTTATATAGTACTTTAAAAATGGTAAAAATTGAATAAAAAATGATAATAGTAGGATGGAGAACCCATTAGAAAAGGAGGGAAATGTGATAAAATTGCGCTCCGAGCTCGGGAAGTGGGAGGGGGTGAGTTTTTATGGGTAAAAAAATGGTTTATCTTGATTTCCGGAAAAAGTACAAGTTCTATGGAAAAAAGTTGAATGGCAAAGTTGTGAGTAATAAAAAGCTCTACAACTTTTGTATTTACAATTTTTACACATAACCTCAAAATCTATGTGAAAAATTCAAATAACCGAGTTTTTGGTTTTTTATTTTTATCTTTTTCAAAAAAATATTCTTTTTACAAAATTTCGTGAGCACTTACCTTATTATGTTCCAAATACACTGTAATTTATTTGATTTGAAATATTTCTTTTTTCATCATATTTTGAATTAATATCAAAAAAACAACCTAATTTTCAATCAAAAATTCTCGCTTTAAAATATCAGCTTTTTTCAAAAAGTTGGTGGGATTTTGTTCGTTGAAATCTCTATTTTCTGATAGTGTGAAAAAAATATACATAACCATGGTAAATTTTCTCAGAAACTGCAAAAAAATACTCGAATTTTTTTAATCATCATGTACAATTTCATCTAAAAAATGTGATTGCTGTAAAAAAACCTACGAGGATGTAAATGATTCAGATGAAATTGTTAATGAAGAATCAATGAAGACTGGAAATAACATTGGAGACGAAGAAAGTGATGGTCTTGAAGATTTCGAAGATCAACTAGAGTTGGAAAGGTTTGTGGAATCTAACGATGAAGAAATTATAGTTTATTCTTATCAATTTTCAATTAAAATCTTTACAATCAAAATCAAAACAGAGAAAACGAATGATAAGAATAATATACTCGATAAGTGAGTGAACACTTGTTTCGAGTAGAAATATTAGAATAATGAGGATTTGTTACATTATTATGAATAAACAAAAAAAAAATATATAATACATAAGTAAATAGCAAAAAAGAGAAAACAAATAACTTACATCTAACATCTTACATGCAATATCCAACTTTTGACATTTCACAATATACACACGAGTGAATGAAAACAATAGGAGAAAAGAGAAAAATTTAAGATTATTTGCAGAGTTTGCATATACTACATTCTTATTTCTATATAATTATGTATCTCATGCCTAGATTTCTGTAAAATATACAACTTCAATTTATTTTTAAATATATGCACGTTGGCTAATAATTTTAATGATTCCGGTAACGAGTTGTATAATTTTGGGGCCAGGTAAGTATAAGACTGTTGGGCGATCGTTTTTGTCATATGAGGTACCGGGTAATGTGTTTTCTGGCGGGTATCATAGGAGTGTAGCGATGTTGGGAATGAGTCCTTTGCCTTGCGAAATTTATTAAGTGTACAATAATAGAACAATTGTCTTATATCCATTACTTTAGCATCTATGAAGAAATGCCATCAAAGAAATAAAAACTGATGGATAAGTGATTAGAATTGAAGATAGAACAAGATTAACGTTTTTAAGAATATTATAATGAATAACGTAATCAAAATGAAGTATCTAATTTCAATAGTACGATTTACATAATATATATTTACATTTGATGAAATTTTCTATGATTTGAATGTGATTCGAATTCAATGAATAAACTTTTTAACTGACAAAAAATTGCAGCAATCATATTTTTTAGATGAAATTCGAATTTGAGATTTTTCATTTTTTTTTTGCATTTTCCAAGAACATTTACTATATATATACCGGGTGGTGACTCGACCTTAGGACCATAGGATTTTAACATGGGGAATCAGAAAAAAATCCTAAATATTTGCTTCCCAGCAAAAGAAAACCTAATGAAATTTTGTGTGGACGTGAAGTACATTATTTCTGACAATATTGCCATAAAATAATCAATGTTTAATAGCAAATAAGTTTAAAAGTTGAGAAAATAAATTGAAAAAAATAACCTGTATTGAAGTACTTGAATTTGACAGTTGCAGTCGTAGTCTGTTTTAGCGCAGAGATGGAAGCGGTTGGTTTCTACGCGGATGGCCCGGGTTCGAAACTAGCATAATATCTCTTTTTTTTAATTCTTGATAAAATTTTGTTTTTCATCGCTTTTTAAATAAAATAATTTTACAAGTTGTTAAAATTTTAAAACGATAAAATAAATTAAGCATGTTATCACAGAAAACAGATTTAATGAAATTAACTAAAAAACGAAGAGTAGAATCACATTGATAATCTAGCTGTCAACATTACAATAATATTGTACTAAACTTATTTTATCGTTTTAAAATTTTAACAACTCATAAAATTATTTTATTTAAAAAACGATAAAAAACAAATTATTATTAAGAATTGAAAAAAAAGAGATATTAAGCTAGTTTCGAACCCGGTCCAACCGCGTAGGAACCAACCTCTCCTATCTCTGCGCTATAACCGACTCCGGTGGCAATTGTCAAATTCAAGTACTTTAATGACAGGTTGTGTTTTTAAATTTATTATCCCAATTTTTAAACTTATTTGCTATTAAACAGTGATTATTTTATGACAATATTGTCAGAAATAATGTACTTTACGTCCACACAAAATTTCATTAGGTTCTCTTTTGCTGGGAAGCAAATATTTAGGATTTTCTGATTTCCCATGTTAAAATCCTATGGTCCTAAGGTCGAGTCACCACATAGTATAGCAGCACTACAGGCGGCCTAACTGGCCCTCGGCTTCGAGATCTTTCACTCTCTCTTTCCATTTCTTTCTGTTCCTCGCCTCGTTTTCCCAGTCCCTAACCCTCACAGTACCCAGATCTCTCCTAACCTCTTCCAACCATTTTTAACTTGGTCTTCCTCTTCTATTTTTACCACCTTCTCCACTTTTTAGCACGTTTTACCCATTTATCTTCCGTCATTCTACCTATATGTCCCAACCATCTCGCTCCCTGTGCTTTAATTATAATTGAGTGCTTATATAATTCTGAGAGTTCTTTCTTTGTTCTTCCTCTGTAGATTCCATCTTCTTTAATTCCACCATAAATCTTTCCCATATTCTGATCTTTTTTTTTTTCATTGTCCAAGTTTCACAAGCGTAGGTAACTGACGGTCTTATTAAAGTCTGATACAATCTTATTTTAGCTGTTCGTGATATGTCTTTCGATTTAAACATCTTTGATACCATTCCTGCTGCTTTACTACCTTTTGTTAACCTTTTTTCTATTCTGTAGCTATTATTTCCATTACAGTTTAGAATATCAGTTTCCTCATTGCCCTTCATTACCATGTATTTTGTTTTTTTCTCGTTTATCAATAGACCATGTTCCCTTGCCCTGTTCCAGTAGCTTAAATAGGCTTAGAACCTCTTTCCTGGATCTTGCCATAAGTACTATGTCGCATATGTTAGACATTGATATCTATTCCCGTAAATTAAACCTCTGGTTTTTATTCCACTTTCTCTAAGTATGATCTCTTGAACTAGGTTGAAGAAGGTTGTGAATAATGGCTCTCCTTGTCTCAGACTTTTCTCTATCTTGAATTGGTTAGATGTACTACCCTCCAAAGTTACTTCGCTCTCAGTTTTCCGGATGGTCATTTCCATGACATTTACTATAGCTATGTATATTTTTATTCACACTATCAAAAAATAGAGATTTTAACGAACAAAAATCACACCAACTTTTTGAAAAAAACTGATGTCGAGTGTTTTTTTTGATATTAAGTCAAAATAAGGTAAAAAAAAATATTTCAAATCAAATAAATTACAGTGTATTTGCAACATAATAAAGTAAGTGTTCACGAAATTTTGTAAAAAGAATATTTTTTTGAAAAAGATCAAAATAAAAAACCAAAAACTTTGTTATTTGAATTTTTCACATAGATTTTGAGGTTATGTGTAAAAATTGTAAATACAAAAGTTGTAGAGCTCTTTATTACCCACAACTTTCCCATTTAACTTTTTTCCATAGGACTAGTAGTTTTGGTGGAAATCGAAAAAAATACAATTTTTTACCCTTAAAAACTCACCCCTTCCCACTTTCCGAGCTCGGATCGCCCGTAATTTTCAATTTCATCACATTTCCCTCCTTTTCTAACGGATTTTATCCTACTTTTATTTTTTTTTTCAAAAATTTTCAACCCTTTTCTAATAAAAATGTTTCCAGATTGCTTGACATGTCTCCCGAATTGAGTTCGAGCGATTCCCAAGAACGCGTAACTCCCAGATTGGATCGAAGAAAACGTACGATATCTCGCGATGATATTTTGAAGCAGGCCGAGCAAGTGATGCAAGATTTAGCGTCGTCGAAAGCTTTACTCGAAGTGCAATACGAAAACGAAGTCGGTACCGGTCTAGGACCGACTTTGGAATTTTACGCTTTAGTTTCGAAAGAATTGCAAAAAATTAATTTGGAATTGTGGAACGTGCACGGCGTCAACGAAACCGACTACGTCAATTGTCCGATGGGTTTGTTTCCGATGCCTCTATCTAGAAGCGCTAAAGTTAGTCAAATTACGAAAGTCAAAAGCAAGTTTAGATTTTTGGGAAAATTTATGGCTAAAGCCGTCATGGATTCCAGAATGGTAAGTCGAGAAATTTATTCTAAACATTCCGTTTTTAATCCTTTTTTTCTCTATAGTTGGATCTTCCGTTTTCCGTTACGTTTTACCGATGGTTATTAGGCCAAGAAACTTGTTTGACACTCTCAGATTTAAAACACGTCAATCCCGAGTTGTACAAAACATTGAGAAAGATGCATTTTATCGTTAGAGAACGAGATGGGATCTTGGAGAACGCGAGTTTAGCGCAAGAAGATAAAATTAACGCGGTTAGTATTTCCCGTTACCTTTTTTTTTATCAACTCGGTATATTTAAATGTTTTTTTTTTCAGGTGGAAAAACTGACGTTCGACGGTTGCCCCATCGACGATCTTGGAATCGACTTCGTAGTACCTGGTTATAACATAGAATTGATGAAAAGCGGAAAATCCACCCACGTAACAATTCACAACCTTCACTTGTACGTCAAATTGATGACGCATTGGATTTTACACGAGGGCGTTTCCAGACAAATGGAATCGTTGAGAGAAGGTTTCGAATCCGTATTTCCGCTACACAATTTAAAGGTATTCCTACCCGAAGAATTGGAGTCGGTCTTTTGCGGTAGTCCCAAAGACTACATACTCGGTTGGGACGTTAAAACTTTGATGGAATGCTGCCGACCCGATCACGGATACACGTCGGATTCCAAAGCCATTAAATTCCTTTTCGACGTTCTCAGTTCGTACGATAGAGAAGAACAAAGGATGTTTGTACAATTTTTAACTGGTAGTCCGAGACTTCCGGTAGGAGGTGAGTTACATATTCTTATTAGCTTGAATTTATCGAAAACTTGGAATTTCGACAACGTTGTAGCTCGTTAAAGTGACGTTTAACATATCTTTGTGTCATTTGTCACTAGTTTTGTGACGTTATGACGTATCAATGTGTCATCCGTCACTAGTTTTGACAGTAAACAAGAAGAATCTTGAACGTTACAGCTCTTTAAGTGACGTTTGACATATCTTTGTGACATTTGACGCTTATCGCCAGTTTTAAAGCACATTAGACAATAATCATGAATAATATCACTGTTCTCTACGTTATAAGTCGTGTGACATATCTTTGTGACGTTTGACGTATTTTTATGTCATTTGTCATAAATTTTAAAGTAAATTCGACAGTAATCATGAATAATATCACTGTTTTCAACGTCGTAGCTAGCTTAAGTGACGTTTAACCTATATTTGTTATTTGTCACTAGTTTTAAGGCAAATTTGACATCAAACAATAAGAATCTAATTGTTTTAAATGTTACAGCCCTTTTAAGTGACGTTTGACGTATCTTTGAGTCGTTTGTCACTAATTTTAAAGCAAATTTGACGGCAAACATAGATAATATGACAGTTCTCAACACTGTAGCTCGTTAAAGTGACGTTTAGTGTATCTTTCTGTTATCTGTCACTAGTTTTCATAGTAAACAAGAAAAATCTTGAACGTCACAGCTCTTTAAATGATGTTTGACATATCTTTGTGACATTTGACGTATCTTTATGTCATTTGTCAACAATTTTAAAGCAAATTCGACAGTAATAATGAATAATATCACTGTTTTCAACGTAATAGCTCGTTAAAGTGACGTTTAACGTATCTTTGTGTTATCTGTCATTATTTTTGACAGTAAACAAGAAAAATCTTGAACGTTACAGCTCTTTAAATGATGTTTGACATATCTTTGTGACGTTTGACATATCTTTATGTCATTTGTCAACAATTTTAAAGCAAATTCGACAGTAATAATGAATAATATCACTGTTTTCAACGTAATAGCTCGTTTAAGTGACGTTTAACCTATCTTTGTGTCATCAGTTATTATTTTTGACAGTAAACAAAAAAAATCTTGAACGTTACAGGTCTTTAAATGATGTTTGGCATATCTTTGTGACGTTTGACATATCTTTATGTCATTTGTCAACAATTTTAAAGCAAATTCGACAGTAATAATGAATATTATCACAGTTTTCAACGTCGTAGCTCGCTCAAGTGACGTTTAACCTATCTGTACATTTGTCAATAGTTTCAAAGCAATTTTTACAGCAAACAAAAAGAATCGCACTTTTTTAAACCTTACAGCTCGTGTATGTGACGTTTGACGTATCTTTCTGTCATTTGTCATTCATTTTTAAGTAAATTCGACAGCAAACAAGCAGAATCTGACTGTTTTAAACGGTATAGCTCGTTTGAGTGACGTTTGACATATCGTTATGACATTTGTCACTATTTTTAAAACATAGTCGTCCGGAAACAAGAATATTACCACTGTTTACAGCTTGTAAAAGCGACGTTTAACTTATTTTTGTGTCATTTGTCATTAGGCAGTTGATATACTATGCGTTATTGTATGCTTCAGGCAAATTTGACAGCAAATAAAACGAATATGACTGTCTTCAACATTGAAGCTCGTTCAGGTGAACTTTTTCACCAATTCTATTAAAAATATGACATTCAAATATTCCATACTAAAATCGCCAACTGTTGACATACTTCCATAAATTTAAGGGGTTGTAATTGATATAAATTGTTTTAAATTTTTGTAGGTTTCAAGGCATTATCGCCGCCGTTAACGGTAGTACGAAAAACTTTGGAAACAAACATGAACGCCGACGATTTCCTACCATCTGTGATGACGTGCGTGAACTACCTCAAACTACCGGACTATTCGAGTATCGAAGTGATGAGAGAAAAATTAAGATTAGCAGCTTCGGAGGGTCAACATTCGTTTTATCTTTCATAAAGAGAAACAAACGAACAAGTGCATAATATACAATATATTTAAGATTTGCAGTAAGCCATTTCCCAGAATATCGATATTTATTTATTATATAATTTACGGGATAAAAAAAATATGCTTTTATAGAATTCGGTTTTTTTTTTTAATTAAATTTAGTTGAGATTTTCAATACTTTTAAGTTGAAATTTTGGTGGTGATGATATTTTCCAGCGGAATTGTCATATATTTACGAATTTATAGTCAAACTATTCAAAAATAACTGTCTAGTTTCGGGAACGTCATTTCGGTTAAACCTATACGATCCCGATCTTTTCTAATGGTGGGTGAAAAGTTTCTTTATTTGGTCCCTTGAAAAGCAGATTTTTCAAAATTTCCTTCAAACAATTAATTCTCCAATTTCCTTGTAATTTTTTCCAAACTTTGGTTTGTTTTCGAGCACCCCTCGTATACTATGATCTGTTTTCGTCGTTTTAAACTTTTGTGCGGATTCACTTGACTGAAATTCGATTAATTTTTTGGTAAACAATTCTGGGTAATGGCGTGAAACGTTTAAAAATATATTACAATCAAATAATCTAAAATACTGTAATTAGTCCTCTCACATAGTGAGGTTATGTCTCAATTTTTATTATTATTATTTTTTTTTTCGATTATATTTTGCTGTATAATTTATTCTTCAAGAATTTAATCATTTATTTTTTCTGACTGTGTTTCTTTTTAATTATCTGTTGGAAAAAAATACGACATTACTTTTAGGGAAAGTGGATTTCCTATCGATTCTTTGGGCTACCGCTTCTAATCATTAAACTTTACTCCTTTAAATTTTGACGTAGTAAAGCTCTGTCAATCAACGTTTGACATAAAAATAATTGCTACATCTACCCTGACATCTTTCAGACATTTTTTGTAGCGTTTATTCAGTTTCCCATTTTTTTCTGTATAACTTATCACTATCTTTCTTTCTTTGACAGTTGACGGCGTCTCTGTCAAACTATTTTCAGTAAATGTTTGTCTATTTTTGACATTGTAAACTTCTGTCACTTGATTTTTGACATGAAACGTGATATTTTATCAATTTCTCTTTTTGTGACACTTGACAGCGTCACTGCTATTCAAACTGTTGACATTTGGTACATCTGTCCTAACTTCCCACATTTTTTATCTCATTTACTGTTACTCAAGGTACATGAACATGTTATAAGAATGTAACTTTCAATTTTTGTAGCATTTATTCAGTTTCCCATTTTTTCCTGTATATCTTATCACTATCTTTCACTTTTTTGACGTAGAACGTGATATTTCAGAAATTTAACTCTTTTGACAGTTGACGGCGTCTCTGTCAAACTATTTTCAGTAAATTTCCGTCTATTTTTGACATTATAAACTTATGTCACTTGATTTTTGACATAAAAGGTGATATTTCAGAAATTTAACTTTCTTTGGCAGTTGACGGCGTCTCTGTCAAACTCTTTGACATTATAAACTTCTGTCACTTGATTTTGGACATAAAACGTGATATCTCAGCAATTTAACTTTTTGTGACACTTGACAGCATCACGGCTATTCAAACTATTGACATATACGAAGAATTTGGTACATCTGCCCTAACTTCTCACATTTTTTGTCTCATATACTGTTACTAAAGTTTGACTTTCTTCAATTTGGTAAATCCACTTGCCTTGAAAGTAATTTTTTATCGTCTGTATAACGATAGAGGAGCAGATATATTTATTAAATTGAAGAGTTATCTGACTGATGCGTGCAATGGACACAAGCAAGTGATACAGTGTCTCAACGAACAATTTAATTGAATGCTGACTTTGCATTATTGCCAAATGTATAGTTTGCTGGGCCTGAGGTTAAGGCACAGTTAGTATATTGATAATATAACGAAAAAGGTGTAGTTTTAATTTAAAAATTATGTTTAAATAAATTTGTATACATAAGAAGTATCACGGTTTTATTTAAATTCCAAATATTCGACAAATTGGCTTTGGAATGATAAAGCAGAAAAACCAGGAGGTGTAACAATATGAGAAATACTTATCTTACTTTACATACCTTCTGGTTCTTCTAATCTCCTAATATTAATTCGAAAATCTTGAAAAACTGCATTATCGATACATTCTACATTAAGGGGAATAATTTAATGAAGAAAACTATAAACTTCTGATTATAAAATGCAAAGTTGAGCTGCCAATTGATAGATGGAGGTACCTATGCACTTATCAAACTTTTACTTCTCTTGGCTATGTATAGTGAGTGTAAAATGTGCTTCGGTAGTCTGCTTTGGGACTGGGGAGCAGACACATTTGAAGAGGTATAATAGGTACTATGAATAGACTCGAAATTTATAATTTGATTGATCTTCCTGGAGTTCCTGTTATTTTATAACTTCCACTTTTCATGCTCAACTGTTGATACGCATGTCTGGTGAATCTAAAGTATTAGGAGTACTTAAATTAACCCTTAATACCTCTTTGATGCTGTGTTTTCCTAATATAAGTCATAGATCTTGAAATTTCAAACTATATACTTGGAATGGCAAACGCAATTTCGTAAGTCTAGTCAGCTACATTAAGGTGAATAATTAAATGAAGAAAACAATTTAAACTTCTGATTATTAAATGCAAAGTTGAGCTGCCAATCGATAGATGGAGGTACCTATGCACTTATCAAACTTTCGCTTCTCTTGGCTATGTATAGTGAGTGTAAAATATGTTTCGGTAGTCTGCCTTGGGATAAGAGAGCAGACACACTCGAGGAGGTACGATGAGTACCAGGAAAAGACTCGATTTTCATATTTTGTTGTTCTTGGTCTTCTATACTTTCTACACTTCATGCTCAACTGTTGATGCGCATATTGTCTGGTATTAGGAGTACCTATTTTGGCTCCTGATAATACACATCTTCGTTGTTATATTTTCCTAATAATATTTATAGATCTTGATATTTCATATAGCTATTTGTATTACTAGGGAGGAAAGTGCCACTTTTCCTCCCGCAGGATGTAGTTTACTGCACGACGCGAAGCGGAGGGCAGTAAACATCCAAGGGAGGAAAAGGCACTTTACTCCCATGTGATACATATGATTTTTCCTCCTACCCACTTTTTTTTGAAAATTTATTCACGACACAAATGGGTAACGAATATAATTCAGCCCATTGCTTATATTTTGTATATTGGTTTTCATACCTATCTTTAGATTTTTGTGTTAGTAAGGTTAATGACGCTATGTTAGCATGTGCCTTAATATTAGGTGGTGTATTTGGAAATTCAAAATCACTTGAATCGCTCTCCATTTTTCAAAAATTCAACTAAGTTTAATGAATGTAGCGACTTTGCACCTCAAAAGTCAATCGCCGTGTTTACTGTCAGTGAGCCACAGCATACTATGCTTTTCTTATTCTGAACTCAAAAAACGTATACCTATCTAAGATTCCTGAAGTTGAAATTTGTATTGAAGAACTACGTTGGAGTACCATTAATGTTTGATTTTTACCAAAAAACAGGATATACAGGATGTTCTAGAAATTATGGAAACAATATGAATATAATGAATTCACAAGTTTCATCGTTTACAACTTACTTGAAATGAGAGGGAGGAAAAATACTTTCCTCCCCAGGGAGGAAAGTACTTTTCCTTCCTGGGAGAAAAAGTATGAGTTTCCACCCTGATTTGAGGGAGGAAAGTGTGTACTTTCTATAGGGGTAGGAGGAAAAATTATTTAATGAAGAAAACAATTTGAACTACTTAAAATCTATTGCCAGGTAAGTTCAGCTGCCGATTCATAGATGGAGGTAGTTATGCACTTATCAAACTATTATAGATCTTGGCTATGTATAGTGAGTGTAAAATAATTTTCGCTAGTCTGCTTTGGGACAGGAGAGCAGACACACTCGAGGAGGTATACCTTGAGTATTAGGAATGGTGTCGAAATTAATTTTGACATCCTAATGTTTTAGAGATTCCACTTATTAAGCTTTGCTGTTGATAAGATTATTATCAATTGTATTTGCAGTTTGTGTGGTTAATCAGAAGTATTAGGAGCACATAAATTGGCATTTAATACTTATACTGTATATAATATAATACTTCTGATTATATAAGTTAGGTATGAGTTATACACCTCTTTGCTATTCCAATATCCTAAAGTCAAAGATCTTGAAATTTTAAGCTGTAAGCTAAGCTTGAAAGAGCAAACGCAATTCCGATAGTTTCAAGTTTTAGAAATCGTGGGTAAAGATATTGGGGCGAGCCACGAGAAATTACATCTCCAAGTAACTAAGTCTTCTCAATGTGCATCATTTATTGAGGAAAACCCAACTCTTTTGGTGTAAAACGACATTTTTGTTGAGTTTGTTAAGTTGGAAAATGTAGTTGAGCTACCCATTGATAGATGGTGGTATCTACGCCATAATCATACAGTTACTGGTCTAAGGTATATAAGTAAGTCATCGAAAGCGTGGGCAAAGCTAGTGGGGGGCGGGCCACTCTCTCTTAAACAACGCATCCCCAATACCCCATGAATCTTTAATAATGTGGATTATTTATTGAGGAAAACCATACTCTTTTGGTGTAAAAAGATAGTTTTGTTGAGTATGTCTAAGATAGAAAGATAGGTTTGTTGAGTTTGTAAAGTTGAAAAGTGTAGTTGAGCTACTCATTGGTAGATGGTGTTAGTTTCGCCCTTTTCACATCGTTACTGGTCTAAGGTATATAAGTAAGTCATCGAAAGCGTGGGCAAAGCTAGTGGGGGGCGGGCCACTCTCTCCTAAACAACGCATCCCCAATACCCCATGAATCTTTAATAATGTGCATTATTTATTGAGGAAAACCAAACTCTTTTGGTGTAAAAAGATAGTTTTGTTGAGTTTGTTAAGTTGAAAAGATAGAAAGAAAGATAGTTTTGTTGAGTTTGTTAAGTTGAAAAGTGCAGTTGAGCTACCCATTGATAGATGGCGTTAGTTTCGCCCTTTTCACATCGTTACTGGTCTAAGGTATATAAGTAAGTCATCGAAAGCGTGGGCAAAGCTAGTGGTGGGCGGGCCACTCTCTTTTAAACAACGCATCCCCAATACCCCATGATACTTTAATAATGTGCATTATTTATTGAGGAAAACCAAACTCTTTTGGTGTAAAAAGATAGTTTTGTTGAGTTTGTAAAGTTGAAAAGATAGAAAGAACGATAGTTTTGTTGAGTTTGTAAAGTTGAGAAGTGTAGTTGAGCTACCCATTGATAGATGGCGTTAGTTCCGCCTTTTTCATACAGTTATTGGTCTTTTCATGTAGGTAACTCATCGAAAGTGGTCAAAGTTAGTAGCGATCTCACCACGCCTGACCATATCTTGGTTGTGTATAGTGAGTAAGAGAGGAAAGTTAAATAAAACAAATAGGTTACAAAATATACATTTTATTAACTGTACTGGTCGATTTCCTGATATCCTGATTCAACAAAAATCAGTCAGAGGCAGCCTTACAGAGGGCTACGAATGTATTGATTTTATATTTGTCAGCAACGTTAAATCAAATGTAGTCACTTGTCCCCTTCGGGATTGAATTTAATAAAGTAAAAAAGGTGGATGTACATGCAGAGAAATTAAAATTTGTACAAGTTGAAGACCATCTTGTGCTATATAAAAAACAATGTTCTGTATGTCGTAGTTTATCCTGATTTCTGGTAATAAAAATATACTTATTGTAGAACTGTAACCAATTATTAAAAATTTGTCGTCTTTTTGACTGAGACCTCAGCTCACTTCAGTTAATGCCCTTTTTATTAGGAACATGGCGTTGCGAATTATGATGATGAAAGATTGATTCACATAAAATTCAACAACATATTAGATAAATTACCTTTTCCATAAGTACATTTTTATAGGCGAGCGGCAACCACCCCTAAAATGACATGGTAGTGACCAGATCACTTCTAATCGCTAAAAACCATGTTACTTTATGTTTTCGAGGGTGCTGAATACGAATATGACGTTTGTTTTTCTCTAAAATTGGGGGAACATTGTTAAAATCTAAAATTAAGTGAAAAATGAGAAAAATTTTTTTTCGCGAATATCGAACTTCAACTCGCCGCCATTCACGGAATAATCAATATTTTTCCATGAAAATTTCATCACACATTTTTGAACTCATTTGCAAGGCAGTAAAACATACCCGAAATTTCTAAAGCAATTTCCCACCGCTCGGGAAATTTTGGAAAATTTTTTACTACTCTTTCTTACTTTGTACATACTTTTGCAAAAGTTGAGTGACGAAGTTTTTAATTTTAAATTTCTACATATGTAGTCTCCAAGTGCAATAGACAAAGAAGTTTTTCAGGAAATTTCAAATTTTTATTTGCTTGCACTGGGCGCGTTTCTCTTGAATTTCATGCAGTGAGTGAATAATGAATCTAAAATTTTCTAATAATAATTTTTTGTATAATCAATGATACAAAGAATAATAGTAAAAACCATGTATAAATATAAAAATGTATTCACTATGTACATTCATTATCAACTACATTTACAATATTAGTACATGAATCTCGGCAACTACATAAATCACAGCATTCCAAACTAGATTTTTTACAAGGGCACACGTCGGTAGAACAAGAAGATTTTTGAGCACAAGAACAGAAAAAATTTTGTAAATATTCCATTGCCGATAATCCATTGTAAAAATCAGGTAACACATTCCCCTCGTCGATCAACCATCCATATTCTTCCAAGTTTTTTGTCAAAATCGTGGAAAATGTCGCCTGATTCCATTCATTAGTTTGCCAAATGCATCTCAATACGTGTTTTTCCAATGCAGGCTTAGAAGGTGGTAATACTTATCAATACATGAATTTTTCAATAAAGTCAAATTATATCTTAGTAAGTTAATATCTGTTTTCCTCTAAAATTGGGGGAACATTGTTAAAATCTACAATTACGTCGAAAAATAGAAATTTTTTTTTTTCGAATATTCGAACTTCAACTTGCTGCCTTTCACGGAATAATCAATATTTTTTATCGGTAAGAAGACTGCATACGTAGCGTTAAAAAAGATGTCAGATGAAGAATTGAGTGATCTTGCCAATCTATGCAACGTTCCAGTTGAAAAGGCCATCGATATTGTTAGTAATTTTTTATCTGTGTTGTACGATTCACGTAACAAGTTTAAAGCTATTCGCACAGATATTAACTTATTGAGATATAATTTGGCTTTAATGAAAAATTCATGTATTGATAAGTTACCACCTTCTAAGCCTGCATTGGAAAAACACGTATTCAGATGCATTTGGCAAATCAATGAATGAAATCAGCCGACATTTTCCGCGATTTTGACAGAAAACTTGGAAGAATATGGATGTTTGATCGACGAGGGGAATGTGTTACCTGAATTTTACAATGGATTATCAGCAATGGAATATTTACAAAATTTCTTCTGTTCTTGTGCTCAAAAATCTTCTTGTTCTACCGACGTGTGCCCTTGTAAAAAATCTAGTTTGGAATGCTGTGATTTATGTAGTTGCCGAGATTCATGTACTAATATTGTAAATGTAGTTGATGATGAATGTACATAGTGAATACATTTTTATATTTATACATGGTTTTCTACTATTATTCTTTGTATCATTGTTTATAAAAAAAAATTATTATTAGAAAATTTTAGATTCGTTATTCACTCACTGCATGAAATTCAAGAGAAACGCGCCCAGTGCAATCGTCGACCGACTAGAACGCTGAGGTTTAAGACGCTGTATAATTTTTATTTTTGCAAATAAAAATTTGAAATTTTCTGAAAAACTTTTTTGTCTATTGCACTTGGAGAATACATATGTAGAAATTTAAAATTAAAAACTTCGTCACTCAACTTTTGCAAAAGTATGTACAAAGTAAGAAAGAGTAGTCAAAAATTTTCCAAAATTTCCCAAGCGGTGGGAAATTGCTTTAGAAATTTCGGGTATGTTTTACTGCCTTGCAAATGAGTTCAAAAATGTGTGATAAAATTTTTATGGAAAAATATTGATTATTCCGGGAATGGCAGCGAGTTGAAGTTCGATATTCGCGAAAAAAAGCTTTTCTCATTTTTCACTTAATTTTAGATTTTAACAATGTTCCCCCAATTTTAGAGAAAAATAAACGTCATATTCGTATTCAGCACCCTCGAAAACATAAAGTAACATGGTTTTTAGCGATTAGAAGTGATCTGGTCACTTTTTCGTTTTCTAAACGACTTTTTGGGGGTATGCCGCTCGCCTATTATTACCTAAAATCCTATAAACCCCGGAGTGCAATCCTTTGTTTTATACCCAGCACAAGATGGTACTTTCCCTGTGCGCGTTTAAATTCAGCTCCATAAACATCTTCTCCTTTCAATCTCATTTAACATTGCTGCCAAAGAGATAACAAAAACTCTCTCTGTTGGATTTTTTTTGAATCTTCACAATAGAGGAGTTCAGTCTAAGGTCAGTGTGGCCAACAAAAAGTGGTTTTTTCTGACAAGAATGACAGTTAAGGTATACCATTCAAAACATAAGATTTTGCATGTTTTTTATCATTGCGAACATCTATATTGCTTTATTAAAATAATGAATACACCCTCAAAGCGTATATCTTGAAATTTAAAATGACTTTTTAGCTGAATACTCAACACATCGGTGGCCAATAATTCTAGGAACTCTTGGCATGTCACCATTTCATTTATGTTATTCAGCCACTAGTTATGTCAAGTCAGTTATATTTATTTATGTTGATATTCGTTTAATTGTGTATGTCCATTTTTGATTAGATTTTTGTAGCATTTCTAATTAGCTGTATCTCTATTTTTCTAATTACTTTTTTCACTGACATTTGACATAGCTAGTGACTAGCTCTGTCAAATGTTAGTGGAAAAGGTTATAAGAAGAATAGACATAAAATCAATTAGAAATGCTACAAAAATCTAGACAAAAATGGACATACACAATTAAACGAATAAACAAAAATATATATAACTGACATTTGACATAACTAGTGACTGGATAACAGAAATGAAATGGTGACATGCCAAGAGTTCCTAGAATTATTGGCCACTGATATGTTGGGTATTCAGCTAAAAAGTCATTTTAAATTTCAAGATATACTCTTCGAGGGTGTATTCATTATTTTAATAAAGCAATATAGATGTTCGCAATGATGAAAAACATGCAAAATATTATGTTTTGAACAGTAGACCTTAACTGTCATTCTTGTCAGAAAAAAACCACTTTTTGTTGGCCATACTGACCTTAGACTAAACAACAATTTGTAAAATTATACATAGTTCATTTCAATATAACACATTCGTAAAAATAATAATTCACTTAAATTATAACCTGAACAAAAATCACTGTAGTGGATTCGGTGAAAATATCATATCAATGTTACTAGTACTGGATTCGCTAATTCGAGCAGGTCCTACTTCTTGTTCGGCTCGTTTCGCTGCTATCGCCTTCAGTAGAGCTTTGCCCGGTTCTTTTGTCTAAAAATTCACAAATTTCTTTATACTTTGTATATACAAAAAGAACAAAATAGTTACCTCTTCACATTCCATGCACTTGTAAGCGTACGTATAAGCATCATCTAGTTCTCCCTTCTTCAAATGATAATTCGCCAGGTACTGCAAAGCGTTATAAAACTCTGCTTGTTCTTCGACGCATCTCATCTCTCTGTCATCTTCTCTTAGGCAAAATTCTGTGAAGGCGGCTGCTGCGTTCTCAGTTTCGTGAAGTTTGTCATACAATCTGGAAGAAATGCTCGTATTACAAAATAAGTAGTCTTACTGGACCTCCTCTCCATATATTTCTGGAAAGAGTAGCCAGATGGACAACATATAGAAATGCGCATTTTTAAACAGGCTTATACAGAGTGTAGCAGAATACTGGTGGATAATGAAAGTCCTCCAATATCTCCAACAGTAAACTAGGATATGCTTTATATCATGCTAATTCTGAATAGAAATGACTGTTTGTATGCAGATGACTGAAAAATACCCTCAGTCTCTGGTGCAAGTGTATTGGGGGGAGTAGAATTCAATGAGACCTCTGGCGGAAAAAATTGTAATTGCCGCAACGAGTAAAACAATTCGTTTTGCATTGTTTTTGTATTGTATGCAAGTCAACGTAATTACCGTAAATTCGTACTTTATTTGTTTAATTTTGTGTCAGTGACAAGCTTAAAACTGTGTTTTTCTATTCTCTAACTCAACTGTCATCATTTCTGAGGTTTTATTCTTATATAATCAGAGATATTATGGAAGATGAATATCTTTATAGCTGAGTACACATGACAAAAAGTCAAGAAAACAATTTTTTTTTGTATTTTGTGTAAAAAATTTTTGATTTCAAAATTGCAAAGCGCTTTCGGCTGTTAAGCCATCTTCAGTGCCTCACATGCAAGTAAGCAATAGTTGTTTTAAATTAGTTAGGAAATTTTTTAAATGAATTAATTACTCGTCAGGCGATTACAAAAAACCCCATCCATTAAAAAGTTCACAACACATTTTTGAAAAAATTAAAATTTTCCAATTAAAAATACATGGATAAGGGATAAATTTTATAAAACTTACATGTATTTTTAATTGGGATAAATTTTATAAAACTTACATGTATTTTTAATTGGAAAATTTTAATTTTTTTAAAAATGTGTTGTGAACTTTTAATTTAATTTAAAACAACTATTGCTTACTTGCAGGTGAGGCACTGAAGGTGGCTTAACAGCCGAATAAACACACACAGAATAAAAAAAGAAAAAAAAATGTTTTCTTGATATTATGGAAGAGGTTATGATATTCTATTTTTTGTAATATTTTAAATCTTTAATACCGACTATTCAAAATTTATTTGAATTTGTAAATGCTGAGCCTTCTTCTAGGTGCATAAATGAGGGACAGGCAGTTTTAAATGCTTGCCATATATTTTTGCATGGTACCTATAGAGGAAATAAGTGACACTTTCATAAAAGTGTAATGAAAACAAAAAATAGAATAACATAACCTCTTCCATAATATCTCTGATTATATAAGAATATAACATCAGAAATGATGACAGTTGAGTTGAATATTAAAACACAGTTTGTCACTGACACAAAATTAAACAAATAAAGTACGAATTTACGGTAATTACGTTGACTGGCATATAATACAAAAACAATGCAAAACAAATTGTTACACGTTGCGACAATTACATTTTTTTCCGCCAAAGGTCTCATTGAATTCTACTCCGCCCAATAGAAAGATGTGATTACAGCCCCCACCATGTGTAGAACGTCCGGAACTCATTTTTTAAGGCAAGAGTAGGCAACTCACACTACACAACCTTGCATTGTTGGTTGAGGTTTAATAAGGCGTGATATATTAATAATATTAAGAATGAATATTCTATAATGATAGATAGGAAAGTAAAAAGAAGCCAAATGGAATATAAAAACTTACTTAGCCAATTTCAACAGCGCCGTTCCTTCCACGTCACCCAAGTTACAAGCTTTATAATAACATTTTAGTGCATTTTCAGTCTTATCTAATTTCTCATAAGCTTCTCCCAAAGCAATTACCATTCTACTATCATTCGGCTTCAATTGCTGAGCTCTTTTGTAATAATGTAAACAATAATTGGGCATTTTTAATATCTCGTAAGTTTGACCCAAGCCGTACCAAGCCCGGTAATCTCTTGAATTTATTTCTAAAAATAAAATTTTATGTTTAAAGTTCCTAATTGTCAACACACAGTACAAAACTTACCGATCGCATGTCTGTAGCTTTGTATAGCTGCATTTGTATTTTTCATTTCCATAAATTCGTGTCCCATCAACGTCCAGGCAGATAAAAATTGCGGATTTAGTTTCAATGCTCTTCGAAAATATAAAACAGCCTTTGCGTGATCTGATCTCAAGCTATAATAGTTTCCTGTAATTGAATAAATAAAAATTAAAACCTAAAACTTTAGTTTGAAGATAGGGAATCTCTTACCTATAACGCAACAAGTTTCGACGCGATACTTGTCAATGTTAACGACTTTGTGAGCTAAATCAGCCAATTCTTTTTTCATTTCCAGCACATACAAAAGATTTGAATACGTGTCCAAATTGTCTAGTCGATACGGATCCAATTGTAATATGCTTTGGAAGATTTCAATTGCGTCGTTTAAATCTGAAACAAATACAAATAATTTTTGTAAGCTGGCTGTGAATTTAACTGTCAATAATAAGTTTGCTATTAGAAAAAACCTCCGTTTTCTTTCAAGAAAAAAGCACTTAAAATGAAGAAAAGTGAAAATGTCAACCAGTATTCTAAAAATAATAATATAGTGCACAAATTAACTCCAAAAGCGGATATAGTTTACTTAAAAATATTTCCCAATGACCATTCGCTTTCAGTTGAAGAACAAATATTTTTTTTAACCCTAACAGAGGGTATTTTTGGATATAACGAACAAGAAAGGAACGAAAAACTCAAGGTTCTATCAGTGGATTATAATGTAAAGTATTTATTACCTTTTTTGAGCACTTTTATTAGAGATGCTATACATAGGAACATATCTTATCCAGATCTAACATTACTTATATATTCTGTAAGAATGGTTAAAAGCCTTTTGAATAATCAATATATTAACCTAGCTCCTCACCTACATGAACTACTTCCAGCGATTATTTCCTGCAGTTTGGCGAGAAAAATTAGTAAATATCATTACGACAATCATTGGACACTTAGAGATTTTTCAGTTTTTGTAACTACAGCAATTTGCGAAAAGTATACTAATGATCTGAACAACATTACAAATAGAGTAATTGGAATTTACACAAAACCGTTAAAAAACTGTAATATGTATTCTCTAACAACTATATATGGAGCTATTAAAGGTTTAGGAAGTTTAGGAGATGAAGTGATAAAAACCTTCTTATTCCCATATATTTATAATGTAGGAAAAATTTTGTTCATAATATTCGAAAGACCTGCACCTTCTCTACTATTTGGAGAAACTAATCAGTACATTTTAGAAGCAAAGCATGTTAAGGATGTTATTTTAAATGTAATGGCACCTGTTTTATTGAAAACCAATAATGTAAATGATGGAGGGACTTTGTACTCACAACATTTTGGATATCTCGGAAGATATCTTTACATAGAAGTTAAAAATTTGGAGAGTATTGAAATGAAAAAACAAAAACCAAAAATGTTTTACAATGCAACGATAGATTTTGGTTCTCAATAAGTTATTTTCGTGTTTATTTATTCACAATGCATGTAAAAAAAATGTTTAAGTTTTATGTTAAATAAATAGTACTCAATATTTCAAATACTACTTACTTCTTCTGTTGTGATGTCCTAAAGCAATCTGAGATAGAATGTATGTGCAGTTTTGGAAACCTAATGAATAAAATGAGTTGTATATTTGTAGAGATTCATCATTATTAAGTTGTTCGAGGTAAGTATGAGCCAAAAAAAAAAATTTCATCCAATGTTCTGGTAATGATGATGAGAAAATTGTATTTTTGTCTGGGATAATCTTTCCTAATTCAAACCAAGCACTCCATAACATAGGTTCTGAATTGACTGCTTTGATGAACACTTCAGTGGCAAATGGTACTAGATCCAACTTTTTTAAAACAACTCCATATAAATAAAGCGAATAACCATCCAGCTTATTTTCAAAATATTCTGTTTTTAAAATGGTACAGAGGTCGATTAAAGTTTCGTTTTTCATTGAATTTTGCGATGAATTCGTATCTATCATGTTATCTTCCAATTTCTTTTTTTCTATAGAAAGATATTTAGAATAGTAATATAAAAATTTTGATTTTGGGTTTGAACAGTCTTTAAGAAAATGCGAACAGCGATCATATTCCTTGAGATCAAAATAGGATTTTGCCAATAAATACGTATCTGCTTCTTCTAAATCGTCAATAATTTCTGGTCGTTCGTTGGGGGGTAATGTTATATGTTTAAGTGAAAAATTTATTTCGGATAACCATTTTACTGCATGATATAAGCCCCTTTGCGAGCAATTATGTATTCCCTGTATTAAGTCTTTTTTCATACACTTCAAATCAAGTTTAACTTCTACCTGTATATCCATTTTAATTATTATATTTTTCTATGTTTAACAGTTTTCAAATTTTAAATTTAGAGGTTAATGTTTACTGACATCAACTGACATGTGTCAATTGAAAATATTCTTTCTTACAGAAGTGACCACGAACTTTGGATCACCAAGTGACATGAAGCAGAAGGTGCCATACATTGCATCCCTGTAATCGGTTGAATATTAAATTCAATTTAGAATTAAGTGTGATATTCGATCTTTGAGAACAACCAAGTCGACATTTTTGAATATCTTCCTGTAACTGAGCACAGCCGAGGCCACACAACTGTCAATTTAAAATCTTCTTTTCTATACTTACGTTACTCTAGAAATGCCCGTACCAACCAGACTCTGCATCCCATAATTGCTTATTAAAATATGTTGAATATATGTTATAATAATAATTTTTAAGCCAAATTGGTATAATATGTGTATTTAAAAAGTAATAATGTTCAAAAACAACGCTAGAACATTTTCAAATTGTCTCCTGTGGCTGAGAGAGGTTTAGACCAAACAAAGAAAATTACAAAAAACAGAAGACTTTATTTATTCAAATGCGAATTGCGAGGAGCAAATGTTCAAAAATGATTATATTTTATATACAGTTTTGTAAAGAATGCCATAATTTTGGAGATTTGGACCCCAATGTTGTAACATTAAATTTCAATTTCTAAATTCTTTAATCGGTACAAAACGAATATAAAAATTTCAGCAGGAATGGGTGTTTTTGTATACAATAACAAGTAAAAAACTTTAGGATGCTATCGGTCCTAGTATCTATATTACAAAACTAAGTTCTCTACCGGCTGAATGGGCACCCCAAAAATAGCGGGGTAGGACCAATGAAGATTGAAAATGAAAATCAAATAGGTATAGGTATTTGTGAAATTCATGGTACTACAAATCGAAGGGACTGATTCTTGATTGAGGGAGTACGGTGCTACTCAGTTACTGCAGTGACAGACAAAAGACATAATAAATGCAATCTCTAATGTTGAATAATTGTATATGTTTCAATTGCTATTTCATTTTACATTATTTTATTTTTATTACTTTACTTTAGTTTAATTGTGGATGGTTTTTTATCAGGACATTGAGAGTTTATGTACACGCTTAAAGAATAACAAAAATATAATAGTTAACTATAAACAATTTTATTATCATGGATAAAAGATAAAATTTCCTATATATATATGCTAAAATGTGTAGGTATTATTAGTTTGCACTTATCTTTTTTTTGCTAGGTAAGTGAATTTTCTCTATGTATTCATCAACTTAAATTTAATAGCATAAATGTCATCTATAACATTTTTTCTTTAAAACAAGCTTATTATGTTCAAGGTATCCATTGGTTTATATTCTTTACCCTATCATTAAAAGTATGAGATGTTTTTTTCAAAAGTTTTTTTTTGTTTACAGCTACACCAAAGCTACCTATAGAAAATTTAAAATGAACTGCTTATTCCTATTGTATGCTATGTGCATATCCATCACTATACCAAATATCTCGGGGTTAAACGTATTTAAAATTAAAAAACCAACAGAATCTTTTATAGAGGGTAATTGTTATACTTTCGAAGCACCTTCTTACACCCTGTCACAAGTGATTTATTTGAGTAAAAAAAATCCTATGGTAAGAATGTATATAAAGATATTAAAATATAACTTTGTAGCAATTGTATGATTCACTGGATCAAATAACACACATTTTTGTTCCAGTATTTCTGGTCAGGAACCACGATTATTGATTGTATAAAAATAAGATCTGAACCATCTTCCAAACAATGTGACTTCAGTATTATAGAAGGGGGTGTTGGCACTAAAAATCTGACTCTTGGCTTAAAGAATCCATTAAGAGATTGTAAATATTGTTTAGATTTGTTTAGCTTCTCTTCAGCTACTACTACTACTACTGCCATTCCTCCATATACAGCAACTCCTGGAACATCTGAAGCACCATCTACAGCAGTTCCTCATACTACTGAAGATCCCTTCACAGCAGTTCCTGATACTACTAAAGCTCCCTCTTCAGTAGCTCCTGATACTACTAAATCTACCTCTACAGCAGTTCCTGATACTACTAAACCTACCACTACAGCAGCTCCTGATACTACTGAACCTACCTACCTCTACAGCTCCTAATACTACTGATGTTTCCTTTACAGTAGCTCCTGATAGTCTGAAGCTTATACAACTGTAACTCCTGATACTACTGATGATGAACTTACAATATATATACAACTATTACTTACATGTTCGATTGAAGTTTCTGGTAACTCTGACTTTTACAACTATTGTAGTATTATTGGTTCAATTCGGAATAAATTTTTTTCACAGAATATACAAGCTGTTCAGTTTTTTTAAACTATATCGAACTTATTTTTATTTCACGGACGGAGAGAATGGAAACGGTATTAATGTTAAATCCCCTTGTATATTTCTGAGAATTCCAATTTTAAAACGATATACAGATGCAGTTTTTTATTCACAGTAGTACTAAACAAAATGCGAACAATCTTCGCCAATAAATATGTAAATGATCGTTCTAAAATAAATTTTATTGCATGGTATAAACCTCCAGGAACAGTTATGTGTTATTGTCTGCATAAACCTCATCCATTCCATGCTCTAAAATCGAGGTAAAATTTATCATGAATTAGATTTTATACGTTTTCAAAATTTTAAATCAATTCTGGTTCTTCTATTTTAAAGACATAAAGAGCTGCACCAACAAGACACACCATCCCCAAAAAAATAAGTTAATTTAAATAAATTGAATAAACACTCTCTTCTCATGTGAAAATTGTTTCGATTGATAATATATGCGTATTTTATAAGCAATAATGTTATTAAGCAAAGCTTGGACATTTTAATAATTATCCTAGCGTTGAGCAGAGTCAAGACCACGCACAACATGCTAAGGGAAGAAGTCTATCTTCTTTTTTAAAGAAAATATTGACATGAGATTGA